>JAAALK010001835.1:0-40323 GCA_019279435.1 Zizania palustris
TTTATTCATTGATTTTAATCACTTTGCATTAGCTCCTTAGATCCAAACAGAAACAGACTCGTAGACACATTAAACAAGCGGCGTACTAGCGTCTGGTTTAGGGATGGCAACGGGAACAATCCCCAGCAGGGAGGGGTCCTCGTCCCCGCTAGACCAAAAATCCCCTGTTCCCCGTCCCCGTCCCCGACTTCGGGGATAGATTTTTCCCATCCCACTCCCCGTCGAGAATTCGGGTACCGTCGGGGAAAAAATCCCCGTTTAGGTATATATATATACACATATATGTATTCATATACATACATACACACACACATATATATATACATACATATATATACACACATACATACATATATATACACACATACACATACATATACATACATATGTATATATAATATGGACTCACATTCAATTTTCGTGGGTATATTAATGAGGAACGGGGATGGGGAGTAGAGGAACGTCCCCGTCCCGCTTCACCCGACGGGGATAGGTTTTTCCCCATTTGTCCCCTCGCGGGATGAGATTTCCCCATATCCGTCCCCTAATAGAGGAAATCCCCGTCGGGGATCGGGGAACCGGGCCCTTGCCATCCCTAGTCTGGTTACACATAATCTAAGGCATAGATCAGCGGTAAAAATTACCAAATTCGATTGTTGAATAGACCGGTGCACTGGTGATACCGTAGTTATACGCATGGATCAATGACTTCCAGCCGCCCGGGCTAGTTTGAATTGGTCGTTGCCTGGGAGTCCAATTTACTGTACGTGTGTCAGTCGTACTTGTACTTTGGTTCGTTTACCGTCGCGGTAAATGACGAATTACTCACCGTCACATAATTGAAATGAAGCTAGTGTTTGTTAACATGCCGCCATCGTCATACTTATAGTAGTAGCTGCTAGCTGCTAATTCAACTGTGTATCTGCAAACCAACCTTTGTAGTTCATACACTTGCTAGTTGCTCCTGCTAATTATGCCTCAATCAATGTTGAGACCTGCATGTACGGACAAACCTAACATGGTTCTATTTCGGAAACAGTATTTATTGCCAGTAAATTCCCTGTTACTGCCAACAAATACATTATTAAATACAGTAGTAATTTTTAAGACGCTAATTGTGTGGCTTGTGTGGTAGCGTTTGGTTAACCAGAACTCATTAATTACATGCGTTAACAAAACGAAATGATCTAAAAATCGATTCTTTTACATAAATTTGAATTCTAAAATTAAATTAGTAAATTATTACTTTGTTGTTTCCGCAGAAGAAAGAGAGTTTGGCATTCAGCGTTCCAAATGATTTCAACTTGAATTTAGGTAAAAAGGGAGATAGACAGGTCACTTGGCCACAATTGGCAGTGATCGGACGGTGTGTCATGCCCATCCGTCGGAAAAACCGACGGCTCACACCCGCACACCTCGCACATTGATGCTGTGGCCTGTGGCCACCCACCCACCGCGCCGGGCCAACGAGCCGGTGGACGCGGCTGCGCATGGAGCGCGGCCAGGCCAGAGGGACGGCGACGCGTGGGCGCGACGACGTCGCACTCGCTCTGGCGCGCGCCGCCCGAGAGCGCGCCGCCTTTTGATGCGACGCGATGGGACTTGCCGACTTGGGGAATGAGGCCGGCGGGCGGCGGGCCCCGTTTTGACCGCGCCGCAGCAGACGCGACCAGGCCAGGTCTCCCCCTTCGCCGCCCGGCGCCCGCCGCGTGACGGCGTGGGAAACACGCTCCACCGCTGGGCCGCGTCTGACGGACGCGCTGGAGTTTCTCGCGGGCCGAAATCGCAAGAGCCCTCCAAGATATGGCGTTTTTTTGGCGCACGGCGCGGCACATGTCGAGCGCCGCATTTTGCCGCGGCGAGTGCAGCGTTTTGGATATGGATAAGTATAAATTTGATGGAAAACTATGTGCTATGATGTTATATGTTCGGTTGGAAAAATATAAGAATAGAATGACACAAATACTAGATTAATATAACATAGAAATGATAAATGTAGTAGGTCTCGATTGTCAAATATATTAATTAAATAAAATATAATCATATATATTTTATTTGTAAATTAAATTATAATGAATACAACTTTAATCCGATCACAAATTAGACAAATGATTTAGAAAAAAATATTTGAATATTTGAAAACAGAAAAACTAAGGGTTGTTTAGCTCTCCTAGGCTAAAGTTCAGCCCCCTATCACACCGAATATTCGGATATTAATTAGATGAACTAAATATAAGTTAATTATAAAAAATTGCATAACTCATAGGCTAATTTACAAGACGAATCTATTAAGCCTAATTAATCCATCATTAGCATATTTTTACTGTAGCGCCATATTGTCAAATCATGAACTAATTAGATTTAATAAATTCATCTCGTGAATTAGCATAAGATTCTGCAATTAGTTTTTCTAAAACTAATGTTTAATTCCTTTTTATTAAGGTTTAAATATCTGATGTGACAAGAACTAAATTTTAGACTAGAGGCGCCCAATAAACTAGATGATGTCATATCATCTAGGTTTAGATAGAATTAAAAATATAGATCTCTATCAAACAGGAGTATCATATTAAAAAATATCACTGTCCCTTCCACTTTGCCTGAACTGTCTAAAGATACAGCAACCCGGATATCCCGCCATATGTACGGTCCACTTCCAGCCATTCATCGGGCTCTCACCCTCTCTCTTCTCTCTTCCCCGCCGGAGAGAAGAGCAGGCGAGCCGGACATGGGGTCGGACTCGTCGCCCAATAAATGGTGCAGCTCAGCCAGCGCGACGCCTACCTCCGGTGGTTCTCCCTCGCCGACGACGGTTTGCTCCATCATGAGAACAGCACGACGGCCGCCTCCTGTTTTCCTTCCTTCCTCGATCTCGCCGATCGATCAATTCTGTGACTGTGTTGGTGTACGTTGGAATGGCGGCCGGATCGAAGACGGGGACGGATGAGCTCAAGTTCTTCGCCATATCGAATCTCTTCCGGCCCGAGCTGAAGCAGGTGGAATTTCGGATCCTGACAGAGTGACATCTTTATAGGTGATCACAGACATGCAACGCGTTACAGTTTCACTCGATTTTTTTTTGGCATTTTGCTGTGGAGATCCTTTTGCCCTTTACACCCTCATGATACTGTTTCACTCGATTTTTTTTTTTGCATTTTGCATTCATCGTGGCACACTACTACTCGTGAACAATATGTATTCAGTATGCTGATGGATTTAATAATATTGTTTCCTAGAAAGGCATATCAGCTTTATAACTAAATGAAATACTCTTTCAGGGGAGAGTTTCATTTCACTATTTTCTAAGCTAACCAGTATAATTAAATGCAACTAGTTCTCATGAAATATCCTCTCTCTGATGAAACGATTTATCTCATAGTGGGTATTTCATTTTATTTCATCCGTTTTGGAAACATGTTAACACCATGTCATGGTGATGACACTACTTCTTCTCTTACTTTATTAATTAAATATTATGTCAGCAAAAAATATAACATGTCATGATAATTAATACCATGAAACATCACCCTCACGGTGAATAGCCTCTAGAAACTGAGAAAAGTACTTAACAACGATGATAGTCCATTGAGACATAGTAGTCCAGATATAGCAATAAGCATTCGACACAGAAACATACATGGTCAATGTATAGGACCGTATGTAGAAATAATAACTAAAAGATTTGGGACATGTGCGAATACTCACAATGCATGAGGTACCGAGGACCGAGGTGGCCGTCTTCTCGATGTTGATATAGCGGGAGCTAGCCATATTCGAAATAAATGTCGATTTGACCTTTGGTCAGCACAGAACAAGTCTTGAACAGTTGAAGTTGTACCACAGCACGAGCTGCAAGCCTGCAAAGACGACCATACAGGCGTCAAGGCACAACGCACACGAGCTGTACGACAGGGCGTGCTGGGCGAGACGACCGTTACGTGGTCGTACCAAAGACTTGCGTTGCCGTAGCGAACATGCAGAGCCACACACGCGGTCGCGCTACACGCGCCCAACCCAAGACGGAGTTCCAAATATAATTTTTTTGTAGCCTAAAAAAATTATGTTTAGATATTTTCTGAAAAATACATAGTATTTTCCGCTCTGAAAAGTTGAGAATACGGTAGGTTTTAGTTGGTCTACGAATAAAGAATAGAGAATACCAGTCAAAATACGGAATTCAGATTCCTCTACACCACTCTACTCGTCGTCGTCCTCTCCTCCTCGCCGCTCGCACCCACCAAACCGGACACCGCCACACCACACACTACCCAACGCTGTCCTCTTTCTCGTCCCCTCTCGTTGCTGCGGCTAACTTGGTTCTGTAAGCTTGAGGCGGCTGCCCGAGAAGGGAAGGGGGAGAAGAGCTGCGCGGGCGCATCCCGCAGCGACTCCGAACAGCAACGTCTTAGCCGACGCGCGAGAGCTCCCGCCACCAACCAACCTCTCCATCGTTCCCCAGCCCGACTCGCCTGTCCTGTTGGCTTTTCGACGAGCAGTTGGTGGGCACCTAACCCGGCTCCGGCTGCGGCTGTAGGAAGTGGGAGCCTGGGAGGGAGCAACAGCTGTAGTAAGCGAGCGGGTGGGAGAGGATGAAGAAGCTGTACCAGGGGAAGGGCCGGAGGGTGTACCCGGCGCCGGCGGATGCTGCTGCGGCGGTGGCGCTGCCGGCCGCTGTGCTGGCCCTGGCGTCGGCGCTCACGGCGGAGGAGCAGGAGGTTCTCGCCTACCTGTTGTCCGGCGGTGGTGCGGCCGGAGGCCGCCGCCGCTGCCAGCGGGGGCCCACCCGCCGGAGATGGGATGCGGGTGCTTCAGCTGCTACAAGAGCTTCTGGGCGCGCTGGGACGCGTCCCCCAACCGCCATCTCATACACCGCATCATCGACGCCGTGGAGGAGGGCGCGGAGCCGGCGGCGGCGGAACAGGTCCCCCGCGCCGCCCTCCACGCCGCCGCCGCCGCGGCCGCCGGGGAGGCGGCGACTGCGAGGAGGATCCAGCAGACTCCAGCGAGGCAGACGCCAACGTACCGTACCACCAACTCTCTGGCTTTGATGGCGGGGAGGACCGCTACTACGAGGGCGATGGCGACGACGACGAGGAAGAGGGCGAAAGCATGGACAGCGAGGTGGACGACGAGACGGCGCTGGCCGAGAGCGACTGCAACAACGGCGGCACCACCGCCGAGAAGAGCACGGTGGGGAGGCTGGTGCGCTTCATAGGGGAGAAGGTGTGGGGTGCTTGGAACTGAACTGCCTCCTGCATCGCTGCTGCTCCCATCATCCCATGTTCTTGTAGATTAGGGCAAGGAGACCACAAGAAGGTCAGGTCAAGGGTTAGTACCAGTAGTTGTTTTGATCAAGAACTATCACCTCAGCTCTATGTTTCTTTTGCTGTTCTTTTGATTTCTTGCACTCTGGTGAGCACTGAGGTTTGGAGGGAAATCAAGATGGTGTAATCCAATCCAATTACAGATCTCCCCTCCATCCTCTCTGTACCATATTTTTGCTCCTTCGGTTCATACAATGAACTCCTTTGCAAGAGAACAATATCATTTCAATTTCTTGTTGCTAGCAGTTTTTTGCATTGACTCATGGCACTAGCATCTGGTTCTGATTATTGAATCATGTGTGAAGAACTGTTGATTGATTCCTGCTGCAATTTAAACAAGGCTTTGTTAACTTTTATAAAGCTTGAGTGGACTTGAAAATATGAAATCTTTTTGGGATATCTGCAAATGGAGGAGGTATCACAAGTGATGCCTGCCTCGTTGTTCATTCCTCCTCTATTAAGGAGGAGCATATTGGCAAAGGCAAATTGTTGTTTTCCATGACCCTTAAGCGTGTTCCCTGCACTAGTGGGGTTCATCTCACTTGAATAATGCAATCATCAGCAGCATCTTTGATGTTGTAGCAGTTCTCCACACCATGCAATTTCTGTTAATCCACATGATCTATCAATCTCAATCTCGTATGTGGTTAAAAGAACTGCAAATTTGGTTCAGAGTTCAGACCCCTTCATGAATAATAAGCGCACGCTAAGTTTTTCCAGCCAAAAAAAGGCATGATTTTTCATGTCAAATCTTACTTCACCCCATTTGCGAAGGACTTGTACTCCACAAATTTGTTGCTCCTTCCAGTCTAAAATAAAACGAGTTTTAAAATTTATTCTAAACTGAGCAACATATGATTTATAAAAGGTAAATTTTGTATCCAAAGTAACCATACTATTTCCAGTCTTAACTACTCGTTACTTCAACCAATTACTGTATCCACACTGACCTACTCTAATAAAATTACTAATCTTTTAGCTCATCACCGTAATAGAAGTAATAAATCTAAAACTGGGGAGGGTACTTACATCGTTTAGTACAAACAGGGCAGAGCTTGTCCAACTTTTTAATAGGAGTACCACCAATTGCGTATTGGCTTCTACGGCTTCTTTAGCCTTTTCTCCAGCTCAACAGTGAGACATTGAATTGCGCCGGTACAAACTGCATATATTTTTTTCACCAAACCAACTGCATTTGCAATCGCCCGATGTGTCACTGTAGCTGTTGTCCCCGACGCGCGAAACCTGGTGATGGTACAGTACCAGCTGAAGGACATGAAGACGGGAGATTCAATTATTTGGGTGTGAGGTAATAGTGACTGTTTTTTTTACCAAAGCACTGTAGGTATTAGTATAATCTAGGTTATATATTATATAATCTATCTGTTTATTATACTTTAATCAATAAATTGCTCTGGTCCTGAACCCATGAACGCGGTGAAGAGAACAAGTTGCAGCGCGAGCAGGGGGCAGCAGTCATCAACCATCAGAGCCCAGTTGGAAAGAAACGAGAGCAGGCGAGGGGAAGAAATGCTGCATTTGATGCGCCCCAGCTGAAGACTTCGACTCGGCAGAGGCAGGGCCCTTTTGGGACGACGCATTTGCGGCTCCCGTCCTGGCATCTGTACCCGCTCCATTATTGCTCTTTCGATTCGATCTCAAATTCTCTGCACTCGGTTTCATTTCATGGATATCTATCTAGGAGCGATTCGAATTCTGCCGTCCGTAAATGTCAATCAATTTGGGTGAGGGGTTACGACCTGCAGCTGCAAGAGCAGCTGGGGTTAATTTCGATCTGTCGCTCTCACCTGCGTTCAGCCGCAGACACCGGCGTCAGCCACAGTGCGCTACGTTGAACAGCAATGGTCAGCGGCGGTCTCCGAGCTCTGAATCCTTCTGAAATTCATGCATCGCTACCATATTCTTCCATGGAACTAATTTCCGTGAAATTCTTAGGGAATTCTTCTGAAATTAATGCGTTTCAAACAAAGGATAACTAAACTGAATTTATTATTCAAATAAGTCATGAATCTAAACTGAATTTATTATTCAAATAAGTCATAAATCTAAACTGAATTTATTATTCAGATAAATCATAAATCTGTATTATATTTTGTTGGTATGAAAAACTCATGTTTTATATTTTCCGAGCTTATTTGGATCTCTACATCACATAACATAAAAAAATACCTCAAAAAATGGTATTACCAATTAAACGACAAATAAAGCAAGTCGAGTGGTAATACAATAATTTGCCATACTACACAGACAAAAAGATTAGATTACAGAAACTATTTAAAATAGAATAGTGAGCTTCTCATAACTTTTTAACAATAACTTATTTAAACAGTTAAGCTTAAGCTGGTATATGAATAAGCCAAAACCGTCTAAAAAGACATTGAATTTGTTCGTTCAGCTGGATTGGAGGAACAAATTATTTTGCATAGGATAGGGTTCCTAAAACGGTAGAACAATTGATTAAGAGTTGGTTAGCGTGGTAGGTTAGTAGTAACCATCAGCTGATAGATGGCTGGCAATTGCTTCAGTTAGCAAATCCTGGCCTAGCATAAGAGAGATCGACGAGGATGCGTTCTTGACTGTACTTGAGCGAAGTACTGCATGAACAAGGAGTCAAGGACTATCTCACGGGGAGATTGAAAGAAGAAGATGAAATGGTCCTCGCAGTCGACTATTTTTCTACTGCAACTTTCTCCCCCGGTTTGCTCCCGTGCTGGCTTTTGGTGTCGTGTCCGATGCTTCTAATCTTCAAACTTTATATCGTAAATTGCATAGTTTTATTAACAGTGTCCAAATATCGTAAGCCGGTGGAACCGTTGGCCTAATCGGGTCCCAGTGCGCCCGGTCAACTCAACAGGCCAGCTTGGACACTGGCTAAAAACAGTGCTGTTAGTGTAGATATTGCATAAAACAGTTTAAATTTTACAGAGTAGAATCTGACATTTTTTGTTCCAAACTTGAACGTCTAGCGGGGGCTAATTTAGAAGGTAAGTGTTCCGAAAATTATTAAGATGAGTTGACTAGGATGATCAGGTCAATAGGTGTAGTAGACTACGGACCCTTATTTCTAGACAATTTATGGTATTTTAAAGCTAGAAAACAAAACTTATTGTCTAAATAAGCCATAAGTTTATTTTTATATACCAGGAAGTGACGGTGGTCCAAATTAAGGCAATGTCAATTTTCCCTCTGTTGGGATGCCTTTAGACGATTCCTGATCCAAGACTCCAGAGAATATAGCTCCTCCTTGGAAATTGAGTGACCAAGATCTGGATATGCCTGAAACGCACATGATAACTTGGTAAATGGTAAGGAGTGAGAACTAGCATAGAAATTGAAGGTCTCGTAAGTGTGACAGAAAAAATAATGTACAAAAATTACCTTAAATTCACAACTCAGACCTGCATTTTGCAAAAATGGTGGACCAGCCTGACCAGCTTCAAACAATACGACTTTGTCAGCTATTCCATGTGACCACATAATTGGAGTCTGAAATGTTCAACAATCGAATCAACCTATAACAAATTAAGGAATTGTACATATGAATAATTTATTCCACATCAAACTTCAATTCATACCACAAAGGGTTAGGTTAATCCGGCATTTATGAAAGTCAAAGTTACTATTAATCACCATTGTGCATCATCCTGTGTAGTAGTTCAATTGTCATGTTGAATAACAATACTCCCCTATCCTACCAACTATACACTAAGGTGGAGTTGAGTTCTTATTTCTCCTGAACTTGATTCTACTGGCATCCAAAAGCGAAAAGCGGAGACAATAAAAAAAATTGAAATGATGGAACATTCCCAAGATTGGCCTTGAGTAGGGGCGCATGGAGATTGGATAGAAGCTACTCATGTGCCTAAACAAAGCATGGGTCAAGGAAAGATCCATAGGGGGTGACTCCACTTGTGGGGGCTAGGGTTCGTAGTCTTTCTTAGCCGGTTGGTTAAGGCATTTCTTCTTATTGAAAAGTTATGGGCCAGATGGGGACTGTCATTCCCCCACTGGCCGAGGTTTTTTACTGGCGGCTAAATGATATGAAGGTGATATGCATGGGCCACAGGATAATTGTTGCAACATTTGATGTAGAGGAAATTCCGAATACTGAATTTCTGCTAATCATAAATAGCTAGGTCCAGAGAGTGAACTTCATTTGATAACATTCAGGCAAGTCAAAGATCACTGTGGTACATCAATATTTGTTAAGCTTGCTCACTGATGACTGAACCATGTTAATCAGTAACTAGTGCAATAGGACAGCACATGGATTTATCATAGGTGGATCCGTAACACAACTCAATTGTCAATTGTATGAAATCTTTAATAGAGACAATTCCTGAATATGATCATATCAATGTACAACCAAAGAAAATGTATTCAGTTCATAAGATAATGGCATGGTTTCAACAAAACAAATGCCATATGCTACATTTCCTGTGACTAGTAATTTTTTTACCAGACTCTAAATTTAAGCTTGTTTTCACCTTACGATTGTGCATTAAACTAAACTGGATGAATAAAATGGTTGACAGGGTTGCATACCTTCCTAGCTTTAGGTGAGATCCTCTCCGTGATTGACGAACCAAAAGGTACCCACCCACTGAACACTGCACCACCACCTAGCGTCTTTGGGTAAAGCAGAACACTTGCTAATGTGAGAGCACCTGCCGATCGATAAACAGTCCAATACTTAGTTCAGAGTACAAAAAATTTCGCAGCACCAGAAAACTTCGAATGCGAAGCACTAGTCCAACCTCCTTGACTGAATCCACAAACAAATATGTTCTCTGGATGGATGCCATCAGCTACCTCCTTATCAATCACGGCGTGCACATTTTCCACAGCCTTAAGAACCCCAATCTCATGTTGTGGAGAACCCTGCTCGTTGAAGTTTTGAACCAGATCAATATCTATCGTTACAGTTATCGGTCTGCTTAGAGAATCGGAATGGGTGTGAACTCACAGAGCTAATGGGTAGTTCGTGGATATCGAACCATGACGGCATCACAGCGCCATCTGCAATAGGAAAAAAATGTGTTGAGAATAAGGTCATGACGCTAACCCATGCAGCTGTGAATGGAGAGTGGGAGGGGAGACGGGAGGACGGAGGCGTACGGTTGCAGGAGACTGGGGAGTCCGGGGCGGAGGGGAAAGCCCACTTGGTGAGGCGGAACTCCGCCGCGGAGAAGAAGGTGCGGATGGGCTCGTTGGCCGGGCCGGAGTCGCCGAGGCCGTGGAGCCATAGCACGAAGCTCCGACTGCGGGCCGCCGCCATGGGCGTGGGGACGAGCTGGGAGGGCGGAGCACGCCGGCGGAGGGAGGCGGCGAGGGAGAAGAGGAAGGGGACGATGAGACTCGTAGTTGACCAAATTGTATCAAAATTAAATGGAATAAAAAAAGCTCGAACTGTTTTTAAATTATTCGGGATGATTTTGTAAGCTCGTTCAAATTGTCACTCTTGATTGAAAGATCAAACGTATCACACGGCAAATTATAAGCTGAGATGGCAGAAGCTAATAGCATAGAGCTTCATCTGATTATGCCAAACAAACTTTAGTACGTCAAAGTACATACAAAACTATATAAAAAAAGAGGTTTTGTTTTGACGCAAAAGTTTATTTGAAAGTAGAATTAGATTTGATATATACTCTGTCGGTTATATATTATAACTCATTTGACTTTTTTATAAATCAAAATTCTCTAAACTTGATCAATTTTATAGAAAAAATATATCAAACTAATTATAACATCATATTAGTTTCATTGAACCTGTTGTCATCAAGATCATAAATCTCCTTTTTCTTCTCGATGAACTTGCTAAATATCTTGGGTTGTTTTAGACATCTCTCTATAACATAATGGCAGATTTGGCACCAATGTACCATAAAAAATGGTAGCCATAAATTGGACAAGAATCTGAAGAGCAGAATTTCCATCACAAGAAGCAGCAACTACTGGAGACCCTTGTCAGGTAAGGATGTCGCTGGAACACAAGTTCCTTGAGATAATCGATCCTTGATCCATTGTTGAAAATACTGCAGCTCCTCATCCACTAAGGTATGTCCAAGAGTAGGATAAGCCTGATCATTTGCCAGTGAAAGGAAAGCAGAACATTGCAGTCAGCAAACATCAGATCCCTAATCTTCAGAAAACTATTGATGTTGGTAAGTGATAGAGAATTCAAGAAATTAAATAGCTGCTTCAAATACACTTCACTGACACCTTGAATTCGCAGGGCACACCAAGCTCTTGTAGAAATGCACAGCCAGCATGCCCAGCTTCAAATAGGACAACTCCATCAGCCATGCCATGAAACCACACAACTGGTGTCTGAAAACTTTCAAGAATTCAGCACGGAGACAAAACATGACGCTTTTGCAGGAGGATGTGATCACCAGATCCTCGTTGTAAGCATGTTTGCTGGTTTGTTACCTTTCTAGCTTCAGTTGGTACCCTCTCAGCAAATGATTTGCTTAGAGGAAGTGAACCACTGAAGACAACACAGCCACCTAAAGTCTTTGGGTAGAGTAGAACAGTTGCTAAGGCTAGAGCACCTGCAAAAAAGGCAGTGAAAATCATAGATCCTCGAGTACTAACTGGTTACAAGAATGGCTAAATGCAGATTACCTCCTTGGCTTAACCCACAAACGAATATTTTCGAAGGACTCGTTCCAGCAGCCACTTCTCTGTCCAACATTTCGTGCACGCGCTCGACAGCTCTGAGTACTTCTTTTTCATCTCTGACAGATTCTAAAAACAAAAAAAAAATGTTGGAACTATGAAGCATACTTAATAAACAATTAACTCTATGATAACAAAAGAAGACATCATTCTCTAAGCGCAAGTATCTTTTGTTTTTGCAACATCAAAACAACAATTTGGATAGCTGAGAGCCTGAGATTAGGAATTACAGCAGTTATAGGAACCTCCGGGATGCCGAACCAAGCTGTGATCACCTCGCCACCTACAACAATGGTGGATATCAGAAATGTGCTCATTTCTCTCTGAAACTATGGAATCTACGCAAAAGGCTCCACGCTCGGTAGGCATTACAAAAAGAAGAGAAAGCAAAATCTCATCCTTACGCGACATGATTTGGGATAAGACGTTTTCCTCGTTGGACAGATTAGGGGGGAGTTGGCATACCGTAGCAGGGGATGGGCGCGGTAGGCGCGGTGGGGAAGGAGGAGCGGACGGAGGCGAGCTCCGGCGCGGAGAGGTAAGGGCCGACCTGGGCGCGGCTCTCCTCGCCCGTTTGGCCGGAACCGTGCAGCCACAGCACGAGCCCGCCCGCCGGCGCCATGCTGCGATTCCAGCGATCGATCAGGGCAGCGGAGGCCGGGAGGCGGGAGAGGTGGCGCCTAGCGTCGGTATTGACGGGCGACGGGAGACGGAGGCTGGTCTTGTGAGATCACACCATCGGCGTGCGCTGCGCCTTCGCCGTCCTTCCTGCCGTGCCGTGTGTGTGTGGCACTGTGGCGTGGAGTGGAGTGGAGGTGGCGTCGGAGCTGTCGCCTGCCGATGGCGACCGGCGATGGGACGGAGGAGCCGCGCGGCGTAGAGCAGCCCGGCCGAGCGTTCGTCCGGCCCAATCATCGGCCACACGTTCCGAGCCGGCTACATATGGGCCGCATGTGCCATTCTGGGCCAATTATATATACGACACAGCCCACACGTGAGCCACAATATTTTTCTTTCCCTTAAGAAAAAAATAAACGTCTGGCCGGTTGTATTTAAAGATGACAATGTCTACCCGAAACTCGATACCTGATGTATTTTACTTTATTAGGGTAGATATACATGTCAAATTATTTATCCACGGGTTTATTAATAGTAAAAAATAGTACCGAACAGGTAAGAGATATGAATATGGTTTTCTAATATCTATATTTGTTACCCAATGAGTACCCATCACCCAATAAGCTATATTTTTGGGAGTTTAAATCATTATTGCTATTGTTGTAGGTTAAATCATTGATATATTATGTTTGAGAGTTTATTTACATATGTAATTTTGATTTTATGATTGAATGAGTGGTCGATCTATTTAGGTGAAACATTGTTTTTGTGGGAATAGATATATGATTATTATTTATTAGCCTATTTTGTGTGCGGTGTCTAATGATAGATATCGGTACCCGATGGGTATATTTTACTTACATGGGTATGGGTTTCGGAGAGAAATGGTATCCATATATATCTGATGGAAAGTTTTTTAATGGGTATGGGTTTGAGATAGTCAAATCCAATGGGTATAGACCCATTGTCATTTTTAGTTGTATTGGGTATTGCTCGACTGAATTAAGAAAATGACTCCAGAATTTGACTCTTGTGTATATGTATGGTTTTGAATTTATGTACAATGTTTATGAAAAAAATAAATACTTAAGTTGTATTATATTTATTCTATTTTAAAAATTAGTTGTTTATTTATGAAATATGTATTATTTATTCGAAGGATGTACATGTATAATGTATTCCCTCTTTTAGCCTTGTCATCAACCGTACCCGACTAATTACAATCATCAGCAAATCCGTATATCAGCCATCAATTTGCAACTTCATATTATATATATGGTGGAAAAAGTGTAGTTCATCCTAAATTTTTGGTGCAATTACTTAACAAATGTGTTTTAAATAACCACGTATCACTGCGGGAAACAGCATGTTTGTCGAGTGCCTGAAACTTTGTCGAGTGCATTTTTCGGGCACTCGGCAAAGCTTGATTTGTCGAGTGTGTTTTGAAAAACACTTGGTAAACTAAAAACATTCGACAAAAAAATATTTGCCGAGTATTTTTAAAAAAACACTCGGCAAACACGATACTAACGAGCGTCATGACGGCGTGCTTGCATGGGTTGAATTTTTTTTTGGGTTTGCCGAGTGCTTTTGAAAAAACACTCGGCGAAGACAATATTTTTTTTCTATGTGTAAACCTTATTTCGATTCTACAGGATATTCTCAATTTGGTTTTATCTTGAATTTTTTCTACAATCCAAATACAACATATGTTATCTCATGTAAACAATTCACATTTTTTGGTTCAGTTTGTTATTTTTAATTTATTAAGTGTGTTTTTAGAATTTAACTTGAAATAGGTGAAATTTGAACTACAAGTGCCTAAAATAATTAAGAAAAAATATATAAAATTTATATTTATGTTTCATAGTATATTATGAGTTTGAATGCACTAAATTTAAAGAATGTTTTAAAATTTATGTTGCAACACTTTATCGGCAACATCGAGCTCAATAGTTTTTTAATTATAAACAAATAAATTGAAGTCTGAAAATATGAGACTTTTCATGGTGTCATTATATGATACATAGATGCTATGATAAAAATTTAAAAATGTTTCGATAAAATTATCACGTAGAGTGTTTAGAAATCGGAGATTGTGGGAGAAAGATTTAGGGTTTAGAGAAGAAATGAGATTGGTTTGAAAGAAGTTTGATGGTTAAATCATTTTTATACTTGAAATTTTTTCTACACTCAAAATACAATATAACTTATCTCATGTAAAAATTTCAATTTTTTCTAGGTCAGATAGCTATTTTTCATTCATTAAGTATGTTTCTAGGATTTAAATTAAAAAATATCAAAGTTGAACTAAAAGTGCATAAAATAATAACTAAATTTTTCAAAATTATTCAAATAAATTATATTCATGTTTTTAGTCTATTTTTATGTATTACCCGCTATTGTTTAATAATTTTTGTAAAAGAAAAGAATTAAAAATAAAATTAACAAAATTTAAAAAAAAACGTTTGCCGAGTGCCAAATTTGAGGCACTCGGCAAACATTTTGTGTTTGCCGAGTGCAACACTCGACAACTCGCCAATTTTTCCACCAGCTTTTCCCCAAATTTTCGCTTGTCCCGCTAGTTTTTTTGCCAAAATTTTCAACTTCCCCCATAAATATTTCTGCCACTCTCTTCTACACAACACTCTCCCCCAACTCCTGTCTCCCACGACGCCCTCACCGCCGGCCAGTCGCTTGCTCGTCCTCATCACCGGCCCGCCGCTCCGTCGTCCCGCATCGCCTCGTCGTCCCATGCCGGCCCGCCGCCCTGTCGTCCCACCGCTCGCCCCCGGCCTCGCCGCGCCGCCCCCACGCCGCCCACGCACTGGCCGCGCCCGGCCGCGCGCCGCCCTGCCGTGCCCGCCCCGGCCGCGCTCCGACCAGCCACGCGCCGCGCCGCCCGGCCGCGCCCCGCCCCGGCCGCGCTCTGCGCCGCGCCGCCCGACCGCGCTCCGCCCTGCTGGCGTCCTATTTTTTTATTTTCTGTTTTTAAGTTTGTCGAGTGCCACATTTGGCACTCGGCAAACCCTCCGTCACGGTCGTTTTTCTCCCATCAACTTGTTTTTTTTACCGTGTGCCTTGTGTAGCACTCAACGAAGGGTTCGCTGAGTGCTCCGAAAAAAAAACACTCGGCAAAAATGAATTCACCGATGACGTGTATACCGAGTGGTGTTTGCCGAGTGCAACACTCGGCGAAGCGTTTGCCGAGTGCAAACAAGGCTTCGCCGAGTGCCTTTGGCACTCGGCAAACAACATGTTTCCCGTAGTGTATAGTGATTTTATAAGTTATTTTAGTCATATAAAACCATGTCTGGTTAACAACAATATCATGACGATTGAGTTGGTTAATATTTTTTAACAAGTGTAATACTTATAAAGAATCACATTGATACTAATGTGTAGCTCATATGCATATGCTTGTCAATAAATAAGGTTACAAGAAATATGCTATATCAACTAAGGGTGATCAGACTAGTAAGCAATAATACGGTGCCATAGCTAGATATATTTTCTCGTCTAGCCTAATTTTAAAATGTTCAAAAGCTCAATTTATATCATTTTACAATGTTATAATATATTATTATTATATTTATATATAATATTATTATACAAACTATTTTATATGTATACAAAATTGAAATATGTATTAACTATACGCACCGGGCAATTTCATTCTGCCTACATGCCACAACACTATCATATATTATCATTTACATAAAAACCATCTGCAAAACAACTCATCCATTTAAACTGTTTTTCTAGATAAAAGATTGAATAAATAACCTTAGGCTTCATTTGAAATAAAATATATTTTACAAAAAACAAACTAATTTAGGCCCTGTTTGAGAATACAATTTTTTGTAGTTTTGAAATCAATAATACAGTATTGAGCAATACTATAGTATTATATACCGAAAAATGTTTCACAACTTCATCTTAAATCTCTGTAAAATAAACTGTAATATTAGAAATATTGTACTTAATCTACAGTATTAAAAACTTTGATATAAACATTTTTTTCAAAACTATGATATTGTCATAAATATAGTATAGTGTAGTTTAAAAAATACTATAGTTTTTAAAAACTGTATTTTCAAACAGAGACTTATATGTAAATCCAATTCCAAGTAGTTCTTAATATTTTATGGGTTAAATAAACTTTTTCTAAGGTAGTCTTTCTCGAATGCTCGTATTCATGTTAGCCACTGGGCTTCCTGGACCACACGATGAATCTCGCCGTCCATGAACTGAATCCACAGAAGATCCCCATCTCGCCTCGTGAGCTCCACCGTACCCACCCCTCTCCTCGTCCTCTTCCTGCCGCGCCCCAAACCCTAACCCCCGCGGCGATCCCAATGGCCACCTCCCGCCGATCTCTCCACGCCCTGCTTGGCGGCGGCGCAGGTACGCACACGCATGCCCCCTCCCGCTGCGGCTCATGGTGTCCTCCGGTCTCTGACTCGTCTCGAGGCTCTCGTTTCCAGTCGCCGACGTGCTGCTGTGGCGGCGGAGGAACGTCTCCGCGGCGGCTGTGGCGGGCGCCACGGCGGTGTGGTTCCTCTTCGAGCGCGCGGGCTACAGCCTCCCGTCGGTCATGGCCAACTCCCTGCTTCTCCTCGTCGTCATCCTCTTCTTCTGGTCCAAGTCCGCCTCGCTGCTCAACAGGTGGGGGTGACTAAACTGCTTAGCATTATTGAGTTACCAGTTTCAGTAAAACTAAAGTTTGGTCTGGAGATCGGAATTTGATGCTACCCGCTGTATCACCCTGAGGTGTTGAAAATGTTTGAAGCTTGATCTCTGTGCTAGCGAGGGATTATTGTTGATGTAACCGGCTGTATCCATTGTATTTGATCATGGACTGTGATCCATAAATAGCTTCGGGAGCTTGTTGCTATCAGCTCATGGCTAAACCGCAACATGTTTTTTTTTTTGGATTATTGTTGTTTTATGTGTTTCACTGCAATCTGTGCTGTACTTTAATTGCCTATGTTATCTACCCAAGGTTGACACATTAAATAAGGTATGATTTGTGTAGGCCTCTTCCACCACTCCCAAAACTGGAGGTCTCAGATGCAGTTGTTGAGAAAGCTGCAGATCAGGCTCTTGTATGGATCAACAGGGTGTTGTCTGTTGGCCATGATATTGCCATCAAGAGAGACAGGAGTGTTTTATAAAGGTTTATCCCTCTCTCACACACATATGAGCACGCCTGCCTGCACAACTGTATGCTTGTACCTGCCTTCATATGCTTTCTTCTTATTTCCCATGTTCTGTTTGATGATAAAGGTTATATTGATTTTATGGGTGGTTTCAAATGTTGGAATGATCTTCAATTTCCTTACACTCATTTACATTGGTGAGTTCTAGTGACTTCTAATCTTTTCACTTTATAGACCTTTTATTGTTTGGTTCAATCTTTTTTAGGATAGCTCATATGTACTAAGCTTGTGTCATTTTGGCCTTCTTTTAGGTGTAATGTTTTCTCTGTTAGTTCCACCATTGTATGAGAAGTACCAGGATCATGTTGATGAAAAGATTGGTATGGCACACAGTGTACTGTCAAGGCACTTACATACCATCATTAGCAAGACTGGACAATCAACCAAGCAAAAGAAGTCTGAGTAACAGCTGTTTCATGCTGCATTTGGTGAGTTTCTTACACGACTTGTATCTGTCTAACCAGTTCACGACGTTCTATCTCTCTTGAGATCTCAAGTCCCTGTAATATTGCAATGGCTCGAGAAACCTAGAAAATGCTATAACAAGCAATGCCACTGGTTCTGTTACTTCAAAAACTTCCACTATGACTGAAAGACAGCAGCCATGATATAAATGATCTGCTGAATAGATGCATAGAGTTACTTGTTGTATTCTGCTTTGTTTATAAAGGAAAAAATGCCCTTTCTTAGAAACGTGAGGTGATGGTGCCCTGTTTTTTTGTTAATCTCTACTATTATAAAGCGTGAAGTTTTCCGTCCGCACGTGCAGCAACTACCTCTGCCTTTGTCGCCAGCTGGGCGCGCATGCGCCCACACCATGCGCTGCGCCAAAGCGGCCAAGCACAATCGTAGTCCGAAGAAAATCATGAAGAAGGAAAGAAAGAAAACGAGAAGGAAAGAAAAATAAAAAAAATAAATAAAAAAGTACATTTGCATTTCAGTCCTTTAATTTTTGTATTTTACGCAAAAGTATGAATTTTACGTAGAGACCCTTAGATTTCTGAAAAATCGTATAGAAGCAAGAATTTTGCGCAGAGGTCCCTGGTTTACGAAAAATCACGCAAAAAATAAGAATTTTGCGTATGGGCGTTAGATTCGCTGAATTTCACTTTCGTTTTTCCTTTTTAGCAATATTTTCTTTGCTTATTTACTGTTTATTGTTTATTGTATTTTCAGAAATATTTTCAGTATAATTCAAAATAATGTAATATATTAATGATTGGCATTATCATTAAAAATAAGGTTCCGTTGCAAAGCATGTGCATCTGACTAGCATCTGAAAAGAGAAATGCATCAAGCCAGTAATAGCCTACAAGCCACTCTGAATACAACCAAGTAACCACTGTCACAAGTTTGTTTTTCTGAATTTGAATTTTGAACTGTTATCACACATGAATACATGATTTACAAGGACTGAAATCGTCTGCTGTTGTTCCTGAGAAAAACTACTTTTCTTAATCATGATTATTTTTGGTCTTGCCAGGAACCTCTTTGGTCGGATGTTGTGGTTGGTCACGAGTCTCATCAGTTAACTCTGCATACCTGTGAGCCACCACTGAAAATATTCCTGGATATCACAGATATCATGTTTGACTGCTGATGTAGTTTACATGCACGCTGTTCAATTTGAGAAATGGAATACTTTGTATATTTTTTCCTGAGAAATATGAAACATGCAGAGGTTTATCATGGCACACATCTTGATTTTCTATAGCTGGGAAGCCTGGGATATACAAATTTGATGGCTGCTTGTGCACTAAACCATATGATTTTGGGGTGCTCATCTGATGGCAAAGTATCCATCAGGTACCTTGGACCAACAGAAAACACTAACTTATTTGAGAGTGTTTCAGACATCAATGCCTTGGGAAAGGGGTGGCCAATTGGCTGGCGATTCAAAATGTGTCAGCACTATGGTGCAAGCGTAAAGCCTGGACACCAAGTCCCTAACATAAAACCGTGATGGCACTTCTGTGGGTATCCAAGTTGTAGGGTCATCTCTCACCGAGTCTTACATAGATAAGTATATCTTGCAACATTCTTTTTCTATGTTCTATAGTGCACATATCTCTGCACACTAATCTGGTAGATGGAATAAACGCCAGTCAGGCAAAGAGAGGCTACTCTACTATACTCTATCTCCCACTGCCAGTATGATTTATGAATCAGACGGCGCATCTGGACTTTATCTCAGCAGATACGTAAACCTAGCAAGAAAAATGACTACATATATATGTTACTCCTGGTCGAGTCATGCTGACTCCATGTTTGCAATGCTATGGACAGAAGATGATGGTGTCCCACGCGCACACATTCTGAAGAAGAATGCCTCTCTTTTTGCCTCAGTGCCCCAATCATGTACATCCGGGAAGAACAAAGCACTGGTCAGCCACTGACAAAGGCGAAAAGGAGCCACGGTCTCTGCCCTCCCGCCGAGGAAAGCCGACGCGATCGCCATTGCCGTAGCCGCAGTGGCCCAGCAACTCATCAAGGCTTAAACGAAACGCCTCGACCGAACACCATTTTGTGAGCTGGTTACCATTTTGTGAGATCCTTTTAGAACGTTGCTATCGAAATTAGCAGAAATTACTCATCATGCCGCGCATGATTTTTAATTTATTATTATCATGTTTTAATATATCTATTTTTCTATTTAAAATAATGTTATAAGATGTTAAAATTGAAGACCATATATATAACATGTTTGGTATCTTTAAATTATGAGAAGTAGTTATTGATGTTCTATGGTTTCTGTATACTATACAATTTTAGGTTTTGCGGTTATTGATTTTCACAATATAATATAAGAATCTATACAGCTTAACTCAGCGACTCAAAATTATATAAAAAGCTAGATTGTAAGTACAAAGTAAAAATTACATATATTCGTATTTTACATATTACCGTTTAGGAAAACTTTATATTCTATTAGTAGCAGAATATCTTCTAAACAAGCATATAAATTATTATTATACACATAATGACAACATCAATTACTCTAAGAATACTTTAGACATTTTAACTTTAAATATACTATCATGTCACTAGCTAGAGTTTTTAGGTTACTTATTACTAGGTGGCTAGCTAGGTAGCCACTTCGCCCGGAATCGAATACTCGCTTGGCGCGGACAGTGGAGGTGGTGGACTGTGGTGCACCCTGCACTCCGCGCGCGCTGCACGCCGCCGCTGCCTGAGCGCGTCGTCGTCTTCTTCTTCTGCTTCTCCTACCGCCGATGACGACTAATTAACCGCCAAACCCACTACCGCCGCTGCTGCCATGGCGAAGGCCAGAGCCCGCGCCGTCTCACCACTTCCTCCCTCGGCGCGCCCCCACAACGACTTCTCCAGTTCCCACCTCTTTTCGCCGGGAAAGCCGCGGCGTCGGCGTGCTCCACTTGTGCTTCCATATCCATGGAGATGGAGAGCCATGGACCCAGCTCCTCCTCCTCCTTCTTAAGCTCTTGTGCCCCCGCGTCTCCCCACCATCGCCGCCACTCGGGCGTCCCCTCTCTCCTCCCCCATTAACGTGGGAGAATGGCAGTTCCGGCTGCTTCCGGCCGTGCGCTCCTGCTTGCATTTGCGGTCGCCATGCTGCACGCGGCGGTTTGTGAGTCGAACCACACACGCTTCGCCATGGTCGCACGTGGTCGTGGCGGCAATGCGCCGTCGTTGAGGCCCGACGGTGGAGAGGGGAAGGGATTGGCCGCCGTGCCTGCGCCGGCGCCGTCGGGTTCACTGGGGGGCTGCGGGTGCCAACCGGCGCCGTCGGGTTCACTGCGCTGCGGGTGCCAACCGGCGCCGCCGCCAGAGGAGGGGTTCTTGAACGACAAGTTGAAGGTGCTGTACCCGGTGATCCAGGCGTTCAAGCGGAACGTCACCTGCGACCCGAAAGGGGGTGACGGCGTCGTGGGTGGGCACCAAGCTCTGCGACAGCTTCACCGGCGGCGGCATGTACAAGGGCTTCTACTGCGACTACCCGCCGGACGATCCGGGCACGCTCACCATCGCGTCCATCGACTTCAACGGCTACGGCCTGTGCGCGCCCAGCATCGCTGGCTTCGTCGACGCGTTCCCGGACCTCGCGCTCTTCCACGCCAACTCCAACAACCTTTCCGGCAACGTCCCCGACCTCACCGGCCTGCGCTACTTCTACGAGCTGGACCTCTCCAACAACAACTTCTCCGGCTCGTTCCCCGACACCGTCGTCCCGCTCGGCGGCCTCCTCTTCCTCGATCTCCGCTTCAACCGCTTCGTCGGTACGGTGCCGGCTCCCATCTTCGACCTCAGCGTGGTGGCCCTCTTCCTCAACAACAACGGCTTCTACGGCCGCATCCCGGACAACTTCGGAAGCACGACGGCGCAGTACCTGGTGGTGGCCAACAACCAGTTCACCGGCCCGATCCCGCGCTCCATCTACAACACGTCGGCGAGCCTATCGGAGGTGCTCTTCCTCAACAACCGGCTGTCGGGGTGCCTGCCGTACGAGATCGGGCTAGTGGAGGGGCTCACCGTCTTCGACGCCGGCGGCAACGAGATCACCGGCCCGATCCCGCTGTCATTCGGCTGCCTAGGCAGCGTGGAGGAGCTCAACCTCGCCGGTAACCAGCTGTATGGGCACATCCCTGACGTGCTGTGCCTGCTGGCCAAGACGGGCAAGCTGCAGAACCTGTCGCTCTCCGACAACTACTTCCACTCCGTCGGTCCCCATTGCATGGAGCTCGTCCGGAGCCGGCTGCTCGACGTGCGCCTCAACTGCATCGTCGGCTTCCCGAAACAGCGGGCGGCGCTCGAGTGCTCCCGCTTCTACGCCGACCCGCCCCAGCACTGCCCCTTCGTGCCGCACATCCCCTGCAACCTGCCGGGCTTCAGGCCGCCGGTCGCCTTGCCCGACCATCTCCACGGCGGTGGCAACTGATCAGATCGGAGCCGATGACCACTTTGTCAGCGTTTAGCCGTTCAGATTACATGATTCCATGTACTAACTTTGGGGATCAATAACTCATACGGCCTACTAATTTGTGCCGCGTGATGCATTATTCCTGTCATCAGTCATCGCAATAAAAATAAAGTAGGAAATGCAAATCCTATTCAATGTGTTAGCACAATACAGTCACAGCATTCTGCCTGTTAGCAATGCATGATTGTAGGGATTGATTAGGATTGGTTTCCTATTGTGTGCCCGGCAATCTCTCCGTGGGATGTTTCCATAACCCGGATGAGTATTGCCTATATATTGTAATCACCACTGTGTATTCAATCAAGGCGTGATTCCCCAATTATCCCACGCTTTCATGGTATCATTCCCAGGCTTCTTCCGCTCCTAACTCACCGCGTCCGCCATGGCCGACGATGACGCCGCCACTGCCCAGGCTGCCGCTGCCCAGGCCGCTGCTGCCCAGGCCGCTGCTGCCCTCCGTCGTGATGCCGAGGCTGCCGCTGCTCTCCAGGCAAGGCAGGACGCCGTCGTCGCCGCGGCTGCCGCGCGTCATCAGCTCGAGGAAGCCGTCGCTCGCCACGAGCGCGCCCTCGCCGACGCACAGCGCCGCCTTCAGGAGGCCGACGCCGCAGTCACGGACGCGGCCGGCGACGACGTTCTCCTCGCGGACGCCGATGCCGACAGCGTCTCCGCCCTACACGCCCAGGCGCTCGGCATCCTCAACGTGCGCGCCCTTGTGCCAACCACGCTCGACCTCGCCACGCCGTCTTTCTCCAAGTGGCGTCGTCTTCTCCTCCTCGCCCTCGGCAAGTATGCCCTCGCCGACCACGTCCTGTGCGATGCCAGGTTCCCTGCCGTCCCCCACTGGGCTCGCATGGATCTCCATGTCCTCTCGTGGATCTACGGCTCCATCTCCACCGAGCTCTTCGAGATCGTCACCTCCGCGGATCCGTCTGCCCGCGCTGCCTGGCTCGCCCTCGAAGAACAGTTTGTCGGCAACCGCGAGACTCGGGTCCTCCTTGTTGACACCGAGTTCCGCACCCTGTCGCAGGGCACTCTCTCCGTCACGGACTACTGCCGCCGGATGAAGACGCTCGCGGACTCCCTCGTCGAACTCGGCGAACCGATCTCCGACCGCATCCTCGTCATCAACGTCCTTCGTGGCCTCAACGACCGGTTCGCCCACCTCCGCCCCTACATCAAGCGCCAGCGCCCCCTGCCTTCCTTCGCCGAGGTCCGCTCCGAGCTCCAACTCGAGGAGCTCTCCATGGGCGCTCCTCCCACCGCCATGCCGCCTGGATCTGCTGCCTTGGCGGCTCCTACGGCTCTAGCCGCCCACTCCGGCACCGTGCCCCCTGCGCCGAACTCGGGATCCAACGGAGGTGGTAACCGTCGCCGCCGCAAGAACAAGGGGGGGCCTGGTGGTGGTGCTGCTCCCAACTCCGGCGCCCCTCCGACGGCCGGCTCCTGGCCAAGCTTCTACAACCCCTGGACTGGCACGATCCAGATGTGGCCCG
Source organism: Zizania palustris (assembly GCA_019279435.1). NCBI lineage: Eukaryota > Viridiplantae > Streptophyta > Magnoliopsida > Poales > Poaceae > Zizania > Zizania palustris. The sequence continues at coordinate 24,323 of JAAALK010001835.1, forward strand.
GCCAAAGTGGGCGCCCTCGGGCCACTGTGGCCTCTCGACCGCATGCCCTCCTGGCTGGCCCCTTTACGCCGGCTCCCAGCGCCGGTGGCCCCTTCATGCCAGCTCCCGGCGTCGCCACTGCCCACCAGGGTGGCCTCTTCCTGCCGACTCCGGGCGCGCACCTGGGCGGTTTCGGTGTGCCTGCAGCTGCTTGGCCTTCCTCTACGAGTGGGAGTGGGTCGGCCACTTCCCCTTGGGTCGGCGCGCCTATGCCCCCGCCCGCGATCGCTCCTTGGGCTCCCTGGGCCGGCGGACCCAGTGGACCACTTCAGGCGCCTTTGGTCGGTTGGGACCAACAGACCCTAGCTGGGGCCTTCAACACCATGTCCCTCACCCCTCCTCCAATGGGTGAGTGGTATATGGACTCCGGCGCTACCACACATATGGCCTCCAGCTCTGGTATTCTCTCTCACTCTCGGCCTCCTTCCAGTTCCACGCCCTCCACCATAATTATGGGGGACGGTTCTGCCCTCCCCGTTGTGTCCACTGGTTCTACACATATTGGTCCCCTCCACCTCAACAATGTCCTTGTTTCTCCTCGTATCATTAAAAATCTTATTTCTGTTCGTCAATTTACAACTGACAACAATTGTTCTGTCGAGTTTGACCCGTTTGGTTTCTCTGTGAAGGACCTCAGGACCCAGCGCGTGATCAGCAGGTGCAATAGCTCCGGCTCGCTCTACCCGCTTCTTCCTCCGCCCCCACCACTCCACCTAGCATCCTCCTCACCAGTACGTCCTCCCAGTTGTGGCACCGTCGTCTTGGCCATCTTGGTCATGACGCCCTCTCTCGCCTAGCTAGCTCGTCTGCTATTACTTGTAATAACGGGCCGTCTAACGACCTCTGCCATGCATGTCAACTTGGCCGCCATGTTCGCCTTCCTTTTCCCACCTCGCAGTCTCGAGCTTTGCATAATTTTGACCTTGTTCACTGTGACCTATGGACCTCCCCAGTGCCTAGTGTTTCTGGGTTCAAATATTATCTTGCTATTCTCGATGATTGCTCTCACCACTTATGGACTTTCCCCCTTCGTCTCAAATCCGACACTTTTTCCACTATTGCCCATTTCTTCTCCTTTGTTGCCACCCAGTTCGGCACCACAATCAAAAGTGTGCAATGTGACAATGGTCGGGAGTTCGACAACTCTACCGCTCGTACTTTCTTCCTCACACATGGCGTTTTCCTTCGTATGTCGTGCCCCTACACCTCGCAACAAAATGGCAAAGCCGAGCGTGTCTTGCGCACCATCAACAACATCATCAGATCCCTTCTCTTCCAAGCCTCTCTCCCTCCTCCCTATTGGGTGGAAGCCCTCCACACTGCCACCCACCTTTTCAACCGTCATCCCTCCAAAACTCTCAAGTTTTCAACCCCCCATCACGCACTCTATGGGCACCCTCCCTCTTACTCACATCTCCGTGTCTTTGGTTGTAGGTGCTATCCCAATACATCTACCACCGCTGCCCACAAACTCGCCCCTCGCTCCGTCCTATGTATATTCCTTGGCTACTCTCCGGATCATAAAGGCTATAGATGTCTGGACCTCTCCACAAACCGTGTCATCATCTCTCGCCATGTGATCTTTGATGAGTCCTCTTTTCCCTTTGCCGAAGCACCTTCCATGGCCTCTCAACCTGACCTTAACCTTGATTTTTTGGATAATTTTCACTGTCAAGACTCTGTACAGGTTCTCGGGCGCTCTTCGGTCGGCCTGTCTCCTAACGGGCCTGTTGTGCGGTCTCAGCCACCTGGACTGCCTCCGCCACACAAGCCGCCAAGCGGGCCACCTTCGCCAGGACAGTCGCCCCTGCCATCTGGACCGCCTCCATCATGCAGATCGGCCCCGTCGCTTCGGCCGCCCGTCGCGCGGGTCGCCCCTGATGGGCCGCCGCTCCCTAGCTCCATTGGGCCGCTTGGCGTTGCCCCCTCGCCGCCTGGGCTGGCCTCGCCGCCTGGAGCTGCCTCACCGGTCGGCCTACCATGGCACTGGGGGCACCCGTCTGCTCCCGGTCAGCGGACTGCGCGCGTGCCACGACTGGCTCCGGTCCCTGCGCCACTTCCTGCCGGCGCCGTCCCGACGCCGCCCGTTGTCAACAGTCATTCCATGCGCACCCGCGCAAAGAGTGGCTTCGCCCAGCCTCGGGCCCTCCAGGCCTTGGCTGTCTCCCCGGTGCCCTCGACCTACCGTCGCGCCCTCGATGACCCACACTAGCGCGCGGCGATGAACGAGGAGTATCAGGCTCTCGTCCAGAACAATACCTGGACCCTCGTTCCTCGGCCGTCCCACGCCAACATCGTCTCCGGCAAGTGGATCTTCAAGCACAAGCTTCTCTCCGATGGTACTCTGGATCGGTACAAGGCTCGATGGGTCCTTCGTGGCTTCACCCAGCGACCGGGCGTTGACTTTGACGAGACCTTCAGTCCGGTCATTAAGCCCGCCACCATCCGTACCGTCCTCAGCTTGGCGCTCTCTAGAGACTGGCCGGTTCACCAGCTCGACGTCAAGAACGCTTTCCTGCACGGCACCCTCTCCGAGACGGTCTACTGCACTCAGCCCTCCGGTTTTGTTGACCCGGCGCATCCCGACCATGTGTGCCAGCTCAACAAATCGTTGTACGGTCTGAAGCAGGCCCCCCGTGCTTGGTATAGCACGTCTCTATTCATCTCTCGGCGAGGTTCTGACACCGCCTTCCTTCTGCTGTACGTCGATGACATCGTCCTGACTGCCTCCACGCCTGCTCTCCTTCACCAGATCATCACCGCGCTCTAGTCTTCCTTTCCAATGAAGGACCTGGGACCACTCCAGCATTTTCTTGGGATCGCTGCCTCTCGCTCTGCTGCTGGGATGCTCCTCTCACAGCGACAGTACACCCTCGACATTCTGGAACGTGCCGGTATGACCGAGTGCAAGTCCTGCAGCACGCCGGTGGACACTCAAGCTAAGCTCTCCTCAGAGGGTCCGCCTGTTCCGGACACGACACTCTACCGCAGTTTGGTTGGTGCTCTCCAATACCTTACCTTCACCCGTCCCGACATCACCTACGCAGTACAGTAGGTCTGCCTCTACATGCATGATCCACGGGAGCCGCACCTTCTTGCTGTCAAGCGCATCTTGCGCTACCTCCGTGGCACTGTCGATCTTGGCCTCTTCATCGGTCGCACGTCCTCGCCAAGTACTCTGACCGTCTACACTGATGCTGACTGGGCCGGTTGTCCGGACACGCGACGCTCCACCTCGGGGTATGCTGTATTTCTTGGTGACTGCCTTATCTCCTGGTCCAGCAAGCGTCAGCAGACCGTCTCCCGCTCGAGTGCTGAAGCTGAGTACCGCGCCGTGGCCAATGGCGTGGCCGAGGCGACGTGGCTTCGTCAGCTCCTGCTGGAACTTCATCAGCCTCTCCAGCGTGCTACCGTCGTTTATTGCGACAATGTGAGTGCCGTCTACCTCTCGACGAACCCGGTGCAACATCAGCGCACCAAGCACGTTGAGATCGACCTCCACTTCGTCCGTGAACGTGTTGCCACCGGTGCTGTCCGTGTCCTCCATGTTCCTACGACATCGCAGTTCGCTGACATCTTCACCAAGGGCTTGCCGTCGACCATCTTCATCGAATTTTGGTCCAGCATGAACGTTCGATCTACCGACGTCCACACTGCGGGGGGGTGTTAGCAATGCATGATTGTAGGGATTGATTAGGATTGGTTTCCTATTGTGTGCCCGGCAATCTCTCCGTGGGATGTTTCCATAACCCGGATGAGTATTGCCTATATATTGTAATCACCACTGTGTATTCAATCAAGGCGTGATTCCCCAATTATCCCACGCTTTCACTGCCCGTTGCTCTTTCCTTCTCTGGCTGGTACATTTCCATCGCAGGAACACTTGATTCTACGAGTCCTTGGCAGATCGGAAAGTCCAGCTATAAAACTTGTAATCGTTAAAACTTTTGCTATCAATCAAATTACTTCTGCTTTCATGGTATCAGACTAGGATCTGTATAGGACGCTGCTGCCAACGCCGTTGTGGCAGCCATCCGTGCAACCTTCACCCCTGATCCAAAAGCATCCGATGCCGACGCCGCCGCTGCCCGTGCCATCGTCGATGCCGCCGCCTTGGCCGCTGCCAACGTGGTCCGCGCGCGGCCCTCACTCCACCAACCCCTTCTTCCTCACCAGGACTTCCGTCTCCGGCCACGGCAACCATGACTCCTGCACCACCACTCTCTTACCTCGGCTCCATCGAGTCTCACCCGGGTGTCATCGGCCTTCTACCCAACAACCTCGACGACGAGACTGTGTCCGCACTTCACGCTCAAGCAGTCGTCGTTGTCAACATCAAGTCACTGGTGCCGGCTACCCTCGACCTTGCCACCGCGAACTACACCAAGTGGCGTGGGCTCTTCCTCGTCACTGTCGGCAAGTACGCCCTCACCGACCATGTCTTGACGGACGACTACCACTCATACCACGCTGATTGGGTCCACATGGACTGTGTCGTCCTCGCATGGCTCTACAGCTCCATCTCCGCCGAGCTCCTTGAGATCGTGATGTCTAGCACAGCCACAGCCCGGATCGTGTGGCGTAACCTTGAGCACTAGTTCTTTGGCAACCGCGAACGCCGGGCGTTGAACCTCACCTCGGAGTTCCACAACTTCGCACAAGGAGACCTCTCCGTCACTGACTATTGCTGACGCCTCAAGACGACGGCCGACTCCCTCAGTGACCTCAGCGAACCCGTCCTCGACCACACCCTCATCCTCACGCTTCTCCGCGGCCTCAACCCGAAGTATCAACATCTCACCACTCTTCTTCCTATGCAACGCCCATTTCCCAGCTTCATCGAGGCGCGCTCCCAACTCCTCCTCGAGGAGCTCACGAAGACCCCTCGCTCCACTTCTAACGGTGGGACTCCTCATGCTCCCACCCGCAACAACGGCCCCCCTCCTCCTCGCGGAGGCCAGGGTGCCGACAACAAAACTCCCGTAACAACCACCGACGCCGTGGCAATAGTCACGGCGGACAGGGCTTCTTCAGCCAGCAAAATTCTGGAGGCGCTAGAGGCCCTCCGGCCTGGCCCACTCCTTTCAATCCATGGACCGGCACCATCAATGTGTGGCCCGGCCCACGTTCTTCTGGACCCGGACTGCTGGGCCCACGGCCCAATACCACTCCTCCGGCCAGCCTGGCTGCTTTCGGTGCTCCTGCTGCCGGTCAAGCCTCGCTGCCTCCACCGACTCCACATGCGATCATGCCGTGGAACAATATGAGAAGGATAATATGATCTTTTTATTCATCTCTTTAATACATTACATTCTAAAAGAGTATGCATAATCAGCCTAATTAGTTCTGAAATTCAACGTCTTAAACTGAAGTAAATGAACGGGAATTTGCAGGTGTAAAGCACCATCTTGACTGATGCATTCTTGAGAAAAGAAGATAAATAGAGTACAAATTTGAGCGAGATATGTACACAGATCAAGATAGATAAAGGTAGGTGCCTTGCTCAAATTTCCAGAACAGTATCTGGAGGCAGGGAAGCAGAATTGCAGAAAAGGCTCCACACAACCTCAGCATTTCTCCTGTTTCAGTTTCAGTATATAGATTGAACTCATTTCTGATGTATACTGAAATTTCTGTTTACATGTCATTGTTTACTATTTCAGATTGAGTATGTCTAGTTTTTTGAAAAACTGATCCTGTATAGTTTGATCAAAGTAGTGATACATTCCACAGGTTGATTTTGAGCTTTATCATGTACTGTGTTTGAGTTTGTAATATTGTTTGAAGTAATCAGAATTGAAGTAAAATTGAAAACCTAAATCTGTGATCTGATTTGAAAAAGGTGTCACTGTTCATCATCTTGAGAATTTCAGAAACTGTATGTTCAATTGAGTTCTATTGAATCTATTTGAATTGAATTTGGCAGACTGAATTGAATCTGCTAGTACTGTTCATCATCCAGGAAGTTTCAGAATTTGTAGTTTCAACTGAAATCTGTTTGAATTAATTTGGATCAGTTTTCTAAACTAAAGTAAATCTGATATAGATTCTACTGAACTGAATTAATTGTAGAGCTTCAATCTATGTCCTGGCTTGAATTTAGCTATCACTTTTCATCCTTCAGACATTTTCAGACTCAATGTGTGTTACCATCTTAATTGTATTTGTATTGTGTGTAGTTGATGAAATTGATTGATCTGAAGAGTTTTTGACTGATCTGTTCAATGTCTTGTGTCTAGTTTAGCCCAAAGTGTTAGGTACATGTGTTAACAAAGGTTTCTGAATTTTTAAGCTATTTCGGAGTTTTAGTTACCGATATAACTCTGTTGTCCGTCTAATTATCGATCTACTCAATGTAGTTCGAAATATCAATTGTCGACAGAGTGTGTCGATACTTCAAACACCGAACAAGACTGAATTCTGAATTTGAAGAGATTTTGTTGCTTTGATTCATATTGATTGGTTTAGATTTGAATTTGAAATTTTGAAGGTGCGTTGGGTGATTTGAAAAGGCCATCTGATTCACGAGAATTTGTCGAGGCGCCTATTCACCCCCTCTAGTCGCCATTCCGATCCCACAGGGATCAAAGGAGAAGTTGTTCTCGAGGGTGTTTTGAGTGTGGTGAAACTTCTCACATCAAGGCTGATTGCCTTAGGCTCAGAAAGAGAGAGGAGTGTACCCACAAGCACCAAAAGAGAGACAAGAAATCATTTTCTAAGGGTAAGCGCAACAAGATGGTAAAAGGGCAGCCAAAACCGCTTCCTGTAGGACCGAAAGTAGCGACCAGAGGGGGGGGGGGGGGTGAATGGGCGCCTTAAAAAATTCTTTCGAATATATGGCTTGTTCCCAACACCCAACGCACCTCAAAATACTAAGCAGCAGAAAAACGAACGGATAGCCTAAGTCTAAAGGTATCTAACCTAGAAGCAACTGATGTTAAACAGAGAACTACCAAAGCAGTGCAACTAAGCGGATAAACAAAGTATACTAGACATGTTAGGCCAAAACTTCTCAAAGAAATGATCTAAGTATATATAAAATGAGATGAGAAGTTACTATTCTGATTTGTCTCCTGTTCGGAACTCGGCGAAGCATGCTTCGCTGGTCGAAGCCTGCTTCGCAGTGTCGAAGCCTGCTTCGCAGTGTCGAAGCCTGCTTCGCAGTGTTGAAGCCTGCTTCACTGGGTCGAAGCCTTCTTTGGAGGTTGAGGCCTGCTTCGCAGGTCAGTGACGAAGCCTGCTTCGGAGGCTGTTGTGAAAATGCCGAAAGTGTGTTTGGTCTAGCCTAGTTCGAAGTGGCATGGAGCGAAGTATGCTTCGAAGCGAAGTATGAGAATATCGAAGCTTGCTTCGAACAAAGTACTTCGAAGCCTAGACTTCGAGCAGAGGTTCGAACAGACTCACAGAAAAAGCAACCTTCGAAAGAAAAGCGAAGCCCGACACACGGCAACAAGTTTAATTCGAAGCCTACATGACTACGTTCGAAGCTACCACTAGCAGGGTGTAACCTTCGAACCACAACCCAGCTTCGAAGCTAACTCCGAAGCCTGTCGAAGTATGAACTTCGAATAGCCAAGGTCGGAGTTCACCTTCGTAAAGACAATCGAAGTATGACAAGCCAACAGACTAAGTGCAACACATACTTCGAAGCTAGATTCACAGGACAAGAGCGAAGTCAAAGTTCAAGCAAAGCCCTCGAGGATGTCAGATCGAAGCCTGCCTCACGGAGCTGAGGGGCTTCGAACAGAGAAGGGGTTTCGCCAAAGAACAACCAGAAAAGTCACTTGGCCCTGTCTATACGATCAAAAAGGCTACGCAGAAAAAGCAAAGCTAGTACTAGTGTACTGTTGCTACAGTGTAGTAGTACTACTTGCAACCAGCAAGAACTAATACTCTTCTCATGAAGAACAGAAGCAACCAAGGCACTCAAAAACAGGAATAAAAATCCAGCCGCACGTTGTTCGAAGCATTAAAACAACAATCACTGCACACGGAATGTTTTGAACAGAGAATAACTCATCACAGCATCATGAATAAAACCACAGGGAAGCAAAGATGTAAATGCCGTGAGCAGAGCCTGGCGGCGCACACACAAGAGAGAGAAAACGCAGGGAACAAGAGGAATGACCCAAGGAATTGATTGAAAAGTGATTTCAGCAAAAGGGTAGTCCAACCCTAGGGATTGGGGCCCTATTTATAGGCTGCCCAATGGCCTAGAATATTCCACCAACCCCTTAGGGTTTTTTACAGACGCGGGAATAAAGGAAAAGACTCTGCTGCCCTTAGGAATTTTACAGACACGACTGACTGACTGTGGGCCTAGAGATACAGATCACTTATCCGGAAGCTGAGCTTTCGTAACGACTACGGCTTCTCTTCTGGACAGTCGGATACAGAATCAATGGTTGTCAGTTTTGCGCCGAAACTGACAAAGCCTCCACCGTCTTTGCACCAGGTACCCGGATTGGGCCGGCCCGATTCCGCAGCTCTCTCAGCCCGGCAATCACTCACCGCCCGTGTACCTGAGTCAACCCTGGTCAACAACCCAGTGGGTCTCCTACTGCTTCTGGCCCATGTACCCGGATTGGGCCAGCCCGACTTCGCAGCTCTCTCAGCCCGACAGTCGCTCGCTGCCCGTGTACATGAGTCACACGTGGCCCATGAAACAACAGATCTCTTTTTCTTCTGCAGTCCTCTTTGACTATCGTTGACAATGACTCATCACTTCTAGAGCCATGAGGCCCACGCTATTCAGCATGACTCCTCAATCTCTCCCTTGATGAGTGCATTCACTCCTCTTTTTCAGCTCTTCAGCACCTGCGAGCACATGTGGAAACACGAAAACAAAGCACAAGAAAACAAAGAAGAAGAAAATAAAGTAAAAGTTTAACCCTAATGACCGAAAGCCAAACAAAAGCACGAAGTGGTCATTATGGTTAACCAAAACATAAAAGCTCAAAATGAGTGCGACTTCAGAACAAGCGAGACAAACACTCCCCCTTAAACTCTGATCCCAAATTTTCTCCCCCTTGTTGACAAGTGAACTCATCAAGCACTCAAAAAAGACACAGACTCCCCCTAAACTGCAACTCCCCCTCAAAATATGCAATGAATGTAACTGGAGTGCAGGTGGAGTGAATAAAGCATGCTTCTCAGATATGATTGACTGCAATTACAACATCTAACAAGTAGAGCAAAAGACATACCGTCTAAGACACATGGCATGATCAGTGCAATAGATGCTATCTTAAAGAAAGTCATTAGCACACATTTTTCAGTTTTTGCAAACAAAAGCATCACCACATTTCCAAATGACAAGCAAGGTAAAGAATGAAATGCATAAGCTAACTGATATCTACTAAGATAAGCATTGTCCAAAACAAAGTGCTTCAACAAACTTGTTGTCTTTTTAATTTTCAGGCTTTTTCATTTTCCTTTTTCATTTTTGCCAAGGGTTATTTGCATGTCAAACCTTATGCTAACCAACCAAGTCAAGCCTAGGCCAGAACTGGACCATCGGAAGCTTAAGACATTGGTCTTGGCATACACTACACTGTCCTAGTTCATACCAAAGTGCTATGGTAAGCAGTCTAGAACAATGCAATGCGACAAAGCAAACCCACTTGGATCTTTTCAACTCAAGCATAAAAAGGCATGGAATTTTCATTCATTTTTGATTTCTATCATTTTTATAGCATATTTTTCATGTTAAAGTATAAAGATGTTCAAGTTGCATATCTGCATCTATGTGAGGAACTAGCTACAAGGCATGTAACAGATAGCAAAAGCACTCAGCCTACACATGCTAGTTACCAGAAGCAATGGTGATCATTTTTCAAGTTTAAAGTGTAAAAGCCATGCATATGACAGATATCAGACATATCAAATGACTGAAGCAAAGCATGATCATCGACAAGTATTCAAAAGCATGTACCAGCTAGAATAAGTAAAGCAGTTCAATCATATAACAGAAGCAGCTCTAAAGTGTGATATGTGAATATGCAAGGTATGAACACACACACAAAAAACTCAAGAAAAAAGTAAAGAAGAAAGAAAACTGACGCAAAATATCCTAGAAAGGATACACAACACCCAAACCCCCTCGTAAACGCTCAAATGTAGACTGATCTAGGGGTTTGGTGAAAATATCAGCCAACTGATGATGGGTATCAACATGAACAAGGTCAATGACACCTTTCTCATATTGATCCCGCAGAAAATGAAAGCGCACATCAATGTGTTTAGTTTTTGAATGGAGACACGGATTTTTCCCTACACTAATTGCACTGGTGCTGTCGCAAAACAATGAAACTCTGGTAGGAAAGAACAACCCAAAATCTCGTAGAGTGGAAATCATCCAAACTAACTGTGAGCAGCAGCTAGCAGCAACTACGTACTCAGCCTCTGTGGTCGAAAGAGCAACTCCAGATTGCTTTCGAGAAGACCAAGAGACAAGAGAAGAACCAAGAAACTGGCAAGTACCGGAAGTCGACTTGCGATCCAACCGGCACCCACCAAAGTCGGCATCCGAAAATCCAGATAAATCGAGAGAAGATGATGCTGAATAGAAAAGACCAAGATCAGGCGCATAAGTGAGATACCTGAAGGATGCGCTTGACAGCCTGCCGATGAGACGCGCGTGGTGAAGACTGGAAACGCGCTGCAAAGTCCCACGACGAACTGTATGTCTGGTCTTGTTGCCGTCAAGTACAGTAGCGAACCGATCATCCCTCAAAACTCCCTTTCATTGACCTTGACGCCGCTCTCATCCTTGTCCAAACCCCTAGATGTGCCCATCGGGGTCATCTGCGGCTTCAACTCACCACCAAAGTCAAAATTTTTCAACATGTCACGAGTATACTTACCTTGATGGATGAAGGTGCCGTCCTTGGTCTGCTTGATCTGGAGCCCTAAGAAGTACTTGGCTCACCCATGAGGCTCATCTCAAACTCACTGTGCATCTGCTCAGAGAACGTGGACACAAGAGAATCAGTAGTACGGCCAAAAATAATATCGTCCACGAAATCTGAGCAACTAAGAATTCTGAAGCAACTCTGAGCAAAAAGAGAGTCTTATCCACCGAACCCATCACAAAGCCCTTCCCCAACAAAAATTGCTTCAACCGGTCATACCAAGCCCTGGGGGCTTGCTTCAACCCGTATAAAGACTTTTGAAGCTTAAAAACATGTCGAGGAAACTTAGGGTTCTCAAAACCGGGGGGCTGCCTAACATAAACTTCCTCCTATATGAACCCGTTCAGAAAAGCACTCTTAACATCCATTTGAAAAAAGCTTAAAACCCTTCGAAGCGGCAAAAGCTAAGAGAATGCGAATGGATTCAAGACGGGCTACAGGGGCGAAAGTTTCTTCAAAATCAATACCCTCTTTTTGGCAAAAACCCTAGGCAACTAGTCGAGCTTTGTTGCGCACCACAACCCCATCTTCACCTTGTTTGTTCTTAAATACCCACTTGGTGCCTATGGGGTTGCATCCTGGTGGCGGCTCAACTAGTGTCCAAACCCGATTGCGGACAAAATTCTCAAGCTCTTCTTGCATAGCATTAATCCAATTTGAATCAGAAAGAGCATGAGAAACATCTCTGGGCTCAAAAGATGCAACAAAAGCAGATTCAGCAAACACATCAAGAGAGGCATTAGATGAACGCAAAGTTCTCTCAGTCAAATCACCTATGATGAGCTCTAAGGGATGGTCACGCTAAACTACTCGGGTTCCCTGGTGATCTGAAGTCACCTCACCAGAGTCAGCAGCTGGCACCTCTGGACTCGACTGAGGGGGCTCGATCGTAGTGGAAGAAGTGATCAGAGGTCCACCCTCGTCCTCAGTCGAAGTCTCAGAAGGTGTGGGCTCTGCAGGGGGTACAGAAGGCCCACCCTCATCAGCTGCTGGAGTATCCTCATCTTCCTCGAAGATGGACTCTTCGATCTCATCATCACCAGAAGGCTCAAAAGAAGGAGTCAAAGAAGGCAAGGACTCATCAAAAGAAACTTCGCAAGTCTCGACAAGCTGCTGGGTTTCGAGTTTCCAAACACGGAAAACCTCGAGAATGCAATGCATAACCAAGAAAAAACACCATCCCAACAACGAGACTCAAATTTGTCCAAATGCCCTCCCTTCTCAGCACAAAGCACTTGCAGCCAAACGCTCGCAAGTGGCTAACCTTGGGCTGTCTCCCAAACCGCAGTTCATATGATGTCTTACCAAGGTAAGCTCTAAGAAAGATGCGGTTGGCCAGATAGCAAGCCGTGTTCATGGCTTCAGCCCAAAAACGCCTAGGAGTCCTGTGCTCATCGAGCATCGTCCTAACCATCTCGACTAGTGTGCGGTTCTTTTGTTCCACAACGCCGTTCTGTGGGGGAGTGTAAGGAGAAAAAAACTGATGGTCAAGACCTTGATCACTACAGAAGCTTCGAACTGAGAGTTCTTGAACTCAGAGCCGTTGTCGGAGCGAATTGCTCGCATCCGACCATTGTTCTCATTTTTCAGCTTCAAAATCAGGTCATGAACAAACTGAAAAGTTCATCCTTAGACTCCAAAAGAAACCCACGAGAATCGAGAGAAGTCGTCAACAATGACAAGTGCGTACCACTTTCCACCGACTGAACGTACCCGAGCTAGACCAACAATGTCCAAGTGTAAAAGCTCGCCTGGATACGAAAGTCATCACCTGAGTCACAGGGTGAGTGAGAAGCGGCAACCATTTTCCCATGACGACAAGGATGACAAACTAGATCCTTCTCCATCTTAAGCTTGGGCAATCCTCGGATGGGGTCCATAGAGCTTAACCTGACTAGCAGATCAAAACTCAAGTGACCTAACCTCTTATGCCACTTCCAGAGCTCAGAAGAAGATCCAGCTATCAAACAGCGAGAAGGACCAAAAGAACTAGAGAAGTCAATTTGAAACTTTACCAATGGTAAAATCTGGCAAATCAAAGACCCTCTAGAATCAACACAGAAGAATTGCCCTTCTTAAAACGCACTTCCAAACCATCCTCAGAAGTTACGAAACAGAAATCAAATTGAAGTTCAAATTTTTAACCAAAGCAACATTCTTCAAAGAGAAATGATCTGAAATGCGAATTGAGCCAATGCCACTTACTTTCCCTTGACCACTATTCCCAAAGGTGATGTATTCTTTGGAGCTCGGGGGAGTGAGACTGGAGAACCATCTGCGATGTCCCGTCATGTGGTGGGGGCATCCTGAGTCCATGATCCAAACGTCCCCCAGTCCCCGATCCTGCACAATCAGTGGCTGTAAGTGGGAGCAAATGGTCCGGCACTAGGTTTAGCAAAAGAGCTAAACCAGTGTCGAGCCATCTGCTCAAAAGACGGAAAGCAGAAATCATCATGAGAGTTTGGACCAAAACGCGGCTCAAAGCGCGGTCCTCGGTTCTGCCTAAACCTGTGGCCACGAGGTCCAGGACCGTAGCCAACACGGCCTAGAACTCTGCCGGAACGGACACCACCAACTGGAGCACGGGCAAGAAAGCCGTCTCCTCTACCACCACCTACACGACGTGGCCTGGCCTCTAGCCTCTCCCCGCGTCGAGGAACACGCAGTCTACCATCCTGCTGGTAGAAATGCTCCTGACCCACCATAAGCTCTCTCTGCTCTCTCAACCCGCTTCCTCCTGAAGCAAAACTCCGCAAGATGCCAGTCTCTCTGACAGTACTCACAATGATAGGTGGGCTTCTTGGGATGTGGTTGAGGCTTGGGGTTCTTGGCTTAGTGGTGTTTGGTGTTGTCTTCTTGGGCTGAGAGGGTCCAGGAAGAGAGTCTAGAGAAGAGTGGAGGTGTTTGGGCTTTGGAACCCAGATAGGCTTCTTGGGTGGGGCTTTGGGTGGTTCATGAATCACTTCATCCTTGGGCTGACAAGCCTGGGAAGACTCAGTGGAGTGAGTCTTGGGATATCTCTGCTCAGAGTCATTTTACTCCACTCCACTGCCCGGCTAATGGCACTCTCAAAGTCAGCCTTGGTGTAGGTGTTACCTACCCCAAACCCATCCTGCCTCTTGAACTGCTGGATCATCATGCCGAGCTGTGGCTCCTGGCACTGATCCAACTCAGGATAGAACGGAGGTAAAAGTTCTCATTCTGAGAATCAGCTAGCTCCTCTCTCAAGGAAGCTAGAACCTCCACCTGAGACAAGCAGGTCTCACACTCACTCTCTACTTGGACAGACTTCTCGGCTTTTAGCTTGATCAACTCAAGTCTAAGAGACAGACAGTTCTCACGGACAGTGGGTGGAATGACAATGTCTCAAGCTCTAGTCTAGTTTGCGCAAGCTCAGCTCTCAACCTCTAAAAATCACCCAAATGTTCATCGCCCTTGGATTTTAGCTCAGCTAAGGCAGCTATGAGATGTGCAATCAACACAGGGTGCGACGACAGTGGCTTGAGCATCTTTCAGCTCCAGTTGAGCGCTTTCAAGCTCAGTGGCCAAAGCGTCCCTCTCATCAACCCTTTCTGTGTACTTGGACTTCAGAGTCGACAAGTCACACAGAAGCACCTCACATTTCGAGCACTCACTGCTATCACCCAAGCAGGGGGAGAAGATAGACTCTCAATTCTGCCGTTGGCCACGGCAAGCTCACTCTCTAATTCGTCTATCCTTTTCTTGGCACCCCTAAGCAGTTTTTCCCGATATTTTAACTCCTGACGATTACTTTCAAGTAAATCAACGATTTCGCGCTCATAAGATGATACCTTTTCGTTGTCGTCGTCGGAGTCGTCGGAGGAGCTCTTTTCTTCCTTATCCCAAGAGCCATTGAACAGAAGCTCTTGCGGGATCTTCGGCGTGGTGTGAGTGGCTCTTCGGTCTGTCCCCGAAAGCCCATGAAGAGCAGAGGCCCGCCGGATCATCCTTGTCCTTCCCCTTCTTGATAACGATCTCCTCATCGCTTGAGCTTGATGAAGAGGAAGAAGATGTGGACTGCTTGGAGTAGCTCTTCTCCATCTCGGCGAAGAAGGCCTTATCGCGCTTCTTGTTCTCTCGCCGGTAGTCCTTCAGGGCCTTCTTGAAGAATCTGGTCTTCGCTTGCCTTGTTGAAAGATGACTCTCGTGCTTGCCGGAGCGTGGAAGCCACCACCGGTGCCCTCTTGTGACCATTGCGCTTGGGCAGTCGGCGATGAAGTGTCCTAGATCACCACACTCAAAGCACCCAAATTTTGTGCCGTGTCTTTTGAACATTTTCTTGTCATAGACACGACGCACCCGGTTGTTAAACAGACACAACTCATCATCTCCCAAAGACTCAAGCTGGCCCTCAGTGATAGACATCAAAGAGAAACCCAGCACAGCTCACGTAAGGATCAACAAAAGGTGTAGCAAGGGCCAGGGATTTTGATCCAGAACCAGTGAGATTGATCTCAGTTGGATATCTACCTCAGTGGCCTTCAACTTGCTAAAACAACTCAGAAATGGTCAAGGTATCGTAAGAAGTGCTCTCAACAATAGAGGATACCTTGATCTCCCAGATCTTTGGGTCCAAGGTATGGAGAACCTTGAGCGCCTGCTCGTGATCTGAGACTAACTGAGCACCCAGCCTTGTTGTCCCGAAGCTTGTTAATGATCGATTGAAAAACAAACAAGGCTTCAACAGATTCACCCGGCTTTGTGTGTGAAGTTTTCATATTCACGCGGTAGGTCTGATAGAGCCGAGCCTTGACCTGGCTGTTTCCTCATGGTGTGCCTTGAGGGTACCAGATCTCTCTCGCAGTGAGAGATGGCTCACACGCTCAAACTCAGTGGGACCTAAACCAGAAAAAAGAGAATGTTCACGGCTTTACTATTGCTCAGATGCTGGGCAATGATACCAGGAGTACCATGCTCAGAACTGGCAAAATGAAACGTGTCGTGAACGCAAATGTCCCGATGTCCGAGCCCTGGCTCATGAGATAGGCTCGCATGCGAGTCTTCCAATAGTTATAGCCATAGGCTTCC
>JAAALK010001836.1:0-40176 GCA_019279435.1 Zizania palustris
GTTCCACCGACAAAGGAGTCCCTGTACCTCGCCCGGAAGCGGTCCAAATAGTCGGACGCCAAGACGGGCCGAAAGTCCTGGGCCTAGCCCCGGAGCTCGGCAGGGCCCAGTCTCCCAAACTCGAAGATGCACCAGATCGGGGGAAACAGGTTGTTCTCCCCATATCTGGAGGAGGGGCCCTGGGAGCCTTGTCCAAGCGCTAGCGGCGAGATTACGTCCGGGAGGTCGGGCACATCGGCACATCTAGCTCCTCGGTGCTCCCTGAATGGTCCCATGTTCCCATCTCCTTCAACGCCGAAGATGCCGCCGTGGTCAAGTTTCCGCATGCCGACCCCCTCGTCATTTCGGTAGACATCACCGGAGTTGATGTGCGTCGCATCCTGGTCGATGGCGGAAGTTCTGCTGACATCATATTTGTGCAGGCCTTCGACCAGTTGTCTCTTTTGGAAGCACTTGCTACCGGCTTCCCGACCACTCCAGGGCTTCGCGGGCTCTCCGCTCGACGCCCTGGGCCAAATCGGGTTGGAGGTGACCTTCAGAGACTCCCCCCTTCGGCGCAGCGAGGAAATCCTCTTCGACGTCGTCAATGCCCCGTACGCCTACAACGCCATCTTCGGGAGGGGGATGTTCAATCGCTTCGGAGCCATCGCCCACCACAACTACCTGTGCCTCAAGATGCCGACTCTAAGAGGAGTGCTGTCAGTCCTAGGCGACCAGGCCGTGGCCCGTCGGGTCGAATACGGCCACTCGGCGCCGCTGGAACCGCGCCAGATCCACAGCGTCCACGAAGGCTCGGAGGAAATCGGCCTGCCAGGCGCCAGAAACACTGTGCCGAAGGGTGCCCAGTCAAGCCTCTCCCGGAGGGGGAGATCATCACGAAGATCTTGGTCCAGGATGGCAAGTGCCCGATCCGATTCGGAGGGGGCTTGGAGCCGAAGGTGTCAAAGCAACTTGAGGAAGTCATCTGCAACAACCTAGACATCTTCGTGTGGTCCGACGAAGACATCCTAGGCTCGACCGCTCGATTATTGAGCATTCTCTGGCGGTTGACCCGAAGGCTCGGCCAGTGCGCCAGGGGCTCCGAAAGCTTTCCGTCGAGCGAGCCAAACTTGCCAAGGCCGAGACTGAGAAGCTACTTCGAGCGGGGGTCATTCGGGAAGTAAGCCACATGAGTGGTTGTCTAATCTAGTGTTTGTCCAAAAGAAAACGTCTGGCAAATGCCCTCGTGACCCCTACCCCATGCCTCGCATTGATCAGTTAGTCGATTCCACTACCGATGCCGAGCTCCTTAGCTTCCTTGATGCTTATTCAAGATACCACCAAATCTGGATGAAGCCCGAAGATCAAGTCAAAACAAGCTTCGTTACCCCTCAGGAGTGTTCTGCTATGTTCGGATGCCTTTCGGCCTCCGCAACGCCGGAGCCACTTTCTCGAGACTGATATCCAAGGCTCTGGGCCACCAGATTGCCCAACGTTGAAGCGTATATGGACGATATTGTCATTAAAAGTACAATCAAGGATCGCCATAGTGCAGACATAGCTGAGACCTTCGACAGCCTTTGGCGGTGTGGAATCCGCCTTAATCCGGAGAAGTGTGTCTTCGGAGCGCGCGCTGGGAAGCTGCTCGGGTATCTAGTCTCCAGCCGAGGTATCGAAGCCAGTCCAACGCAAGTAAGCGCACTGCAAAACATGTCTACCCCTCGGAATCTGAAGCAAGCACAGAAGCTAGTCGTGCGCCTGGCTACTCTCAACCGCTTTTTGGCGAGATCAGCCGAAAAAAAGCCTGCCCATTTTTAAGGCGCTTCAGGGCTCCAGGGATTTCGAGTGGACCCCGAATGTCAAGACTACTTCGACATTATTGGTGAGGGCCATATTGGCGGGAAGCTGGTGCAACAGCCCGTCTACTTCGTATCTGAAGCTTTCTCCGAAGAAAAAACTCGATATTCCGAGCTCGAAAAGGTGGCGTACGCCCTGTCATGGCGTCCCGGAAACTTTGGCATTACTTCCTGGCTCACGATATTATTATTCCAACCTCATACCCACTTGCGACATGTTCGGAACAAGGATGCCACCGTGACGCATCGGGAAATGGGCGGTGGAACTCGCCCGTTTGGGATCTCCTTCGTGGCCAGACTGCCGTTAAATCTCAATCCTCGCCGACTTCGTTGCCGAGTGGACATCTGTGGCCGGCCGTGCCGGTACCGAAGCAGTAGGCGAGGGAGTCTGGACCGTGTATTCAGATGGTGCCTACCAGGCTTCAGGAGCCGGAGCAGGAGCAGTCATTGTCTCCCCCTCCGGCCAGCAGGCTTCGTATTCCACCCGGCTAGGCTTCAAGGCTACCAATAATATCGCCGAGTACAAGGAGTGCTACTGGGTCTTCGCAAGGTGCATGCGCTCGGAGCCGCCCGCGTCGTAGTCAAGACCGATTCTCAGGTTGTCGCCGGGCATATAGACAAGAGCTTCCAAGCCCGGCACCCAGACCTCACCGCCTACCTCGAAGCCATTTGGAAACTCGAAGCATCTTTTAAGGGGATATCCGTCCAAAGTATCCCAAGAAGCGAGAACTGCCAAGCCGACGCTCTCTCCAAAGCCAGAGCCGGCGGCCAAGCCTTGCCGCCAGGCGCCTTCTTCGAAGAGGTTATCAAACCTTCGACGCCCCTCCACGATGAAGCATCAACCTCCGGACCGTCCAAAACCCCAGCGTCACCTCGGCCAGCCGCGGTTCTCTGCATGGTCGACAATGATTGGTGGGAGTCCATTTTGTGGGCACTCGGCGACACGTTGGATGACCGGCCCAGTCCGGATCAAGCGGTGCTTCACCTCCACGCTAGGTCTTTCCAAGTCATTGATGGCATCTTGTACAAGTTCGGAGTATGCTCCCCACTGCTCCGGTGCATCTCTCACTCAGACGGGATAGCAATGCTTCGACAAATCCACGAGGGGCTGTGCGGTAGCCATTTAGCCCCCAGGCGCTCGCCGGGAAGGCCCTCCGGCAGGGCGTGTACTGGCCCACAATCGTCGCCGATGCCGAAGATTTATTGCGTGCCTGCCAAGGATGCTAATGGATGGGGCGACGGAGCCATAGGCCCCCGGTCAGCTTGCAACTCAACCCACCTGTTTGGCCTTTAGCTCGATGGGGCATGGATCTCATCGGACCGTTCCCTAGAGCAAGAGGCAACCTGCGCTTCACTGTTGTCGCTGTTGAGTATTTCTCCAAGTGGGTCGAAGCCGAGCCACTGACTTCCATCACCTCCCGAAGTGGTCTAGAAATTCTTTTGGCAGAACATAGTCTGCCACTTCGGAGTTACACAAACAGCTCACGCTGGACAATGGCACGCAGTTCGATGCTGGGGCTTTCAAAGCATTTTGCGAAGAATTGGGAGTCCAGCTCTGCTTCGCAACAGTTCGGCACCCTCAGTCAAATGGGGTTGTTGAGCGGGCGAACGATCATATACTCTCTGGCCTTAACAAACACATCGTTGGCTTGGCTAAGGGATTGTGGCCTGAAGAGCTCCCGAAGATCTTGTGGTCCATTCGGACCACACCTTCCCGCGCCACCAGATTCACAACCGTTTTGGCTCCTCTTCGGCGATGAAGCAATGACCCCGACGGAGATCCGGGCTGGCTCGATGCGAGTCACGTCGCCCGAGAGTGATCAAGAGCGCGCCGTCTCCCTCGATCTTACAGAGGAGACATGGCTCCGAGCCGTCGCCAACCTCTCACAATACCAGAAGCAGACAAAGGAATGGTACGACCCCAAGGTCAAGCGCAACGAGTTCTAGCCTGGGCACCTCGTTCTGCGTGCGGTGGCCGCCCCGACGAAGTTAGGCAATAAATGGGACGGCCCGTACATTGTGACCGGCTCCGGGCGGCCTGGGTCCTACCACCTGGCTACCTTAGAAGGCGAAGACTTGAAGCACACTTGGCACGCCGAGCACTTGAAGCGCTATTTTGCATAATTCTATAAGTGTCAACTAGTGATGGCCGATGTCGGCCGCCGTTGTACCTAATTTACAATCTACTAATTCTATCAGGTGGGCGTTCTGGCCAAAATAGACACTCTTCGGTATCTAGACATCATTTTTTCACCAGACATTCGGGTTCCGAGCTCCGGCTCGACGCACCCTCGATTCGGTTCTGAGCTCCGGCTCGATGCACCCTCGATTCGGGTTCCGAGCTCCGGCTCGACGCACCCTCGATTCGGGTTCCGAGCTACGGCTCGACGCACCCTCGATTCGGGTTCCGAGCTCCGGCTCGATGCACCCTCGATTCGGGTTCCGAGCCCCGGCTCGACGCACCCTACATTTGAGTTCTGAGCTCCGGCTCGACGCACCCTTGATTCGGTTCCGAGCTCCGGCTCGACGCACCCTCGATTTGGGTTCCGAGCTCTGGCTCGACGCACCCTCGATTTGGGTTCCGAGCTCCGGCTCGACGAACCCTCGATTCGGGTTCCGAGCCCTGGCTCGATGCACCCTACATTCGGGTTCCGAGCTCCGGCTCGACGCACCCACGATTCGGGTTCCGAGCTCCGGCTCGACGCACCATCGATTCGGGTTCTGAGCCCCGGCTCGACGCACCCTCGATTCGGGTTCCGAGCTCCGGCTCGACGCACCCTAGATTTTGGTTCCGAGCCCCCGTTCGATATAACTTAGTCCTTCCGCCTTCCTCACTGCTGTTCACGCCCAGTCGACAAGCCGTCTACCCGCAAAGGAGGGGGGAAAGGAGCAAGGAGGAAGGCTTCGATTATTTGCATCATCAATACAACGTACAATAGAGATTAAGAGAGATTAAGAGAAGCCTTCATCCAATCCAAGCAGGAACCGAAAGCCTTTTCGATCCGGACAGTCACTCGGGGCGGAGCCCGCCCTTGTCCGAGGCTCCGGCGCTGCGCGCGTAGACTTCTCTTTCCTCTTCTGCCTTTTCTCCTCCTTCCTTTGGGCGTGAAAGGTCCTCTCGTCTTCTTGCAATTGGGCCCAGCTACGCAAACCTTCGCCCCCAGACGATGCTTCGTCCGGACTAGCTTCCACGTCAGACCAATCCACCAGTTTGGGCGACGAAGATGGAGCTCGAGACTCTTTCTCTCCTCCTTAATTAGGCTCACGACCCCTTGAATAACTTCTGGGTCTGCATACCCATCACTACCCCGAGGAAGGATGAAGCGTGCCGGCTAATTAGCTCTCAGGGCTTCGAGGATATCCCATCGGTGTCGAAGATCATTGTCATGCTCGAGTACCTCGATGTCGCAATCGCAGGCGGAGCAGACACCCTGAATAGTCCCCGAAAAGCAAGTACTCTTTATTAATGCATAGATAAGTTTCTAAAACTATTACAAGATTTGCAATACGGAGATCCTAAGGGGACTACACTTTCGGGTCCGGTTGGCGTGCCGTGGCTGAGGGCTTCGAAGGGGCCGGAGGCTCGCTGGAACGAAGGGCCTCCTCCAGCCAAGCCTTAACCGCATCAGGGCCCTCGGCTTGCCAGGTCGCCTAGAGGGCCCTCCAGGACTGACCTACCACCGGACTCAGCGACAGAAGGTGGCTCCCCCCGATGGTTACGGGATGTGAGCTCGAAGACAAAGGAAAGGGGAGGCCGGACGACTCAAGATGCCGGAGGATCCCGAGCACGGTTACCCAGGCTGATACCTCACCATACTTCGACACGGTGAGGCCTATCTGCCGGACGGCGGCCTGGACGAACTTTAGCCGGCGGCCAAGGGGCTCCCGGGAAACGTCGAAGGCCGTACACCCGGTGCCATAGCGCGCCAGCGCCCTCTGGAGAGACACTACGGTGTCGGCCGCCATCTTCTCCCCCTGGGCGAGCGCTTTGGTCACCTCTTCATTCCGAGCCAGGAGGTCCACCGCGGTCCACTCTAGCTGGAGCACTCAGGCTTCGAGGGCCTCGGCGTTGGCTGCTGCTTCCCAGAGTTCTTCCATCTCCGAGACCTAAGCCTGAAGCACGAATACTTCTCCTTCGAGTCGCTCCGCATCCTCGGCTCGGGACCGGAGCCTCTCCACCTCGGCGACCTGGGCCCGAAGGGCGTCAACCTCCGCCTCGAGCTCGTCCACTCGAGCAGCCCGCGCTCAGAGCCCCTCCAGTTCAGCGACTCGGGCCTTGAGGGAATCGACCTCCACCACCTGGGCCTCGAGCGCCTTGGCTCTAGCATCCCGGGAGCGAAGGCCTTCGATCTCGGCCGCCTGCTCGCGGACCAACCTCTCGGCGGCATACGCTCGGCCGGAGAGTTCCAAAGCGTCGTTCTCGCGGCGGTGACGCTCGGAGAGCAGGGAGAGCAGTGAGCCTTGCGCCAGCACGACTACCTGCACATGAAATGGCGAATCAGAAAAAGGGGGCTAGGGGCTCGCTAAGGGGTACTCCGAGAGAATACCTGGCTCGCGACATTTTCAATGGCCCGGCTGAGCTCAAGACTGTCTGACAGGCTGAGCTCGTCTATCACCGTGACCTCCCGCAGTAGGTAGGAGTCGTGGACCAGGGCCACCCTAGACGCAAAGTCCTCGCCCTCCACCAGGAAGGGGCAAAGGAGGGGCACGCTAGAACGCGCGCCCCTCGAGCTGGAGGGCGGTCGAGGCCGGATCCCGGTCCCTTGGTCGGCTCCCGGGGAAGCTTCTTCGGCGACCTCTTCCGACTCCGCCCCGTCACCTGGCTCCGAAGCCCCTGCCGCATTATCGGGGACTTCGGACCCTGCGTTGGCACCATCCTCGGAAGGAATTGGGGCTTGATCTGAGGCCCGGACGGACGTACCTGCTCAGAGGAAAGAGGTTAAAGAAGGAAAAGGCCCGGTGCTTCGGGTAAAGGCTAAACAAGTTGTGTACCTTCGTCCACGGCCTCGACGGAGACATCTGAAGGCTGGACGTGCCTCGGAGTACTCGGCCGATAGCACAGATCGTCTATCGAATTCACCGGGGAACCCGCCGCCGCCGTGGCGAGTTCGGCCTCAACGTCAGCACTTCCTTCGACAGCGCCAAGGGGGTCTGCTAGCCCCCCTCGGTCTAGGCTGTCGGTCTCCCTGCTCCCTCGAGAGCTGGTGGAGATCCCCTCCGAGGCTAGATCGCGCGGCGGGGTAGACTTGGGGGACGGTGCTACTTCGGTAGCCGGCGCCTCCTGCCCGATCCCCGGAGCAGGCGTCGAAGGGTTCGGAGGGGTAGGAGCGCCCCTGGCCCTTTCGGTAGTCGGCCGTTCTGGCCGGACCAGATCCAGAACCGTTGGAGGGTCCTCCGGCTCTGACCCGGCCCCCTCGCTGGAGTATCCCCATTCGGAGTGGGAGGCGGAGGAGTGAGCCGGGGTGGGAGCTCCGAGGATCTTCTCCACCATTCGGGCCACCTCCTCTGGCGTCTTGGCAACGAGCTACCCTGTATCCGAAGGTTAAGGCCGAACACCTCCCGAGCGCAGTAAAAAACAAGCAAAGCCAAAGAGAATGCGGACGCTTACCGAGCCGATGGGAGAGCTCTGTCGATGTCGATTCATCTTGGCTGCTCCGAAGTGACGCCGGCCACTCCTCCTTCAGCGGCGGGATCTCGAGGGCCATGAACTCCTCCGTCAGGTCCCGCATGCTCATCCGGCGGGCGACGATTTGGAGGAGCTGGATCTGCGCGGAGACCGAACCGGCGCTGGCCTCGATGCGTGCCTCCCTCCAGAACTAGATGTGGCGTGGAGGCCCGGCGAACCCGGAGCTGAGCCCCACCCGGACATAAAACCAGCGGTTCACCCACTTGGAGTACCACCGCTCGTTGATGGCCTTCGCCGGGAAGGAGTCCGCGTACCTCGTTCGGAGCTAGAAATTGATGCTCCCGAAGGCCAGCACCCGGCCGTCCTTCTTCTTCGGCTGGCAAAGAGCTTCGTGCATCTGTGCGAAGACCTCCGCCCTGCCTTCGCAGCCCTCGGCGCGCATGGCCCACTCGAAGACGACGAGGCGGGCCACGGAGTTCGGAGATAGCTGGGGAAGCTCTAGGTGGAAGGCGTCCAACACTCCGGTGAGGAGCTCCAAAGCGGGGAACCCTAGTCCCGCGTCAAAGAAGGCCTCGAAGACGACGACCTCCCCTTCTCACGGTGCTGGGACCGACTCTGGGCCCAGCTTCTTGGCCCACGATTCGGGGCCAAGGCGGCCCCTAGTCACTTGCTCGATGGATGTGTCGGTGCTCGCCGACGGCCCTAGCTCTAGGGTCTGCTACCAGAACCGCTCTAACGCGGGACAGAGCTCCCGTGAGTCGCGCCGCCGCCATCTGACGCTGCAGGAAGCAGGGGTCTACCGCCGCAGCAGGGGCACTCTTCTCCGCCATGACGAGAGGAAGTAGGAAGAAAGCAGGAGCTCAAGGGCAAGCGCTCGCTATCAGGGACGAAGCTAGAGGACTAAACAAGTGGGCAGGAGAGGACTTGGCTAGCACAGCAGGGGCTATTTAAGCGCGGGGGCCGCCGCCGGTCACCCTTCTGCCGTTGGGCGTGCGCGCACGCCGGTCGCACGGCGCCCGCATTTAAGACTCTGCTGCCTCCTCGGGCGCGCCCGTCTCCGATGGTCCGCCTCCTCCGCGTCGCCTGCATGTTTGCTGCATTAACTACGCCAAGTAACGCACCAGCTCGCCTCCTCGGGCGCCGGAACCTAGCGGTCAAAGCCGCGTGGGCATCCAGTGATCGGTCAAAGCTTTTTCCTTCGAAGGGGCGAGAAGCGACTAGCCCGTCGGAGGTGCTCCGAAGGCAGCTCTTGGCCTCCGGGTCCTAGGACGTTTCAAGGTTCCTAAGCATCTCTGGAACAATCGAACGGGGTCGTCCCGCAGCGGGATTCAGCATCTCTACGTAAGTCGATTTCTTATAAAGGTTATCGGAATTATCATGTGCGCTTCCACCTTCTCTTATGCAGGACCCTCGAGAGGGAAGAAGCGAGGGGCTACTGTTGGAGGAGATAATCCCAATGACAGTGGGGGAGCATGAGGGCCCGTACGGCCCTAAAGGAAGGCTACGACCAGAAGACCCGAAGGCCTATGCCGGAGATGCCTAAGCCTCCGAACGAGGGGACTGAAGGCCTCCGGAGGCTCCGGGACATGCCGAAGGGGTCCCCGGGAGGGAAAGCGACCGGACAAATACCAGAGGCCAACCGTCGGGCAGAGCACAAGCTCCGAAGGGAAGCCGCGCGTGGAGAAAGCCCAGTCAAGACCATACGGGGACAAGATCATGATCGCCTGTGCCTTGTCGGGCGGCCTTTACAGCGCCCGACACGGCCGATACGCTGTCAGAGTCGCACCTTCTTGTTTGTACTGTACGCATCTACTTTGTCTGTACTACTGACCCATGTCAGATCGAATAGCGGTTGAGGGCTGTGTAGGACCGAAAGTAGCGACCAGAGGGGGGTGAATGGGCGCCTTAAAAATTCTTTCGAATCAATGGCCCGCTCCCAATACCCAACGCACCTCAAAGACTAAGCAGCAAATAACGAACAGATTGCCTAAGTCTAAAGGTATCAATCTAGAAGCAACTAATGTGTAAAACAGAGAAATACCAATACAGTGCTAATAGACATATAAACAAGGATATTTAAGACAAGGCAGGTTAAACTTCTCAGTAAAGCAATCTAAGTACACTATGAAAGAGAAGAGAAGTTACTGTTCAAATCTGTCTCCTGTTAGGAACCTGGTGAAGCCTGCTTCACGGGTCGAAGCCTGCTTCGCGGTGTCGAAGTCTGCTTCACTGGGTCGAAGCCTGCTTCGGAGGTCGAGGCCTGCTTCGCTGGTCGAGGTTTGGTTCGGAGGTGGTAGTCGAAGTCTGTCGAAGGTGTGTTGTCTATCCTAGGTCGAGGTGGCAAAAGACCGAAGATGCTTCGAAGCTAAGTATGGAAGTATTGAAGCTAACTTCGAATCAGAGTGCTTCGAAGCCTATCCTTCGAACAGTATGCTTCCAACACAACACACAGACAAACAACCTTCGAAGGAGTAGCAAAGCCTGTCACACGACAGAGAAACCAAATTCGAAGCCTACACTCTACCTTCGAAAAAGCAACCTTCGAAAAGGGAAGCGAAGGCTGACACGCGACAGAGAAACCAAAGCGAAGTCTATCAGTGATATTAGCTTCGAAGCTAACTCCGGAGCATGACGAAGTATCAACTTCGAACGGCTCGTGACTGAGAACACCTTCGCAAAGATTATCGAAGTATGTAAAGCTGACAGAGTGCAAAGTGTTCTGTGAAGCTCGAAACACAGCACAAACTTGAAGCTGAAGTTCAAGCGAAGCCTTCGAAGACGTTAGATCGAAGCCTGCCTCACGGAGCTGAGGGACTTCGAACAGAGAAGGGGCTTCGGTAGAAAACAGCCAGGAAAGGTATTCAGTCTTGTCTGCTTCAATCAAAAAGCTACGCAAAGAAAGAAAAGCCTGAGTACTATTGTACTGTTGCTACAGTGTAGTAGTACTACTTGCAACAGCAAGAACTAGTACTACTTGCGTGAAGAACACACGCAACAGAAGCACCTTCTCCAGGATAAAATCAACAGCACACATCAAACCGAAGCTTCTGATTCAGAGAAATTAATGCACACATCCACACACGAACAGGAAATGGAATCCTACGGGAACGAATAAAATCAAGGGATGCAATAATGAACCAAAAACACCAAACAGAACCTGGCGGCGCACACAAGCAGGAAAGGAGAGAGAGAGTGCAAGAGACAAAATGACCCAAAGGAGTAGTATTGATTTCAGCCAAAAGGGTGACCTAACCCTAGGGATTGGGGTCCTATTTATAGGTTGCCCAACACTATGAATATTCCACCAGCCCCTTAGGGTTTTTACAGACGCATGAATAAAGGAAAAGACTCTACTGCCCTTAGGAATTTTTACAGATACGACCGACTGACTGTGGGCCTAGAGATACAGATGACTTATCCGGAAGCTAAGTTTTCGTAGCGACTACGGCTTCTCTTCTGGACAGTCGGATACAAGATCAACGGTTGTCAGTTTTGCGCCGAAACTGACAAAGCCTCCACCGGCTTTGCACCAAGTACCCGGATTGGGCCGGCCCGATTCCGCAGCTCACTCAGCCCGGCAATCACTCACCGCCCATGTACCTAAGTCAACCCTGGTCAACAGCCCAGTGGGTCTTCTACTGCTTCTGGCCCATGTACCCGGATTGGGCCAGCCCGACTACACAGCCTCCTCTTCCTGACAGTCGCTCGCTGCCCGTGTACCTGAGTCACATGCGGCCCATGAAATAGCAGATCTCCTTTCTTCTTCTGTCCTCTTTGACTATCGTTGACAATGACTCATCACATCTGGAGCCATGAGGCCCACGCTATTCATCATGGCTCCTCAGGCTGGAGTGACCCGACCCTTCAAGGCGAGTCACCCTATAAATACCCTCCAACTACAGTTGTAATAAACACACGATCCAAGAATACATCGCACACAACATTCCATCATTCCCATCCACTGAGAAAACCTGCTGGTTCGATCCATCGTCCCAACAGGACTCTTTCTACATATATTCGAAGCTTATCAGCTCAAACTCTGCTTTGTTTGGCCTCCTTCGGCTATTTTTGCGAATGCTATCAAACTAGTGGTTCAGAATTCGCAGTGGTCTCCTTGGACTCTTTTACGGATGCTTTCAGGCTAGAGCCTGGAATCCACATCATTTGGTCTCCTTGGACTCTTTTTACGGATGCTTTCAAGCTGGTGGCTTGGAATCTGTTTTTCAGTGACTTTCCCACCTCGTCGAAAGCTTCGAACCAGTGGTTTGAAGTCCGAAAAATTGGTTCAAATGAATGACACTTCCCTCACAACCAACTTCGTTCTTCCAGTGCGTCCACTAGAAGTAGGAAGTGTTTGAGAGGTAGGCATTATCTGACCATGAACTTTATTAATTCAGAAGGTTTTACAAATGATTACAAGGAGCCCCTATGCGAAATATCACTTTAAGTTCTCCGCATGCCAGACATGCTTTAACTCTTCGCTTTCTAAATTAGCTAGCTTAAAACATCTAGGGCATCCTCAATGGAGAATAATGTATGGGCCTTCCCACTTATTTCCTGATTTCCCTGGTGCTATAATGCTTCACAAAACTAAATGATCTAGCTTAAGTTCGTTAAGCTTAACCTTCGGGTCGAACCAAGTCTTCGTTTGCTGCTAATACTTCGATAGATTGGTGACAACTCGAAGTCTTGTTTCTTCTGTTAAATCAAACGAAGCTTGCCTTTCTCCTTCTATTTAAGGTTCGGTGCTGCGAAGAGATCCTCCTTTAAGCTCTATTGGTGTCATAGCTTCATCTCCGAATAATAGCCTAAAAGGAGTGAAACCCGTGGACCTTGTTTGGGTTGTCCGAATGGACCATAAGATCTTCGGGAGCTCTTCGGTCCACATCCCTTTTGCCAACCCTACTATTCTTCGATTCAACCCTGACAAGATATTACCATTGGATCTTTCTATAGCTCCGTTAGACTGAGGATGGCGCACAACAGCAAAGCATATTTGTATGCCAAGATCTTCGCAAAACTTCCTAAAGGGCTCTGCATCAAAATGTGTTCCATTGTCAACTGTGAGCTATCGAGGCACCCCGAACTTGCATATAATATTTTTCCAGAAAATTTTTTGTACATTATTCGAAGTGATAGCTATGAGGGGTTCTGCTTCGACCCACTTGGAAAATTACTCAATTGCTACCACTGTGAATTTCAGATTTCCTTTTGCTACTGGGAATGGGCCAATAAGGTCCATGCCCCATCTGGCCATGGTCCAAACTGGGGCAATGACTAGAAGAGTTGTTGGCGGACGATGACCTCTTCTTCCCATCCATTGACAACCCTAGCACGTGCGGACTAGGCTCTCCGCATCAGCTACTATTGTAGGCCAATAAAGCCCCTGGTGAAGTGTTTTTCCTGCCAAAGCCCGAGGGGCTAGATGGCTACCACAAAGGCCGTCATGAATTTCTCGGAGCATCTCTTGACCTTTGGCTTGAGATATACATCAGAGCAGAGGGGAAACATACTCCGGCCTTGTAGAGAATACCGTTGATTATATGATAGTTTCGAACTCTGAGCTTTAACCTCGAAAGTTGTGGCCCTTCAGGTAAATTTGCTTCACCTTGAAACAATTCCAAAATTGAACTCCTCCAATCAGTACTTGGAATGGAAAGAACTTCCGCATAAGGGATCTGTGGCACCGAAGGTGAACTAAGCTCTTCGTAAAAAACTCCTTCCGGAATGTCCATAGCTTCGGCCACAGCTTTTGCTAAGGTATCGGCTTGCATATTTTTAGCTCTGGGTATACTTCGGATGGAAATCCCTTTAAATGATGCTTCAATCTTACAGATCGATTCCAAATATTTTGCAAGGTGGGGGTGATGAACTTGAAAACTTTTATCAACGTGCCTTGCTACAATTTGAGAATCTATTTTAACAACAGCTCTTGTAGCACCTAAATCTCGCGCCTTTCGAAGTCCTAGCAAAATTCCTTCATACTCCGCTATATTATTGGTGGACTTAAAGTTGAGCCTTGTGGAGTACATTGCCTTTTGCCCTAAAGGAGAAATTATTACTGCTTCGATGCCTGCTCCAAATGCTTGGAAAGCTCCGTCAGAGTATATAGTCCAAATTGCTTCATTTGATTTCTCCGGAGCCCATACTGTGGAAGGAGTCCATTCTGCCACAAAATCTGCCACCACCTGTGACTTGATCGCTGTCCTTGCCACGTAGGACCGAAGGGTGCCAATTCAACAGCCCATTTCCCAATTCTTCCTATAGAATCCTTGCTTAGGAGCATATCTCCTAAGGGATACGAAGTTGGTACAATCACATTATGTGCTAGAAAATAATGCCTAAACTTCCTCGAAGCCATTATCGGAGCATAGGTGAACTTCTTAAGCTAAGAATGTCTTGTTTTTGCTACAGATAATGCTTCGGATACAAAATACACTGGATTCTATACCAACTTCCTGTTGAAATCAACTTCTCTGATAAGGACTACACTAACAGCAGAGCCAGTGGCTGCAAGGTAGAGGAGTAGGGTTTCGTCCGCAACAGGCACCGTGAGTGTAGCGAGATTACTGAGATAATTCTTAATATCATCAAAACTCTTTGACACTCCGGTGTCCATGCAAAATCTTCGGACGCTTTCAATGCTTTGAAAATGGGCAAACTTCTCTCCACAGACCTTGCTAGGAACCTGCTAAGTGCTGCTAGGTGGCCAGTTAGCTTTTGCACCTGCAATAAATTTTCCGGAGGAGCCATCCTTTGTAATGCAGTTATTTGAGTAGGGCTAGCTTTGATCCCTCTGCTTGAAACAAGATACCCTAACAATTTGCCAGCCTGAGCCCCGAAGATACATTTTTCGCGGTTGAGACGGACTCCACACGACCGAAGGCTATTGAACGTTTCTGCTAAGTCTAGGCTATGTTGGTGCTTTAAAGCACTCTTTATTACAATGTCATCCATATAGGCTTCTACATTGCGGCCTATTTGATGACCTAGAGCTTTAGCAATTAACCTCGAAAAAGTTGCCCTGGTATTTCTTAAGCCGAAAGGCATTCTTACATAACAGAAGACTCCTGAAGGAGTTACAAAGCTTGTTTTAATTTCGTCTTTGCGCTTTAACCAGATTTGATGATAGCTAGAATACGCATCGAGGAAGCTTAATAACTCAGAACCAACAGTGGAGTTAACTAATTCATCAATTTGGGGCATGGGATAGGGGTCACGGGGGCATGCTTTATTCAAAGATGTAAAGTCAATACACATGCGCCACTTGCCGGAGGATTTCTTCCTGACGAAGACTGGGTTGGATAGCCACTCCGTATGAGCTACTTCTCTGATAATCGCAGCCTTCAACAACTTTTCCACTTCTGCCTTAGCAAGGATAGCCCTCTCCGTAGATAACTTCCGAAGTCCTTGTCGGATAGTGTCGCGCCCCGATTTAATAAATTAGGACTTTTATTGAAATTCCTAGAAAATCAATAAAACAAGATGTTCATCATGCGACCTCGTACAATACAGGCAATCATTCACGGTTCGTAGACCGCATTAATACAAAAGTGAATAAAGGTGAAGAGAAACTAATAAAATAAGGGTCCTAGATGAACGCCTCCTTCCAGTCTCGCCTTGACTGGGTCGCTACTCTAGACCTGCATCCTCCTCGTAGTAGACGAGCTCTGATGGTGTAAGTCAATGGGGTGAGTACAGGAGTACTCAGCAAGCCACCGAATGCAAATATAATGCAAGATAATAACAAGGGAGATAGTGGCTAATTTTGCGGAAGAAGCATAATTGTAAGCATTAAAAGTGATCATTTATTAGTACTGAAATGTAAACATGTGTATGCATCATCATCTTCTAACTCGAGGGGTACAGTCAGCCCCACCTCGCTCAACAGTCCTTACATGCCATGAATAACTCAACCATTCAAACAATTATAAACTAACTGCGAGTAGTCACACAACCCGCCCTTGACCGTGGGCTCGGCTTTTCGAAAAGATTAAATTTACTCTGATCAGAGATGTACCACTGTACCCACAAGGCACACACTCATCACCTACACCAAAGTGTAACGAGATGACCCATTTCATGGGAACTCGTGCCAAAACCTTCCATATAGTCCTCCTCGACTCAACAGCACCCTCTTATAGGTTTCATATGGTGTCCCGACGCGTCGGAGCCCCACCATAACCCCCCCCCCTTGAGCCTCGTCGGTACAAGTCACCCGCAGGCTTGCCCCTTGCCCCCTCCACTATGGTGCATCGAGTCGGAGTATTCCATACTTCCAGTTAGGACTTACCCATTAGACTTGTGGTTGGTACGGAAGTGCTTTGCAAGAGATCCCGCAGACCGGTCCTTATAGTGCCCCGGGTGCGACAAACCATGCCCGAGCTTGCACCCAGAACCCACCATACTTATAACTTAGCCAACTCCAACAGAGTCCAGAGACGAGAATAACGGGGGAAAATTATAATTCAGAATCCAGCTATCTACGACTCATTCTTTTTATCCTATAGCAGTTGTGCCGGTACATTGGGCACTAGCTAATAATTTTATAGTAGAGTGACAAGGAGTTAAGGCTCAATAAGCATGGCTTGGGTTTGCACACAATGACGGGATCTAATAATACAAGTGTAAGGCTTGATATTGGACTAATGCAATATTAACCTATGAGTTATAGCGATAATTTATTAAAACAAGGGCTCAATAATGATCAACTGTTTCCACGGGGGTGGTCGATGACTTGCCTGATCAGCAAATGGGGATGGAGGAACCTCGGGTAGAACTCGGGCTCCTCGGCGAACTCGTAGTCTTCTCGATACGGAAAAATAAACAATACATTCAATAAACAGATAAAAATCCACCAAATAATAAACATACATGTTTATGGGTGTTGTTATGTGAATTAATGTTTTAATATTCTGAAGTTGGGTATAAAACAGTAAAGCTTAACTTTTAGGGTTTTTCCTAATTTATTTTCTGTATTAATAATTTAACCCTAAGGGGTTTTTATCCATTATTTATTAATAATATTTTGGGTAACAGTAACATACTGTTTTTATGGCATAAATGTGTAGAGAATATTATGCTGATTTTAACAAAATTTGAATGGTGAAATTTGGAGTTAAAATGAGCAAGTTATGGATTTTCAAAGTTTAAACTATTTTCTGGATTTTATTTAAACTGGAAATGGATTTTAGTCCACGGTGAACCAGGCTCACGGTGACTGGCTACTGTGCGCGTGGACCAGTTGATCCAGAGCCATTGATCTGGATCTGGCGGCCAGGCGCGAGGCGGGAGGGGTTAAGTGGAAATGGACGGCTCAGATTAGATCGCACCGAACCGGTACGCGTGGACGCACCAGATCGGTCCAGCGCCTTAAGTCATGATCGACGTTGTGAACGCACGGTACCGCTTTGACCAATCCGAGGGCTTCGGGATTTAATCATAGCCCTCCGATCGTGATCGGACGACCGTGAGCACGTCCGGCACGGCACGGCTAAGGGGCGATTACCCCCCTTCGTTCTCGGCTCCGGCGAATCGACGGTGAGGAATTCCAGCGATGGCGTGGGTTTGAACGGCGAGGCTAAGGCAAAAAATGGAACCAGTGACGTGAGGGGAACTCGGGCGTACCGATGGTGGCGGCGGCGGCGAGCGGACGGCGACCGACGTCGACGAGGGGCGGAGAAAGCGTTCGGGTTCGTCGGCGGCGAGGCGATCCGGCGGTCCTCTCGACCAACGGAGGCGTGGCCAAAGCCGACGGAAGTTAGCCCTTTCCCGACGGAAGAAGCCAACTTCCGTCGGCAAAACGCTATCTTCCGTCGGCCTTTGGCCGACGGAAGCGAGGCGACGGAAGTTAGCTAACTTCCGTCGGCCGCCGACGGAAGTTAGCTAACTTCCGTCGGCTTGACGTGGCCGACGGAAGTTAGCGCCGAACACTGCCACGTCAGCAGGGGGGCTCTAACTTCCGTCGGCCAGGCTGGTCGACGAAAATTAGGGGCATCTAACTTTCGTCGGCTAGGGCCAAAGCCGACAGAAGTTAGCCTTTCTGCCCACGTGGCCGAAACCAGCTAACTTCCGTCGGCTATGGTCAAAGCCGACGGAAGTTACCTGGTATTTTTTTTTATTTTTCCTGGTTCCCCTACTCACACTCACATCCAACCACAATTTCAATCACATTCACAATACACATCCAAATTCACATTTCACATCCAAAATCACATTCAACTTCACATATATCATCCAAAATCACATCTCACATCCAAAACTTCACACATCACATCCAAAATCACATAACACAACTTAATTCACAATCAAAGTCACAATACACATCTGCATTCACATATACCATCCAAATTCACATACAAAGTCACATAACATATCGAGATTCAATCAGGTTCATTATACACATCCATACTCACTGATCGCCCACATTTGGGTCGTGGGCGCCGCCGCTGCCTCCCGCTTCGTCCACATTTGCCCCGGAGGCTCCATCTTGACCAGGCGTACGGAAACACTGAAGAATAGACAAAATTAGAAACGAACTCAACTACCCTTCTAAACGCTAACTTAAGTATTTAGGAGGTACCTCAGGTGATGTAGGAGATAGTGGTGGTGGCGGGGGAGGTAGTGGTTGGAACATGGACATGTCAAATCCACTGTTTTGCTGGGCTAGTTGCTACACATGTTGTAATGTAATCAGTTAGTTCTAAACCTATTTCTGAATACTTTTGAACTGCAACACTCTAAAGTAAGCTTACTTGGATCATCGCCTGCTGTTGTGCTAAGCAGGCGGTATAGTACTCTTGTTGTTTCCTGTAGTGCTCATCGCGCCGCCTCATTTCCTCCCTCATCCGAACCATCTCCGGGGTTTCTTCTGAGCGACGACGGCTGGAGCCAACTCCGACGGAGCTCTGCGATGACTGAGCTGACTTCTGAGCTCTCAACCGCTCTCGAGTCAATAACTCCATTGAACATGGAGTACCTGCAACATTAACAGGGTTAGTTACCATCACAATACCATACACAAAACATTAATAAAACACTGTCTCACCGTCCATGGCTTTTGCCACCTCTGCTGGAGTACACGGCCATTTGGTCCACAGGTTCTCTCCGCCAATCATAGTCCTCTCCATGGAGTCGAACCATGTGTTCACCATACCGCGCCTGCAAAAAACATGTCCGATTAGCTAGACGCAGAAAAATGAAATTACGTCAACTCTTAATAACATCTCACCAAATGGTCCGTGGCTGTCTGGCTACACAAGACATCTGGCTGTGTCAGATCGCTTCCTTTGTGACCAGAGGTATACCCTCTATGTCACTTGGCACGTTGCCAGATTTAGCTTCCTGTACATTAGAAATGAGTTAGTCGCATTACAATGTATCTATAGCTAGAGAGTGACAGATCGGTCTTACCAAGCGTTTAGCGTGGCGAATATGTCCGTCGGCACCATATCTGTGCTTCGGATCCGTCCCGCGGCATTGTCTTTTCTGCTCGGAAGTCTTCTTAAATGCGGCTGAAGACCAAATCTTGCAGAATTCGAATAGGCATCCTCGCGGTTGCAAACCACGGAATCCTCACCTGAACAGAGATGCTATTTGTATTATATGACAACAAATCTCAACAATCAAAGAGTAAAAAGTTAGAATTGTTTACCGAACGGTATTCTTCTTCAGTCAAATAAATTGACGATGAGCCCGTCGCCTTGCTCATTCATTGCCCTAGCTTCTCCTTGTAGTAAGCATTGTTCGCTTGAATGCGGGCATACGAAATGGCATCCTTCACCACCTTATTGCATTGTTGTTGAAGACTTGAAGTGCATGGTTATGGTGATTGCCGACTTCTGGCAAGCAAAAGCGTAACTGCAAAAGTAATGATTAGTACAGTGTTGTAACTCGAAAAGCCTAAAGTAGATTGAAAAAAACACTTGCATACCCAGAAGTCATGAGACACCGCCCCCTGAGCAGTTCCGTGGTGCCCGTCAGAGCGAAACCGGTACTGGTCCCATGTCTGGCATAGAACCCGCTCACCGGTCGGCATTGTCAGCACCCTGGGTAGTGCAGACGGCACAGGTTACCCAATATCTGGTGAACCTGCCTGACCCTCGAAGTGCCGTCGAACTGAGAGTCAATCCAAGATATAGAAATACATAATAATAAAGTTAATTAGTTTAGTGAAAGAAATTTTTTGAAAAACAAAAGCAAAACAACAGAAGAGTATTACACTTACCCGTCACCAACAGGCGTAATCTCGTCTTGGCTCCACCGAAGAGACTACTGGTGAGCGACCAAGTGGCTCGTCCTGAAAGATACCGAGGACCCACCGGCAGCCTCAGGCACCTTCCTCCTGACCCGCACACCTCTGGGAGATCCCCCTGCCCGCACCCTCTGGGTCATCCCCCTGCCCCACACCCTCTGGGTCATCCCTCTGTGCCGCACACTCTGGGACATCCCCCTCTTGCCCGCCACCCACCAGATCATCCTCATGACCCGCACTCTCCAAGTGTTCTTCCTCCTACAAAACAGTATTGAAACAATTAGTAATAGTTATAACTGGCATAAAAAACAATCTGAAAGTTACCTCCTCATCTAGTTGAAATGCAATAGGCCGACCAATTAATGTCGGATCTATGCATCTCAGGAGCTGCTCTTGACGACGTCTGTTTGAAGAAGAGGAACTACCCTGGAATAGGGTGTCCTCCTGACTCGTCGGTGTACCGCCGGAGTACTCGCCGATGAACCTCCCAAGCAGAAGAGCTTCCTCGTGAGACACTCTTCATCTTTTTCGACATCCTGTTCAAAATAAGCACAAACAAGCATTTATTAGTAAGAAGGTTTGTACATATGAAAAAAACATGTAATATGAAGTATATGGCATATCCATGTATGAAAACAATTACTTGTCATTATCATCAAAATCAGGATCAATTTGTCCTTTTCTCCCCAAAGCACGCCATGTTACTTTTTTCTTTCTTATGTTGGTGTTTCCTTTTCTCGGGAACTGCCACATCATTATAATCGCCGAGAAAAAGAATCTGTCGACGATTCTGACTCTACATTAAACGAAGTCGGCAATTCATCATCTTGATAAACCTCATCGACCTCTTCAACCTCCAATTGATAAGCGCATCACTAGGGGGTGTGTAGACGTTCCCGAGGATTCACTTTGTAGACTACCCCCAAGCACTTAGTTTTCACATGGGTGGGCATATAATACACCTGCTCGACTTGGTGAGCAAGGACAAAATTGTCGCAACTATATATCGTTCCGCGTGTTTGACTTCAACCATCCCAAATTGGTTTTCACGAGTACCATGTTTAGGGTCGAACCAATCACAATCGAAGAAGACTACTTTAATCTCCTTATTCCCGGCAAATTTGTACTCGATTATATTTTGATGATTCCATAATACATAGTTTCGTGTCCTTGTCCATCAACGACCCTTGTAACAACACCAATATTAGTTGTTGCCGCTAGAGGTTGATATGCTTCAAATATAGTTGAACGGAAGCGGAAACCATTAACATCATAGCGACCGTAACTTTTGGCACTAATACTCCCGTAAGAGAGCTGTCGCAAGTCTATATGTACATTGTCAGCGAGCACGCATGCAAATCATAAGAGATTATAAGATAATTAACCTAGTAGAGTAAAATAATACGTGTCAAAAAGGTAAGGATTTACATGTTCTCTGAACCAAGTGAGAAAACTAGGCCCGCCATTTACTCCTTCTCGACGCAATTTATCTAATTGCTTCTCCTTGGTTGACGACCAGACGTCAAGTATTTCGATCAAACATACTGTCATGTAACGAATAGGTAAACAAACGGGATAAAATTTGGAGGTAAAATATAAAACTAAAACGAATCACTTACGCGAAATATTGTTCCATCTCTTCCATATTTAGTACATGAGCAAGGCATTTGTTCGTTCTTCCTGAGTTACATAATATGTCGTGGAACACACCAACTTATGCCCTTCCCCCAAATATTTGGGATCACTACAAGATGGTCTTCATCCATATGGTACCGTGTAGCAGGTTTGACATTGTATGCTCAGCGAAGTATACACTAGTGAAGTATGCTATCTCTTTCAATTTAAATTCTTCTGCGATGCAACCTTCAACTCTGGCCTATTACCAACCATCGCTCTAAGCTTCTTAGGGAACCTTTCAATATGATACATCCACCTATATTGCACAGGGCCACCTACCTTAGCTTCATATGGCAGATGAACCAGTAAATGTTGCATTGGATTGAAGAATCCTGGAGGGAATATTTTTTCCAGTTTACATAAAAGCACCGGGATCTCTTTCTCTAGCATCTCCATCATATCTTTCTTAATTTCTTCGCACAAAGTTGTCTATAAAAAATGGCTCAGCTCAGCTAACGCATTCCTACACATCATCATTCAGGTACCCACAAAACATTACAGGAAGGAGTCTTTCCATTATATGTGGTAATCGTGACTTTTCAATCCATTAATTTCCCTGTCTTCAAGTTCACAGCTCTTCTAAATACCCGCGGCGTAACCATCTGGGAATTTCAAATTTTTCAACCACCTCATTACTTGTTTTTTTTCTTTAGGTTTTAAACAAAATGGGGCAACGTGGCTTGCCACCACTATTCGTCAACTCAAGGGTTGGTCGATTACAAATCTCAGCTAAATCTCTCTCTCGCCTTTACATTATCTTTTGGTCTTGCAGTAAAATCCATACATGTACTTATAATGCTTTCACCAACATTACGTTCCTGATGCATAACGTCAATGTTGTGCATCAGAATTAGTGATTTGACGTACGGCAGTCCCATAACCCATATGTGGGTCCATTATGTTCGGGTTCCTGAATCCTACAAATCCATCCTCATTTTCATTAAGGACCAACTCATTCAGCATATAAGCGATTCTGTACCAGTTTAAACGCCTTGGTGGTCCCTTTACAACAATGATGTCCTTCTTGAAATTGTTCCTCTGTAACCTAAATGGTGATTCATGGGCAAAAAGCATCTATGGCAATCAAAGTAGACAAATCTTTCCCCCGAAGTTCAGACGGAAACAATCTGTGTCCTTCGCACATATCGCATGTCAACCTCCATGACACTCCACCAGAACAAAATACCGTATGCCGAAAATCGTGACCGCCACAGATACGCAACTCGAAGATTGATTTTGATTTCTGGTCATAGTCATATGCTTCAACTCCTTTCCACATTGTTTTCACTCTTCAATTAAGGGCTGTCAGCATCACGTTTAGTCGTGTTCCAGATGATCTGGACCGGGTATAATGAGACACAGGAACATAAATTCCTATTTCATACACAATGAAAGGTGGAAGGTTGTATGGAATAGCAAACACGGGCCAACAAGAGTACGACGATGCCGTTACATTGAAAGGCGTGAATCCATCAGTTGCCAACCCGATGCGAACATTCCTTGCATCACTAGCAAAGTCTGCATCAAAATCAGCTAGAGCCTTCCATGCCGCACCAATCAGATGGGTGCACCATTACTTGATTATTCTCACGTACACCTTCTTTATGCCATCGCATAGTGTCTAGCGGTTTTTCTTTGATAGAAACAATCAGTTTCACCCGAGTGTAGAGAGGCATGTAACGAAGTTGCTTATGAGCAACCTTCTGTCGTCACCTTCTCTCCGTCTTCATTTACGACCTCTACGAATCTCGGTTTACCACATTTTAAGCATTTCACCTCATTACTATGTTCTTTCCAGAACAGCATACAATTATCTCGGCACACATCAATCTTCTCATACTCCATACCGAGAGCAGAAAGCATTTTCTTTGACTAATACATGTCTTTCGGCACCTTATGGTTCTTAGGAAGGATATCGCAGATCAGATTCAAGAGCTCCTTATAACAATTGTTTGAAAATGCAAACTTTGACTTAATAGCCATAATACGAGTCACGAAAGCGAGAACGCTTACGGTGGTGTGCTCATGCAATGGCTCTTCTGAAGCTTGAAGGATGTCGACAAACTTTTGAACTCCGGTGTTGGAGGATCCTTGGGTTTTGATTCAAACTCCGGTCGTATAGCATCAACCATCTCATCCATCCTATCGTCAGCAACGCTATCATCTTCTTCTTCCACTACTAATACCGTTTTTTCACGGCCTGTCTCGCGTGAAAAGACCAAACTTCATAACCTGGCACGAAACCATATTTGCAAATATGCATGACAACGTCCTCTTGTCTTGCCAACGAGAATTTCTGCACTTCATGCATGGGCACCTCGCGCCAGTGTTTGTTGTCAAAGCGAATGCATCAACAAATTTCTCACGTTGATTACCCACTCCCTCTGTGAGCTCCACTTTTCATCCAACCACTATACATCCACCGTCGTCGTCCTCAGCCATTCTATTGCAAAACATTCATTCAATCAAGAAATTCACGCACTGGCCGCTATAAAGGGCTCGCAACATACACACACCCTGGCCACCCCCGCCTCCTCCTCCGGACAACGGAGGGAAGCCGAGCGGCGGGCGGCTGGCGACACCTAGAAGCTCCAGGCGGGCGCGCTAACTCCACCCAGGCGAGGCGATTCACCATGGCGTCCGGCGGTGACCGCCTTACGTCTAGTCAGCGCAGACGATGCCGTGACAACCATGGTCTATAGGAAAGATAGGTCCTAAACCCACCCAAGAGTGACCGACAAACGTGGTATTTGACGATCCAGAGTCCGAATGAAATTTCAGCAGCATAACCCCTGTTCTCCAATTGCACGCCTGATAGTGGTGCAATGGAGAACAACAAGGTTATGTTACTGAAATCTCATTCTGACTCATGACTCATCATAAAACCACAGCTCTGTCGCCCACATCTGAGGCTGTCCAAAAAGGGACATTCCGGACCTACACATCTCACAAAACGCATGACACGTGATGAGACATGTTGGTCCGAAACGGTTGACGCATAGGTTTCGTTACACTTAATCTACGTTGTTGTAAGAATAAAAATTGGCTTACGAAAAGAATATATATAATAAAGTGATATATATAATAAATACTAATCACCGTAATGAAATCATCAACAAACCACAATTAACAACCATGAATCATTAGACAGCACTTTTGTTGGGGGAAAAGTATCTCATCTTCGGGGTTATTGCCGAAGCATCAGTAAGAACAGTCAACCAGTTCGAAGATTCTCCGAAGAGTGTTTCGAAGTTGCCCAGAACCCCGTTCGAAGCCCGAAGACAGGCCAGTAGTTCGAAGTATGTCTTCGAACTAAAGCCCTTCAGTATATTTTCTGCCAGCTTAAGCATGGAAGACGTAATCATTCTTTCCCATTAGATTAGTCTTTTACCATTTTAGCCCTATTAAGGAAATCAAATAGTTTCCTTAATGTCGTTTTGTAATAGAGGGGTAAATAGGTCTTTTCCTTAATGTTTAGGCCATAAATACCCCCCATTTCACCCTGTAATAGAGGCCGAATACAGTGATTCAATACACACTTTCGAACTATTCTAAGCTATTATCCTTTTGGAGGCTTAGAACAGTTTGCTTCACAAACACTTCGTTTGTTAGTTTCTTTTCTACAGAAACCTGTTAGCGTAATCTTTTACGCCAACAGTTGGCGCCGTCCGTGGGGAACTTAGTCCGAAAAACTTCGTTCTCTACCACTTCTTACATCATGCCTCCTAAGCGGAGCGCACCTCGCAATCCCACTCGGAGGTCCTCTCGGATCTCCGAAGAGATACCCTTCGACACAGTCGAAGAGTCGAGGGTCTTCGACTATCCCTCCACCTCAAACTCCGCAAGGGGCTTCTATCCCTCGAGGATACGAACCTCTCCGCCAACCCCTTCCATACTCCGACCGCCCGAGTCCCTCCCCACCTCCATTCTGATTCGAACTGATCATACCAGTTCTCAAGACCCGGAAGGTCCTTCCGAGGAGATGAGATAACCTTGGAGATGGCCCTCAAATTGCAACCTTCAAGCTGAGGTAGCAGATGGGCGACAAGAAGCTGCGGACAGGCTTCGCTCTCAAGCCATCCCAACCTCTCCGAAGTGCCCGAAGACGACGATCTTGGTTATCCCGAAGCCCCAGAGACGCCTCCTACGCAATGACTCTCCGTTGCATCCTGAGCTGCAGAAAGTTCGCTTTGATCCAAGTTTAAAACTTCAAGCTCTGCAATATGCCGGAGATGAAGATCCCGGAGAGTTCGCCGTTCTTATGCCCTAGCGATTGAGGCTAGCTGCGCGGAGTCAAGACACTATGTGCGAAGTGCTTCCCGTTAGCTCTCAAGTGTCATTGAGATGGTTCTGGTCTTTAAAGCCCGGATCAATCAATTCGTGGTCACAGTTGAAGAGGAAGTTTATAAGTAACTTTCATGGCACCTTCGTGCCTCCTATGTCAACAGGAAGCCTTTTCCAAGTGAACCAGCTCCCCGGAGAACATTGAGGCAGTATTTCAAGCGCTTTGCACATACGAATCGCAAATTCGGGGCTGTCCACATCCTCAGTGGTTGATGCGGCTCGGGAAGGCGTCAGTCATCAAGGCCTTCTGGATAAACTGCATCCATAGAGCATCTCCACAGTGTCACCGCTGATGTCATATTCGAGAGTATGCGAGGTCAGAGAGGGTTGGCTTCGGAGGACTGCGCTACTTCGACAGTATTGCAAGGTTAAAGCAGAGGTGAAGACTTCGGCACAGCCGCAGGAACCAGTCTTCGAAGTGCAACATGATCGAAGAAGAGGCAAAAGCACCCTCGCTCTGAAGTCTTGAATATTGCCCCCCACAGAAGTTTATCAGAGAGCCCACAGTCCTACGGGAACAGTCCAGCGGCTGAGGCCGCCAGGAAAAAACTGCTGGCAAGGGCCAGCCCTTTTTTGTTGTATTCATGGAGAAATCGAAGCCATGCAACTGACCTGCAAGCTATCCTTCCCTAAGGGAGAATACTGGAAAGAACTCGGGTCGAGGCAGTACCGACCGAGTCCAGCAGCAGCGCGCCCAACCCGGTCCAGGCTGTGGCGCGATAGAAAATTTTGATGCTGCAAGGCATCCTCCGTTGGCCATGTTTGCCACCTCCTCCGAGCCGAAGAAGTGCCAGATAGAGGAAGAGAGTAGTTCTCCCTATCTCCGGAGAGGTACCCTCGTAGCATGTCCAAGACAGCGAATAGAGTACGTTCGGAAGTAGGTCATATTGGGATTGCTTCGTCATCTGCGCTGCATGCCGGAGTGGTCTCAGTTCCGATATCTTTCTCTGCGAGGATGCAGCTGGTATTAGTTCCCGCATGTAGATCCATTGTTATCACTGCGGATCTTGGCGGACTGAAGTCCGAGGTGCTATTGACGGAGTAGTTCGGCACGATATCATTTTTGTGCAAGCCTTCGATCAGATTATGCATTTCCAGGAAGCATCTCCTCCAGCGGCTCGTCTCTGCAAGGCTTCGCAGGACCTCCGCTTGATGCACTTGGCCAGAATAGGCCTGGAAGTACCTTCGAGAAGGGTTATTAGGCCGACTGAAGAAGTTATCTTTGACGTGGTAGATGCCCCGTATGCTTATAAATCCTCTCGACGGGGCATGTTGAATCAGTTCGGAGCCGTGGCGCTCATCAAACTACTTGTGCATGAGATGCCCACGCAGCAGGAGTCCTAACAATCTTCGGAGATCAAGCCATTGCTCGGAGGCAGAATATGGTCACGGTCCTCCTCTTGATCCGAGGCAAGTAAATAGTGTCCAAGATAATGAAGGAAATTTTTTCAGCCCCCTCCGAAGCTTCGAAGAAGTTCTTTCCAGACCAAGTCCCGAAGGAGAGATTGCAACGAAGGGCATTGTTAAAGATGGTAAGAGATACACTTTCATTGGTAAAGATTTACCTCCATGAAGTTGCAACCTCCTTGGAAAAGGTAGTGGAGAAAATTTGGATGTCTTCGCTTGGTCTGACGAAGATATCACCGGAGTTGATCGGGATATCATTGAACACAGTTTACTTGTAAACCGAAGGCCCGGCCTGTTAGACAAGGACTCCGGAAGATGTCCTGCAGAGAGAGCTGCTCTAGCTAAGGACTGAAGTTTGAAAAACTGTTGAAGCTGGAATCATCAGAGAAGTGGCTCACACAGAATGGTTAGCCAACCCAGTCTTCGTCAGAAGAAGTCTTCCGGGAAGTGGCGCATGTGCATTGATTCACATCTCTGAAATAAAGCGTGCCCACGTGACCCCTACCCCATGCCCCGAATTGATCAACTAGTTGACTCCACGGCAG
This sequence comes from Zizania palustris, assembly GCA_019279435.1. NCBI lineage: Eukaryota > Viridiplantae > Streptophyta > Magnoliopsida > Poales > Poaceae > Zizania > Zizania palustris. The sequence goes on from JAAALK010001836.1 coordinate 27,688, forward strand.
GTTCGGAGTTATTAAGCTTCTTGATGCGTATTCTGGTTATCATCAAATATGGTTGAAAGCGCGAGTGAAATCAAGACAAGCTTCGTAACTCCTTCGGGAGTCTTCTGTTATGTAAGAATGCCCTTCGGTCTAAGAAATGCCGGGGCTACTTTTTCAAGATTAGTTGCTAAGGCTCTAGGTCATAAATTAGGTCGCAATGTGGGGCCTATATGGATGACATTGTAATAAAGATGCTTTAAAGCACCAGCATAGCCTAGACTTAGCAGAAAACGTTCATAGCCTTCGGCATGTGGGATCCTCTTAACCCCGAAAAATTTATATTCGAGCTAAGCTGGAAAGTTGTTAGGGTACTTAGTTTTCAGTAGGGGAATGAAGCTAGCCATACTCAATAACTGCGCTGGCAGAAGATGGCTCCTCCGGAAATTTAAAGCAAGTGCAAAGCTGACTTGGACGTCTGGCCGCACTTAGCAGGTTTTTTATATCAAGGTCTGCGGAGAGACTTGCCGATATTTAAAGCTTTGAAAGGCCGAAGATTTGCATGGACACCGGAGTGTCAGAAAAGCTTCGATATTAAAGATATCTCAGCAATCTTGCTACACTTACGGTTCCTATCGCGGACGAAACCCCTACACCTGTATCTTGCAGCTACAGGTTCCAGCTGTCCGCAGTCCTTGTCAAGAAGTTTTTTCAATGGGAAGTTGGTCCAATCCTGTCTATTTTATCCGAAGCATTATCAGGAGCGAAGACAAGATACTCCGAACTTGAGAAGTTTGTTTATGCTTTGATATGGCTTCGAGGAAGCTAAACTTATTTTTTGGCTCACAATGTAATTGTACCAACTTCGTATCCTTTAGAGATATCTCCATGCTCCGAAGCAAAGATTCCACTGAAGGATTGGAAAGTGGGCAGTTAGAGCTAGCACCCTTCGGCTATCTTTCTTGGCAAGGACAGCTATCAAATCCCAATCCTAGCATACTTCGTAGCATAGTGGACTCCACCTGCGAATTTGACTCCGGAGAAATCATGGTGACGGATTTGGACTGTTTACTCCCGATGGGGCTTTCCAGCATCCAGAGCATGCATTGGGGCAGTGTTGATTTCACCGTCAGCAAGAGCAATGTACTCCGCAAGACTCAACTTTAAGTCTGACCAATAATATAGCTGGAGTACGAAGGGATTTTATTGGGACTCGGAAAGCACGTTGCTATAGGGGCTACAAGAATAATTATAAAAACAGATTCTCAGATAGTAGCAGGGCACGTAGACAAAAGTTTCAAGTTCGGCATCCACAGCTTGCAAATTACTTTAGAAGAAATTCCGCAAAATCGAAGCACACTTCAAGGGTATTTCCATTCGGAGTATACCAAGAGCTGAAAACTGTGCAAGCGGACCATTTAGCGAAGGCTGCAGCCGGAGCTTATGGATGTGCCTGAAGAAGCTTTCTATGAGGAGCTCAATATACCTTCGGTGCCACAATTGCCTCCGCGGAGATTCTTTGCATTCCTAGTGCAGATTGGAAAGATTCGATCATAAAACTCTTGCAAGGAGGAACAAATTTGCCCAAAGCCCCAGTTGTCAAGATTAAAGCTCAGAGCAGAAACTATCAGTTAATCAACGTATATTATACAAGGCCGGAGTATTTTCCCCTCTACTCCGATGTATATCTCAAGCCGAAGGCCAAGAAATTCTTCGAGAAATTCACGAAGGCCTTTGTGGAAGTCATTTAGCCCCTAGAGCTCTGGCAGGAAAAACACTTCGCCAGGGGCTTTATTGGCCCACAATAACAGCTGATGCGGAGAGCTGGTCCGCACTTGTCAAGGATGCCAGTGGATGGGTCGACGGAGTCATCGCCCACCAACAGCTCTTCAAGTCATTGCTCCGGTATGGCCCATGGCCAGATGGGGTAATTGATCTATTGGTCCCTTTCCGTTAGCAAAGGGAAATCTGACGTTCGCAGTGGTAGCTATGAATATTTTTCTAAGTGGGTAGAAGCAGAGCCCTTAACAGCTATCACTTCGAACAATGTCAGAAATTCTCCTGGAAGAACATTATTTGCCGTTCGGAGTGCCTAGATATCTCACAGTTGTAATGGAACACAGTTCGACGCAGAACCCTTCAGGAAGTTTTGCGAAGACCTAGGCTTCAACTATGTTTTGCTGCAGTGAGACATCCTCAGTCGAATGGAGCCGTAGAGCGAGCCAATGGAAATATTTTATCAGGGCTAAATCGAAGAATAGTAGGATTATCAAAGGGACTGTGAACCGAAGAGCTTCCGAAGATTCTGTGGTCCATTCGGACTACACAAACAAGGTCCACAGGTTTTACTCCGTTCAGACTACTATTCGGAGATGAAGCTATACTCCAACGGAGCTCAAAGGGGGATCATTCGCAGCACCGAACCGGACATTGAAGAAGAAACAGCTTCATTAGATTTGTCAGAAGAAACAAGACTTCGGGCTGTAGCTAATTTATCAAAGTATCATCAGCAGACGAAGACTTGGTTTGACCCGAAGGTTAAGCTCAGTGAGTTAAGGCCGGGTCATCTTGTTCTACGAAGCATTATAGCACCAGGGAAGTTAGGCAATAAATGGGAAGGTCCATATTTAATTGTCCGCTCAGGGCGCCCTTGGTTCATTTAAATTAGCTAATTTAGAAGGTGAAGAGTAGCACATACTTGGCATGCGGAGCACCTAAAGCGACTTCGCATAAGGGCTCCTTGTAATTTGCTTGTAATCACCTCTAATTAATAAAGCATACCCCTGATAGTTGCCTTCCCCTCATAGACTTCCAGCTTCCCGTGGACGCACTGGAACCGCGGGGTCGACCGAGAGGGAAGTGTCATTAAGCTGGGCTGTATTTCCGGACTTCGAACCCTAAAGTCGAAGCCTCCGTGTGGTGGCTGACATAATCCGGAGCCCAGGCCACGGCTTGTAGGCATCCGTAAAAGAGCCCAAAACCACATTCTACGGAGTCCAAGCCATTGGCTGGTAGACTTCCGTAAAAAGAGCCGAAGGTGGCCAAAATCTACGGAGTTCAAGCTGCAGCTTGCAGACTTCCGTAAAAAAAGCCGAAGGTGGCCAATTCGCGAAGTCCAAGCCATTGGCTGGTAGACTTCTGCAAAAATAGCCGAAGGTGGCTACAATTATACGGAGTCCAAGCCATTGGCTGGTAGACATCCGTAAAAAGAGTCCAAAGAGACCATTGCAAACTCCGAACCATTGGTTCGTCAGAGATCGCAAAGACAAGCCGAAGGTGGCTAAAGCAAAACAGCATTTGAGCCATGAGCTCGAATGTCTGTTAACATAGTCCAAAGTGACAAATTCTTTAAGACACTAAAGTGTCCTGGAAGTTATTTCAATTGATTTCTTTCGTAAAGCAAACAAAGGTACTAAGCTACCATTCTTCTGACTGCAAAAAGTCGAAGACATTTCATAAGATTTCAAAAGATCTTTAAATGACAGAGGGGCTCCGAACCCCCAAAAAATTGTACTCCGAAGTTTTTCTTTGCGCATAACCATCTTTGAATACATTTCGAAGTTGCTTATACCCAAAGAGGCTAGTAAATATGGAGACAATTTTAAATCGGCATTCATTATTGAAATAAATGTATTTACAGTTACACTATGAAAAATTGGTATCTATACCAGAAGGAATCGGAGACCTCTTCGGTCCGAGAGCTAGGGGTGGAACGACTAGTTTCCAACATCGGAAGTTCTAAGAAACTTTTACGCTTTAACTCTTTTCCTCCCACCTCGAAGCTCTAAAATCCTTCTGCTCTTGTTGAAGCTCGGCCCAAGTTCGAAGCCGCTCGGGGCTTCTTTCCCAGCTTCTAAGATCTTCAGATCTTTTATTTTGGGCTTCACCTTCGTCTTCAGACCAATTAGTGTCTTCAGAAGACGAGGTGTTTGCGTCAACCTCTTTATCTTCCTCTTTAATATAAGACATACGTCTTTGATTACTTCGGGCGCAATTACGCCGGAGTCATCTCGAGAATAGAAATCTAAGATGCTTATAACTCTTTAGAAGTTCGAAGGTGTTCACAATGAGCGAATTCGCTTGTTTAAGCTCTACACTTCGATACTTCCATAAGAGGACAAAGCCTAAAAAATATGACAAACAAGACTTCATTGATAAATGTTTACAAGCATGAGCTTTACATAATCAAAAAAATCCTAAATAAATCCTAAACCTGCGGGTTCGGAGGAGGCTGACTGCTCGAAGCTTGGTTCCGAACTTGCTTCTGGCGTTGACCTTCATCAATCCAAGCCTTGATCGCAGAACGACCTTCGGCTCTCCATGAAGTTTGAAAGGCTCGCCCAGGCGGCAGTCACGCCTTCGGAAGGATTCAAAAGTCTCGCGTCGGTCGACGTAATGGAGCCCTCTGCGCTCGGAGTGATTGTTCGGCCCAAATCCTCGTAGTAACGAAGTACATCCGAGGGCAGACACTTGTCGGAGAGTTCTCCCATAACGTATGCTGCAGTCCTTCATTTGCTTCGCTGCTCCTTGGATCCTCTTTAACCGGCGCAGCAGAGTCACATTGTCGTCCGAAGGTAGTGATCAGTAGTACCGAAGTACTCCAAGACACCTAGCATCTGCTCAATGACCTCCGAAGCCACCTTCTCAGACTTAAGCTTTCCTCAATAAGTGCATCCTTGGCCGAAGTCGTTTCTGCTAGAACTCCGGAAATTCTAGCATTCTCCGTAGTCAAAGTATTCTTTGAGTCAGGAGTTGGCCAGCCTCTTCTTGGAGTCTCACAAGTTCGTACCCCTTAGCAGCATCCTCCTTCCGCAGTTTTTCAACCTCTGCTCGAAGCACAATTCTTTCTGCGTCGAGCTCTTTCTTCGCAGCCTCTAAGCTTTGCCTAGCCCTTCGCTTCGCTATATTATATATCCATCTGAGAGCTACTCGACCTTCGGAGAAGTTAAAATTTCTTTGAAGAGCTTCGTTCTCTTCCCGAAGTTGAGCAATTTCATTTTCGCCCTGATAAGCTGCAGCGCGGGCCAAGACTGCTTGCTAAGAAAAAGAAAAGAGAAAAACTGAATAAGAAATTATTCATATATACTTCGCTATTTGGTTCGAAGATGCTTTGTACCTGATAAGCTGCTCTTTCTATAGCAATGTTAAGCTCCGAACTTTTCGCCACTGCTCAAGAGGCCTACCAGTTCTGTTTCCCCGACTTTGCGACTGGCTTGACCCAAGGTGTTAACCAGAGTTCGAAGTCCGGTTCTCTCCTCCAAAAAGGAGTTAGTTAGAGAGGAAGCATTACCGAAGCCTTCTGATCAGCTCTGCTTAGCGAAGGTCCGGAGAGTTCTTCTGAGGCCCTTGGAACTTCTGAAGATGGCCCCCCTCAGTTGATTCACTTTCATCGTTGATCAGACGAAGTCGATCCTTGAGTAGGGAGAGGCTCTATGTGTCTTTTACCTCTTCCAGGCCCCTGTTGGATAATCTCCGGGTGTGGCTCCGAAGTTGTCGAAGGCCTTTGGCTTGTATCTTCAGTAATGCACTTCTACAGCAGGAGGCTCTGCAAAAACAAAATATTATACATTGTAAAATTTTGCAGAAAATGATAAACAATTATGCAAATTTACCTTCGAACATTCTCCGGGAGATCGAGTACTGGACTGATCAGAGGATCGAAGGTGAAGTCATCTTCTGAATCCGCAGTTAAATTTTCCACTGTACGGAGCATCTCCGTGAGCAAGTCCTTTCCTCCACAAAACGAAGTTGCAGGAACTTCGACTTCATCTTCACCCATAGGGGCTTCGATTTGCTCCTCTTGGGTATCCGGAGCTCTTACTTCTTCTATGTTGGCTGGGGCTCCGGTATACCTGCAGTATCTTCAGTGTGAATATTTCGTTGAGCTGCATCTTCGTCAATCAATTTCACTAATAATATACCCTTCATCCTCTTAGACCAGAAATTGAGGTTCTTGAGCTTGAAGGCGCAGGATCCGAAGGTGCGAGATTTTCTTTGGCTTCCGAGCCACCTTCTTCACCGGAAGTCCTTGCGGAGCTAGAAGCTCCGGCTTCAGCCACTCTTTTCTTGGGTCCTTTCTCCAGAGGCACCCAGTCCATCAGAGGGGGCGGAGTTAACTCCAACATTCCCCATACTCTGTTAAACCGCTCCCAACTCCCGACCAATTTAATTCGCCATTCTTTTTCCGTCGGAGTTGGGGCACCCCAGAATCTTCTCCGAAGTAAATAGTACAATGCATGTTGGTTCGAAGTTACCTGCAGGGCTCGAAGTAAAATTGATCTTGCGAAGACCACCTTCTGAGTCATCCTCGAAGACGATAGGCCAGTTGGCCATCAGCGGAGGAATTGGAGTCCGAGGAATTCTTCGGCTATGTCTCGCATGCTTAACCTTCGGCTAATTTTTTGAAGCAGGTTAAGGCGAGCTTCGAGCTGGCCTTCGTCCGGTTGCACTAAGGCTTCTTTCCGGAATTGGATTCTTGAGGGGGCCCAGCCAGAGGACTGCTCGCTCCGACTTCGGCATAGAACCACCTCAAGACCCAATCAGTATACCATCTTGCATTGATGGCCTTAGCAGGGAATTGCAGGGCATATTCATCACGAAGCCTAAAATTGATGCTTCCGAAGGCAACCACTACTTTCTCACCTCCGGAGCCTACGGAGGTCTTCGGCTGGCAAGTTGCTCTATGAAGTGCAGCGAAGATTTATGCCCTCCCCTCGCAACCTTCGGCTCTCAACGCCCATTCGAAGATATCTAACCTATCCACTGCATTCGGAGATAGCTGCGGGAGGGTTACGTGGAACAGATCAAGTACCTCTGCCAGGAAGTCCACTGCAGGGAGGCCCAAGCCTGCTTCGAAAAGGCTTCGAATACTACAACCTCTCCGGGTCTTGGTGATGGAATCGATTCTTTGCCCGGCTTCCGAATCATAACTCCATTCTACTAACTTTCCCCCTGCTGTGATTGCCAAAGATTCTCTCTTGCAGGTAGAAGGTCCCCAACTCAAAAGACTGATCCAAATATTTGGTCGATGGTGGGCACAGACCTTGGTCATCAGCGCATTTGGGGATTCTCCCCCCTGCCGACCAGGATGTCGCCGCTGCATCGAGGGTGCCGCCGCCAATGTTGCCCGCTGCTAGCCGCTGCGGCCGCTTGTTGCCGAGGCCAAGGCGAAGGAGCGCAGATCCCTTGGTCTTCACCATCACGATCGTTGGATTGCTTTGAGGAAATCGAGGCTAGGGCTCAAAAACTCAAAGGTTAGGACTCAAGAACTCAAAGGGCTCAAAAAAGCTTTTGACTGTGAAAAGCGGTGAAAAGGTAATCGGGTAAGTTTTAGACCTCCTATTTATAACCTAAATGTTCCGTTTGTTACCGTTTTGGCTCTGCCTTTTCGCATTCTCGCCCGTTATTTTCCTCCGAAAATAACGCATCGTATAACTTCCGTTAGAAGAAACAGGCTAACGGCTATTTCTTCTAAGTCTGAGAAGTCTTCAGTCTTTTTAAAGATACTTCTAAGTCACTCCGAATGTAACTTCTTCGAATACCAATTCGAAGTATATATCTCCACATAATTCGGAGATGATATAAATCTGTTAACCCCTACGCATGATTACTTTTCTTGCGTATACTGCTCTCCTAAACGTTACAGGTCAACGGAGAAGCGTATTCGAGGGGCTACTGTTGGGGGAAAATATCTCATCTTCGGGGTTATTGCCGAAGCATCATAAAGACAGTCAACCAGTTCGAAGATTCTCCGAAGATTGTTTTCGAAGTTGCCCAGAACCCCGTTCGAAGCCCGAAGACAGGCATTAGTTCGAAGTATGTCTTCGAACTAAAGCCCTTCAGGATCTTTTCTGCCAGCTAAGATGGAAGACTTATCTTCTTTCCCATTAGATTAGTCTTTTACCATTTTAGCCCTATTAAGGAAATCAATAGTTTCCTTAATGTCGGTTGTAATAGAGGGGTAAATAGGTCTTTTCCTTAATGTTTAGGCCTATAAATACCCCCCATTTCACCCTGTAATAGAGGCCGAATACAAGTGATTCAATACACACTTTCGAACTATTCTAAGCTATATCCTTTTGGAGGCTTAGAACAGTTTGCTTCACAAACACTTCATTTGTTAGTTTCTTTTCTACAGAAACCTGTTAGCGTAATCTTTTATGCCAACAACTTTGAAACCTTGCTGCCAAAATGAACTCTGAATACAAATGCATTCATACATACTTTGAAACAGCTACAATAGCAAGCCTCAATTCAGAATTCTATTTCAGAATACAACATTCAGTTCAAAAGCAAAAGTTCAATAATCTGTAGACAGCACATTGATTTAGCATAAGTTTGAACTTGAATACACTAAAAGTCTGAATACTCTTGTAACAAGAATAATGATGATTAACACTCAAGACTGATTCAACTTCCATCTACACAAGTATTTAGCCGAACAACAAATGATTCCAGAGGAACTGATTTCATTTAAACCTGGCAACTCATATTGCATACATCTAGACTACAACAAGATCTCATCAAACAATCAAATCTGATTGTAGAACATGATTTCTGATAAACAGTGCTAAACCTATTCTAATTTGAACCACTTCCATGAGCAACAATTCATAACATGAACAACAAACTAATTGATATCAAACCAGATTCAGTATCACAACTGACTTCATAAAATTTGAGGGGAATACTTACTTGAAAAATTCCTGTGACGTGCACCGGCGAGGGCGGCCCGCGGCGTGGGCGGCTTCCGACGGCGGCGGGGGCGGGCGGTGGCGGGGGCCGGGCGGCGGCACGTGGGCGGTCCGGGATCACAGCGGCGGACCGGCGGGCATGGGCCGACGACGAAGGTGGGGGCCGGCGGTGGTGAGGGCGGCCGGGCGATAGGGGCAGGCGGCGGGGCGGTGGGCGGCGGCGCGTGGGCGGTCCGGGCCGAGAGCACGGCGGCGGACTGGCGGGCGTGGGCCGACGACGGCGGGGGCGGGCGGTGGCGAGGCGGGCGGCGGCCTGCGGCGGCGGGCGGCGGCCTGCGGCGGCGGCTGGCGGCGGAGGGATTGGGCCGGCGGGGCGCGCGCGTGTACAGGATTAGGTTTCCTGTACGCGCGTGCGCGGTTGGTGATACCTAAAGCCTTAACTTCCGTCGGCCACCATTAAAGCCGACGGAAGTTAGCTAACTTCCGTCGGCTTCAATGGTGGCCGACGGAAGTTAGGGGGATCCGATCGGCCGCGGAAAATCCCCGCTAACTTCTGTCGGCCACTGTCAGAAGCCGACGGAAGTTAAGTTAACTTCCGTCGGCCTCCAGAGGCCGACGGAAGTTATTTAACTTCCGTCGGCTTTCCCAAAAGCCGACGGAAGTTAATTTGGCCGACGGAAGTTTATCGTTTTCCTGTAGTGGGGCCTCTGTGGTCACGTAGGTGGCGACGGCGAGGGCAGCGGTGGCCTCGATCGTCGGCGAGCGGTGGCTGGAGGCGGAGCAGAGCTAGAGGCCGAAACTTTGCGCTGGAGCTCTAGAAAGCGAGGGCTTGCGCTAAGGCGGTGTGGGCAACGAGCGGTGACCGGAGGGGTTTAAACAGGGGGCTTCACCGTCGTTTAAATGGAAGGGAACCGTGGAGATCCAAGGGGATTCCTATTTTGCGCCGGTGGGCTTCCATGTGCGCGCATGCTTGCTGTCTAAGCCGAAAACGCGTGGGGATTAGGGGAAGGTGATCGCCGGTGCTCGGGGAAAAGGAATCCGGGCCCAGATCGACAAGTTGGGCGGCCGGCGGCGGGATATGGCAAGGGTGTCGTCGGAAGGAAAGGGGAGCGATCCCCTTCCATCAGGGACGAAGGTCCTGACAGGTGGCCCCCACCTATCAGCAGGCGAAACAGAAAAGGAAGGGCCGACAGACGGGCCCTGGTGGCCAGAGAGCGAAAGACGGCCATGGGTGGCTGACGAGTGGGCCAGGCGGAGCACGGGCGCGGGGAGGAGAGAAGGGGAATGCGCGACAGGCGGGTCCCGCTGGTCAGTGACTTAAGGTTGGGCTGGCTGGGCTGAAGGCTAATTCAAGGTTGAGGCCCAATATGAATTTAAATGCTTTTCTGATTTAAAATAATTCCAGTAATTCATTTATTTGATTAGGGGTTGAATCACTGTTGATAAAAATTTGGAAAATTCCTAAAATTATATTTTGGCCTCTAGTTCATCTCATAAAATTTTCAAGTCCAGATTTTGAATATTTATCTCTGTTTGGCTTTAATAGGGCTCTTTATGGGTTTTTCTTTAATTATAAATTCCAGAAATGTATTTAATAATTTTTCTTTTATTTTAATTCCTTTTTATTTCTGGGGTGTTACAATCCTATCCCCCTTACAGAGAATCTCGTCCTCGAGATTCGGATCAATCCTCGAATAGCTCCGGATGTTGTGCCTTGAGTTCATCTTCTTTTCCCATGTAGCTTCCTCTACCGGATGATTGCTCCATTGCACTTTGCAGAAGCGGATGACCCGACTCCTGGTGATCCTTTCTTTGACTTCCAAGATCTTGACGGGCTTCTCCACATAGGTCAGATCCTCTTGAACATCCAACTGCTGAAGATCCACTTGATCTGTCGGGACGCGAAGACACTTCTTTAGTTGAGACACATGAAACACATCATGCACTCTGGTCAATGAGGGTGGTAGTTACAACTGATAAGCAACTTCGCCTTGGCGTCGAACAATGGGAAATGGTCCAACATATCGAGGGGCCAACTTTCCTCTCATGTTAAACCGTTGAGTACCACGGAGAGGCGTAACTCGAAGGTAGACATGATCTCCCTCTTCAAAGGCTAGGTCTTGGTGTCGATTGTCCGTGTAGCTCTTCTGTCGTGATTGGGCTGTCTTGAGTCGGTCTCTGATGATCCGTACCTTCTCTTCAGCTTCTCGAAGGATGTCTGTTCCGAATACTTGAGATTAACCGGTTTGATCGCAAAGTAGCGGCGTTCTGCACTTACGTCCATATAGGGCTTCAAAAGGAGACATCTGAAGACTGGCTTGATAGCTGTTGTTGTACGAAAACTCAGCGTACGGTAAGCTCTTGTCCCAAGTTGCTCCAAAGTCCAAGACGCATGCCCGAACTATCCTCCAATATCTGATTTACCCTTTCTATTTGTCTAGCTGTCTGAGGGTGGTAGGCAGTGCTAAAGTTCAATCTTGTTCCCATCTCTTCTTGAAGGTTCTTCCAAAAACGAGATGTATAGTGACTTCCTCTATCGGACACTATCTTCTTGGGTACTCCATGAAGACACACAATGCGGGCCATGTATAGTTCTGCAAGCTTAGGGCCACTAAAGGTCGTCTTGACGGCTATGAAATGCGCTACTTTCGTGAGTCGGTCAGTAATCACCCAAATAGAATCATATCCAAGTTGGGTCTTTGGGAGTCTGGTGATGAAATCCATACCGATTTCTTCCCACTTCCATTCAGGTACTTTCAATGGCTGTAACAGTCCTGCAGGTCTCTGATGTTCAGCCTTTACTCTTCTACAGGTGTCACACTCGGCGACGAACTGTGCAATCTCCCTCTTCATGCTAACCCACCAATAATGTTCCTTCAGGTCCTGGTACATCTTGGTACTGCCGAGATGAATGGAGTACAAAGTCTCATGGGCTTCTCTCAGGATAAGGGTTTTTATCTCTGGTTTATCCGGCACACATATTCGGGTTCCAAACCATATGGTGCCATTCTCGTCCTCTAAAAATCCTGGGGCTTTTCCTTGTCTCACGTTCTTCTTAATGGCGGCGATATCCGGGTCTTCTAATTGAGCTTCTCGGATCTGTTCGAATAAGACAGGTTGAGTCTCCAAGGTGGCTAGGTATGCTCGAGTGGTCAACCCGAGATTCAACTTTTCCATCTCTTTACATAACAAGGGCGCGTGACCCTGAATCATCATGGCTGAGCAATATCCCTTGCGACTTAATGCATCAGCTACCACATTTGCTTTTCTCGGGTGGTAGTGGATACCTAAGTCGTAGTTCTTTATTAATTCCAACCATCGTCTTTGCCTCAGATTAAGGTCTGGCTGTGTGAAGATGTAATTCAAGCTCTTGTGATCTGTAAAGATCTCACAGCGATTTCCGAGCAAATATGCCTCCATATCTTAAGGGCGTGTACTACAGCGGCTAATTCCAATCGTGGGTCGGTAGTTAAACTCATGGGGTCTCAACTGACGAGAGGCATAAGAGATACCTTTCCATCTTGCATAAGAACACATCCCAATCCTTGGCGAGATGCGTCGCAATAGACATGGAAGTCTTTCCGGATATCTGGTAGGGTCAGTATGGGTGCTGACACCAGACGGGTCTTGAGAGTGCGGAAACTTTCCTCGCATTCAGGAGTCCATTCAAACTTCTTTCCTTTATGCAATAACTTGGTCATTGGCTTGGCTATCTTAGAAAATTCTCAATGAATCTCCGGTAATATCCGGCCAACCCAGAAAACTTCGTATCTCATACGTTCGTGGGTGCAACCATCTGTAACTGCTTCAACGGTGGCAG
>JAAALK010000037.1:0-39863 GCA_019279435.1 Zizania palustris
AGGAGGCCCGGTCAGACCGACGAAGCCTTCGGTTGGACCGGGTGGGCGTGACAAACCCAAAGGTGGCTCCAGTGCCGGTGTGAGGCACTTCCCGAAGCTTCCTGCGAAGCCCAGTCAAACCGGCTTCATGCCGCCGGTCGGACCGCTACGTGTCGGCGCGTCAGATGACGGCGCGACATAGGCCGGTCGGACCGAGGGGTGGCCTTCGGTCGGACCGACAACTCCTAGAAGATGGTCTCCGGGGCTCCAGCGACCGTCTTTCCGCGGATGGATGGCAACCAAACTTCTTGGAGAAGATGGTACTGATGAAACACTGCAAAAATTACAAAAAGATCAAAGTAATTCAGCCAGGAGACCGAATTACCAATAGAAACCGATAAAACGATGGGAATCCGTTACGTGGATGAAACGAATGATTCACGAGTGAACCGACAAGGAAAATAAATTGAATGTAAATGTGATTCAAGGTAGATAATAGATTGGATCTATTAGGGTTTGGGGGGCCTCCTTGAATCGGCCTTGCCTCTATTTATAGAGGTTGGTCATGAGTGCGTGGGCTCTAATTTGAGTTGGACACGGGTTCCAAGTCATCAATAATTAATTAGAGATAAAATAGACCCAAAATCAACTAATCTGAATGGATACAGATTGTGCCAATCAGACCTGGCCTACATGGCCGGTTTTACCAGCCTATGCCAGGTCTCGGCATATTTTCGATAAAACTAGCAAAAAGTGACATTTTGATAATTTTGACCATTAATGCCATTTTTTGCTATTGACACAATGCCTCCATGGTATCCACACGTATAGGGATGGAGTACTTCATATGACGGCGTGCTAGCACAACACGTGAGAACGGGAAATCCTCGATCTCAACTTTTGAAATCAAGAAAGGGAGGAGAGGAGTCTTTGGTGGCTAGGTCTAAACTATCCATAAGCTTGTTCTCTAAGGCCTCCTGCTCCTCTCTTTATGTACGGCTGAGAGTCCTTGGTCGTCCATATCTCAAAACCCACATATCGGTTACAACCAATTTGTGTTATAACAGATCCAATCTGTTTTACCCACGTCAGAACTTCCGATCCTGAATCGGAACTTCTGACAGGGTATTTTAGTCTCTCGATTCAGTACGATACCATAATAGATCTAATTTTTTCACCCACATCAGAAATTCCGATATACATATCGGAACTTACGATTAGTATAATTTTTCTCGATTCTAAATCGGAACTTCCGATACCATATCGGAACTTCCGAATCAACTTTTGCTCTCTGACTTGAGTCTAGAAAATAATCGGAACATCCAATTCCAAATCGGAATTTTTGATTCATGTCGTGAATCCAACCATCGGAACTTCCAATATCATATTGGAACTTCTGAAGTCGGCTCTGCTCTCTGACTCGGGTTCTGAAAATAACCGAAACTTCCGATACCCCTATCGAAACTTCCGATCCCTGGAATTTTCTTCGACATACTTCCTTCAGAAAGGCGCAGATGCGGTGGTGACGGTGGTGGATGCGAGGTGGTTGGCCAAAATGGTGGTAAATTCCTCTCACCTTCTTGATGTGAAACTAGATTCTTCTTCACTTCCGATTGCTCTAACTTTACCCATGGAATTCATTGCTCTAACTCTGAATTTGATGGTTCCACAATCTTCTCTTCCCCTTGATTCTCTTCCATCTTAGAACCCCAAAACTCATTGTAGATTTCAGGGATGAGAGATCTGATTGATACGTCTGCTCGGCCTTCGATCTCCTCGCCTCCTCAACCTCTGGTAGTAGCAAGCAATTTGCATGAGTCTCTTCCATGTTTTACTGCAAATACATTGATAGGGTTGTTGTTTCGCTGTTTCGCCTTCTCATCAATCCTCTTCATCTGTTTATCACCTTCTTCAATAGCAAATCTAGCTTCACATTGATTCTAGCTTCCATCTCCCTCTCCTACCCTTACTCTATCCTTCCCATGAACAACGAGACTCTAATATCAAATTGTTAACAACCCAGATCACCGAAGATCTTTCAATCTCAGAATAAAAAACACAACAAATCAGAAATGAAAATCTCAAGCTTAGAAGCTTAGAAGATATCGTTCGCCTCTTACAAAGTTCCCAGCGGAGTCTTATATACTGTCTACCCTACCCAGCCCATTCCACATACAATTGCTAAGCCCAAGAAGCGTATATAGAGGTTGGTGTGCTAACACACTTGGTCCATGATTTGTCGTTCCATTGAAACAAACTGTTCACCATGTTTGATCACAAAGTTTAGTTGAAATTTTCAGCCGTCCATTTGATGTTTTATGCAGTAGTGTTTCAGCATTTCGTTAATTTTATATAAATGAGTAAGTGACATGTTTCCTGCAGCATTTAAAGACGCGCTATCCAACAGTACATTATTATATCATACGAACAGATCTTATAATATTATAACCTATAACCTACAATCAGATTTGACATCTAATAATACAACAAATCTAGACAGTAACACTGCCACAATTTGCTATATCATAAAATATCAAATCTGATCTTAATTACAATATTATTAAGGCGGATGAAAGTGAAGTAGAATCAGAAAACCTTCAATAACGGAAGTGACATCATCACTCCATTCTTGTGCTCACCGAGTCAAAGGATCGTATAAGATTTAATGACAACTCAACATAAGGGCCTTAGGTAGCCGATATCAATATATTATGGGATCCCAGAATTTTCAAACAACATACACACTTTGTAGCATGCAGGGAAAGATGCTGCGGTTTAGGAAGATACTTGCTGCTACCAAGAAGACAGCCCTGAAAACACGGCAAAACCTCATCCCTCCTAATGACGAGCTACTCAGGTATGTTCATTGGCGGTTCAAGGCTCTCGACAAGGATACGCAGGTCTAAATCCTTATCCTCAAACTTCTTGATGAAAGGATGGTTCTGCAAGAATATACGAGGCAATTAATAACAAGGTGATCGGTAGATGGTATCACAGTTAGAGTTAGGTTCGTTAGAAAACAAAATCTATTAAAAGAAGAAGGCAATGCTCACCAAGAGTTCTGAAGCAGACATCCGGTCCGCGGGCCTTTTGTATGCTGTGAAGCAATAAATAATAAATAAAGCGTGATAAAATGATGAGGCAAATCTTTAATGATGATAAGTTGCAGAAATAGCTAGTTGCTCTCAATGTGTTGGTTTCCTCAGAAATTAGTCCATGAAATCAGGTAAAGAGCGTAGAAGTTAGAACACAGTTTATTCTGTGCACAGTAAAACGATATAATAGTTCAAACATACTTTTGTAAGGGTAGAGAAAATTCACTAGTTGTGACAAGCAGGATTCTGTGCACATAGAGCAAGTCATAAACAGCTTCCTCAATAACTTCAAACATTTCATGTTTACTATTCCTTGTATATTTACTTATTTAGTCACAAAAAGACTTTAGAAGACTTCAAAATCAGGGTATGTACAAGAGAATAATCATGGAGGCAGTAACATATGTAGTTTCAGAGAGGAATGTTTAGCATACCACGAGGAGATAAATGAGCAGAATTCGGAGGAGAAACTGATCTGCAGGTGCAGAAGGTGGTGGCTGATCAACAATTGCTTCTAATAGTTCATAGAAGCTCAACCAACCTTCTCCTTCTGAAGGTATATATGGAAACCGACCAATGGCACACTCAAGTATACTAAGCCAAACTCCATATGTCACTCTTGTAGTCATAGGAGCTTCCACTAATCCGCTCAGGCTGAATTAGGAAGAAAGTATAGAACTATGATAACAGATTTAGGCATTCCAGATCACTATAATGAATATAAACTAGGAGTCACATAGATACAGCAGATTGCTAATTTAACATACCGCCATATAGTTGTAGGTTCCAACAAATGTATCCGCTGACCCATTGAACTTGCTAGCACCGCACTCACCCCCAAATCAGTAATCTTTACTTCACCATTATGGTTGACTAACAAGTTAGATGGCTTTATGTCCCTGTGAATCACATGTCTTTCATGATGAAGATACAGCAAACCCTCCAAAACCTGGATTATTAAAATAGCGTACAATATTATATGTATTAGAATGTATTATCAACTTTGGAAAGACATGGCAAAATTCCAGGCTTATTCAAAAAACAAGCTTAGTCAGAAATGATGAGCCAAATTTATGCACACCTGCTTGCAAAGTACGGCAAGATATGGCTCCAGAATTGTTTTAACTTGTTTAATTATATCCACCACAGATCCACGATCCATGTATTCTAGAACAAGATATATTACACCATTGTGGTAGAAAGATTGGTGGCAAAGGACAATGTGTGGGTTCTGTGTTGCTTGATTTATTTTGAGCTCCTGTACTATCTGTTTACGGAATGATTCCTGGATGTTCATTTGAATGCCCTGTGAGAGGAATTACAATGCTAGTCAATCAACTGACACATATCATAAAAAATTCCACAACAGTATTAACACCACGAGACCAAAACAATGTTTGAAATTCTTAAACTGAATATCATTACACATTGTAATATTGTATTCTCATTCATTAGCAACAATATTCAATATTAATTGAAAAATCTGGTGTTAGAAGCTACTGCTACTGTGCTACACCATTCATTTGGTATTTTCCACCTCATTTTAGTAGAGAGCAGGGGTGTGGATTTAACTGAATGCTGGCAGGACAGTACCAGGTTGAGTAAACAAATCAAACTAATGCTGATATGCAAGCATCCAAGTGTCCATAGAATTAAATAAAGCTTGCCACATAGGAATTATAGTGATGTCAAGAATAAAGAAGAGAATGAGACATAGCTATGCACAAGTGCACAACTTTCCAACACATAGAAGAATTTATGTTGCAATCAAGGGAGATTGTTATAAAACTGAAATATTGATGGGATGGACTATATTAGGGCTGGTTTGGCAGCCCACAATCCTGGCCCATTCCCTGGGGATGGGCCGGGATTTTGTTTCAAAATCCCGGCCCATCCCCAGGGAATGGGCCAGAATTGTTGGCTCCCAAACAGGCCCTTATAGGAAAAAAAGAATTGGTGGTATTGTTTCTAGGCATGTTATATGATGCATTGGGAGTGCTCTAACGTCTAATCTGATTGCCATAAATCTGTTCAAACAGGTCTCAACAGCTTGGTCAGAAGCAAAGGTAGCAAAGCAGTGGAACAAAAGGAGTAGTAGCAGCCTAATGCAGAGCTCTAACTTACACATTCCAGATTTAGTGTGGCCCAATAGATGAAGTTAGGTGTTACTGTACTGAAAATTACCTTCAAGGCATAAAATGTCCCCACCCACTTGTGCCGAACAAGTTGGACAACACCACCACTACCCTTACCAATGACTTGAATCATCTCGAGGTCATCCATTGATAACTGCACATCTTCCACCTTAAGGTTTGTTGATTGCTGGAGAAAAAACAAATCAAAATTAATCGGAATTAAGAAACTTATTGGTGACTAACCAAATGATAGCAATTGCAAATACAAACCAGCAAAATGCACTACATGAGTAATGAGTTCAAGTTAAAATGTTAAATGCAGTGACAATTGGAAACAACATATTTTGCAGTTACTAACTAAAGAAAGGCAGAATCTGATAACCAATAGCATGCACATAAGTCAGCAATATTGTGTGTGCAAAAAACAACATCTGTTCAAGATAAACATAAAATAGAAATGAGAAATGCAAACATAATGTTACATCCATGGATAAAACCTCTGAAGTGTTTGAAACACAAAGATTGCTCAGTACCATTGCAGTCCATAATACAGCAAGAATGTACGAGTCACATGGATACCATATTGGAAGGGTCTATTGCATTCAATTAGCCAATGCATTGGAAGTATGACAAGGTTTGACTGAACTAGTGACTGCACATGTGCTTCTACATGAACCTACAGAGTACAATACAGCGGTTTGCAGGATTACAATTGAGATTTGGGAGATATCAGTCATGACCGAACCAGGAACTCACAGTTTCATCTCCAGTTTCCTCTGATATAAGCTGCAATCCCCTTTGATTAAGTCGCAGTTCACCATCCTTGAATGTACCACTTGCCGTCCTAAAGGCACCAGTGAGGCAGTGATCAGTGATAGCTATTCAGTTTACACATTAACTTCTGAAACATAAATCCACCATTAAATTGAAGGGTAAACAACACAATAGATGATCTGGAGCCACCAATAGCATCTGAGTCACACAAACCTCCACATACATGATGCAAGTACAGACAACACAAGTTGTGAATTGCAAACTCAGCTTAGCAACATAGATCATAGCAGTTTCTAGCACAAGATCACTTGAACAATTGTTCCTGTAGTGGCCAAATAAGGCTTATATCCTCTTACAACAAAAAGAATCTATATCTGCAATGAAATTTTGACCAGATTTTTTAATGTGCGATTTAAATAGACATACATTTTTGCAAATAAATTTTTCCAAGGGATGGTAAGTAGAACAAAGCTGATGTCTTCGCGAACTACTCATGGATTGGCTAATGAGCTCATCAAAGCGCAACCCTATATCTGTCACGATTCACAACTAACCAAACAAATCGCAGTAAGATAAATGCAATACAATTCGATCTGAGCTCCAAAATTTTCGACCAATAACACAAAAGCCTTCTACACTGAAGTTAAAAACTAAAACCTCACGACTCCAATCGATTCCATGGAGAGTTCAAAGCAAAACGAAATCAGGTGGCAAAAAAAGAGCATGCTTTAGCCTAAGGAACTGAGGAGACCTACAGGAATTTGTCCACGGGAGTCTCCTGCGCCGGCACGTCGAGCTTGAGGCCAAGCAACTTCTTCCCCTTCATGGTCTCCCCCTCTCTGGATAGGGTTTATCGGGTTGGAGATGGAGACGGACGCGGCAAACCCCTTCTCCAGCACGGATCTGTCCACGGAGGATTCGTCGGAGAGAGACGACCAGTCCGGCGCGGCGGCAAGGAGGAAGCAGTCCGCCGCGGCAGCGAGGGAGAGGGGAGGAGGAGGAGGAAGAAGAGGCGGCCGGTGTCGCTAGCGGGAGAAAGAACGGACGAAGGGGCGAATCCGAGCTCGACGACGACTGGGCGGCCGGGGCCCGGGGAGCGGATCCACGGCTTGACAACGACGGGGCAGCCTGGGGCTCGGCGAAGATGGTTGCGTCCGGCCCCGCTAGGACCCGACGAAGACTTTCCGGCGGGCGGCGGGCGGCGGCGGGGAGTGGGAAGAAGGGAGATTTTTTACTACTGTATCTCCCCGTCCAAATCCGGAGGAGAGCGTGGGACGGAAGGAGCTGACGATGGGGCCGGCCGTTCAGTGGGAACACAACTTGAGAAAAAAAAGATGGGGGGCATCTCGCCTACGTCTGCAGCTGACTCCGGGCCGCGCATGGTCGTCGTCTTCGCAGCGACCTTTCCTCGAAGCTGCTGCACTCCTTCCCTTGATTTCCGCAATTTAAAATAACTAAATAACATGATTTTTTTTAATATAGAGGATAAGATATAGAAAACGGAACAGATAACATCGAGAAAATTTTACTATAATGGCTCTCAATACGAGAATACATGAGGTCAACTTTATAAAAACTATTGGTGAAAGTAGCTCGTGGAGTGGATCGATCCTTATATTGTTTTGAGTGTGCATCTTGTTGATGTAAAAATTGAGGTATTTATACATTTTCACACTATAAGATCCGAGAGAGTTAGTACAAATCCTAAATATCCGTAGGTGATTCGTAGGTGTGCTAGTCAACTTGATTCTACAATTGACAGGTTTGAAAATATCGGTTTCCTAAGCATATCGCCTAATGGGCCAATGACATTCTCTGCCGCTAACACCATATTGATTATACATCCAATACAGATGATTATGAGAAATAGCATATCAGCTAAAATAAAAAACATCAATCACATAGTAAAACCAAGAAGATATAATATTTTATAGACCAATCGACCAATAAACTGATACAAATTATTGCCACCAGCCAATGCACACTAGGAATTGGGATGACTCAATCGGTTGGGATCACTATGAAGCTCTCGGAACCATGGTACCTCATTGGCTAGAACTCCGATGAAATGATGGACTGAACACATTGACTCGATAAAAATCAATTTTATTAATAATAACCTAGTAGATCAGATTGAACCGAGACAATACGAAGTTGAAGGCTATTGGGGAAATAACTTTATCCTAACGGAATCCAAATGACATTCTCTACAAAGCCTTCGGAAGGCCGAAGCCTTCCGATGATTTGAAGCCAATAAATCAGTTGAAGACCCCCTTCGTCCTCCTTGAAGAAAAAGCATCCAAGACTACCCGAAGACTACTTTGCAATCCACAACACTAAGAGTTAATTAAGGAGATATCTAAGCACCAAAGCCCCCTCCGAGACACTTTGGCTCCGCCCGAGAGGATGACAAAGCCTAGTTCGATCGTAAGGCTTTGAGACTTATGCTCTGATATCCCTTCACAACTCTCCATACTTCAGAGACCACTTCAGTACAAAGCCTCCAACCTATACTCCAATACAGACTATAAATATGTTAAGGAACACT
Organism: Zizania palustris; assembly: GCA_019279435.1. Lineage (NCBI taxonomy): Eukaryota > Viridiplantae > Streptophyta > Magnoliopsida > Poales > Poaceae > Zizania > Zizania palustris. The sequence goes on from JAAALK010000037.1 coordinate 8,532, forward strand.
TCGGCATGAAGACCAAAAACGAGGGCCTTCGGCCCTGGTATGTGCACATGTATTTATATAAGAGTTTACCATTTTACCCCTACGAAGTCTTGTAAACAAAGTCCTCTATGACGGTTATAAGTAGAGGATAAAATGGTCTTTTCTTGTTGTATTTTGCTTATAAATATTGGGTATCTCTATTGTAATGGGACATAAGGGATTGAATATGAAAATTACTATGTACTGTATGTAAGGTTATTATCCCTCTTGGAAGTCTAAACTAGTATAAATCCACTTCACAATTAGATGCCCTTTGAGGCTAAACAAACCTGTTGGCGCAAACACAATATTATTGCTCCAACAGTTAGTGCCGTCCATGGGGAGCCTAGTATCTACGTAATCAATCCCGAAGTATTCCTCCGAAAGTGTCTACGAAGTCCTACACAGACTATGCATGCTTCTCTTCGGCTAGGGGCTTCGAATATACTCAGAAGGCTTCGTAGGCCTCCGAGGCAAACTTCAACACTCCACTTCGAAGCGCCGGATCTCCGAATTTTTTGGGCTTCGAAGGCATGCATATGCCTTTACGCTATCCAATCTCGAAGGTGGGCTCGATGTGAGATAAATAAGTCAAACACATATGGGAGTGTGCTTCACTCTAATATGTGTTGACTTCGGGTTCTGTCAAACGAACCCAAAAATCTAGTAAGATCCGCTCCACCCTTATTGTTACATAGTGCCTCTGGGCCCGTAGTGATAAGAACACAAGGCTTCGAGCTTCCATCTCAAAGCATCCAAAAAAGAGTTGAAGGTGACTTGAGATTCTGGTGTGATCCGCTCCACCCTCATCGTTACAAAGCGCCCCCGGGCCTGTAGCGATGAGATCATGACTCCGAGCTTACAACTTGAAGAGTCCTAAAAGAGCCAAAGGAGGCTAAAAAATGGTGTGATCCGCTCCACCCTTATACCACAATTCTGAATCCTTACTTCATCTTATATTGAATAAATTCTGAAGTCTTGCTTCACATCAAATAAGTGATGAAGCCATGCTTCACATCAATCATGTATCTCGAAGCCTTACTTCGCATTCGAATAAATCTCAAAGCCTTGCTTCGCATTCGAATAAATCTCGAAGTCTTGCTTCGCATTCTTTAAAATAAATATCAAAGCATTGCTTCGCACTAAATAAAGTTCGAAGCCTTGCTTCGCTCGCTAATAATTTACAAAGACAAGCTTCACACTTTTAAAAAAAGAGGTTCTAAAGCCTTCGCCAGCAAATCAAAGGCTCGCTTTGTTTCGATCAAAATACGAAGCCAAGATTTGCTCAACAATCATGTATCTCAAAGCCTTGCTTTGCTTATCAATCATGTATATCGAAGCCTTGCTTCGCTCAAAAACTTAGAAGCTTTGCTTCGACATAAAAAATCTCAAAGTCTGACTTCGCAGATTTCCAATTTCCTCTTCATAAGCAAAGAGGAGAATGATAAAAGCAAGTAAAATAGACTCTGAGTGCAACACTCAAAGCATCTATAGAAAAACACGCATGATCGAACATTCGAAGTTATACTACCAAACACATCCCTCCGCATACCCAAAAAGTGCTAGACTCCGAGTCACGCTATTAAACACACCGACTTGGCCAAAATCCCTAACTACCATGTGCAAGGGGGACCGACGACCATACGTACGGAGTGTGCTTCGTCATTTATTTATTTGAAGTATGAGACAAGGAATGAAGATTGAATAAAAATGAATTTCATTCTTATAATTGCAAAGTACATCAAGACACTTCAAGTATAACTACGAAAAAGAGCTATCCAAGGCTTCGTCGTCGTCTTGTGTAGGCGCACTCTAGGGATGAATCCCTTCGTCTTCAGGAACTACTTTGAAACTTCATAAATCTGGTGAATACGAAGAGCTGCGAGGGGGCTTAGCTTTTACAAAGGCTAATAGCTCTTGGTGCACTTCAGGTACGACTTCGCCCTTAGGACCGCTTGATATTTTAAACCGAGGGCGACCTTCAAACCTAGCTACTACGAACACTACCTACTGGTGATGAAGTGCCTCCGAATCTTCAAGTACTTGGACATCTACATTCAAAGATTCAGCCTAGGCAAGTACAAAACACCACCGCATTTCATTAATAAACCGATAAAGTTTGATTTACAGGCCTACGACTAAGTATTTAAAAATGAAGCCTAAGGGATCTGCACATTCGGAGGACGGTTTTATCCCGAAGGGGGCGTGCGTTGCCTCGCGCCCCATTGGTAGCTATCCTCCCGGAGTTCGAGGGGTGCTTCGTGTGCCTGGGCCTTCTAAGGCTCATGAAGCCGATGCCAGGCCTCAATGACTTCTAGAGTCGACGAAGTCAGGCGAGGTCCCCCAAAAGCCACCGTCTTGACGGAGGTCGTCTCTTCAAGGTGCTGGCACCCTACCTCATGGAGCATTTGAAGAATCCCTTGGTCGGCCACCCTTCCTACTTTCTGCGTGAAGCACACTAGTGTGTCCTCCATGACACGGGAGGTCGTATGAAGAAATCCAAGTCGATGCCCGATTGGATCTTGGGCGCCAAAGTTCAGAGTTTGACAACTGTTCCCCAAGCGTCCCAGAACTCCGATGAGAACGGATGTGGTTTATCAACCCCTGGATAACTTTGACCTTCTTGGGCTTGAAAATTTGTTGAGCGGTGCGAAGTCTGGTGATCTCTGCCCTCAACTTCATGTTCCCCTCCTCTGAGGCCTTAAGGGCTTGCTAGAGGTCTTCGGCCTCCGAAGTCTTAACTATCATGGCCTCATGCACCTCGGCCAATTTGTTCCTCAATGCCTGAGTAGTTGTTGTGACCTTCGAAGCTTGTTGACGAAGGTTTCTAGCATCCTTCATGGCGAGGCTTTATTGGTGGTCTACGGTGATGGCAGCTTCGTGAAGCAAAGCGAAGGCCTGATGAAATAAAGAACAAAAGAGACTGTTAGAAGCAAGAAAAAGCTCCACTACCTGAAGAAGAGCCCCTTCGGTAGCCGTGGTGAGGTCTTCATGGTGGTAGCGGACCATCTCCGCTACTAAGTCACTACCCGTGAGACCCTCGCCTCCTTGGAGGTATTGAGTCACCATTTCACCAGCTGGCACCCCCGACAAGATGAAGGGCCTCAATAAAGGCACTCATCTTGTGGATGCCTCTGGGGCCGTGCTCCGGTTGATGACCTGCACGACATCATTCGAAGGGGCTTGACGAGATGCATATCCTTCGTCTACCCCTTCATCCTCCTCTTCATTTGAAGAGTCCTCATGGGATCCTCTACTGCTACCTTCGCTACTTCTAGAGGATCCCTCCACTTCGATGGCTTTAGGGTCTGTTGCCTCAGCTCCGGTAGCATCTAAAGAAAAGAAAAAAGAAGTTAGAAACAAGTTAAAATGAGGCATAAAAATAACCAAGACGGTTGGTTACCTTCGGCTTCCTCCTCGATAGGGGAGAAGTCTAGGCAATCTTAAGGCGCGAAGAGATTCGCCTAGTCTCCTGGTTGGTCTTGCGAACCCTCAGTCGTAACCATCAGCGCAAACTCTCGCTCTTTTTCGGGTGTAGGGCTCGAAGGTGACAAGGCCTCTGCATTAGGGGCTTCGGAGTCCAAGGCCACTTAGGGGGTTCTAGAAGGCTCCACAGAATCTAAAGGCCCCCGAGTGTGCTGCGATGATGAACCCTATTGTTCATCATCATCCACCCTCTTCCATTTCGACCCTCTATCTGAAGGCACGAAGTCTAAGATCTCTAGAAGTGCAGATACTTCGTCAACACCAAGCCGAGCCCATACTCGGTTATACTATTCCCAGGTCCCAACCAGAGCAATGTGACGACTCCATTCATCTAGCATCAAAGCCCCCATGACACGCTCCGCGGCTTTGACCACCACCTTTGGCATCAACACTTCCCACTTGGCTGCAAGAAGCGGAGCCTAGTGATCAAAATCAATAAACAGAGTACCAAGAATACAGAAATTATGATTCGAAGTCTTACCAAGGAATTCTGAAGGGATGTCCTTCAAGTCGCCCATTGTGGAGTCCTTAAAAATGCCCTTCGGCTATATATGCCCAAGGGGGCTGATTTGGAGGGTTATGAAATCTTTTGCAAAGTCCCTCATGCTCATCCTCCGAGCCACCCTCTGCAACAACTAAAGTCGATATTTGATGGTGGTGGATTCCACGACCACTTGGGCTTGGTGGTGGTACGATATAAGAATGTTGGTACTTCAAAGGGGGAGTTCGCTCCAACTTGTAGAACCACTTCTGGTACCACCTCGAGTACCAATAATCATTCATAGCCCTCGCTGAGTAAAAATCTATAAACTCCTCGAGTCCAACTCCTTGGAGCAGGTGATGGCCAACACGACTATTGATAGCAAAAAATAGCATTAATAGTCAAGATTGTCAAAATATCAATTTTGGTAATTTGGGCCGAAAATACATAAGTCCTGGATCAGGCCAAAGCCTTACAGGGACGAAGGCCCATCAAACATTGGGCTTTGGAGGCCTTTTAATGGCCTGCTACCTTCAGCCCGAAGGCCCTCCAGAGGCCTGCCTCGCTGAAGCTTCGACCCGAGTGAGGAGCTATGCTGAATAGCGTGGGCCTCATGGCTCTAGAAGTGATGAGTCATTGTCAACGATAGTCAACGAGGACTGAGGAAGAGAAGAGATCTGCTGTTTCATGGGCCGCGTGTGACTCAGGTACACGGGCAGCGAGCGACTGTCGGGCAGAGGAGGCTGCGAAGTCGGGCTGGCCCAATCCGGGTGCATGGGCCAGAAGCAGTAGAAGACCCACTGGGCTGTTGACCAGGACTGACTCAGGTACACAGGCGGTGAGCGATTGCCGGGCTGAGAGAGCTGCGGAGTCGGGCCGGCCCAATCCGGGTACCTGGTGCAAAGCTGGTGGAGGCTTTGTCAGTTTCAGCGTAAAACTGACAACCGTTGATTCTGTATCCGACTGTCCAGAAGAGTAGCTTCTGGATATGTCATCTGTTACTCTAGGCCCACAGTCAGTCAGTTGTGTCTGTAAAAATTCCTAAGGGCAGTAGAGTCTTTTTCTTTATTTTTGAGTCTGTAAAACCCTAAGGGGCTGGTAGAATATTCCTAGTGTTGGGCTGCCTATAAATAGCACCCCAATCCCTAGGGTTTGGACTACCCTTTTGTGCTGAAATCAAATCCACCCATTGGGTCACTTTTGTCTCTCTTCTCTCTCCTGTGTGCGCCGCCAGGACTTGCCCCTCTCTGTTCGTGAGTTATTTTGGCTCTAATCTCTTGGATGCATTTAATCCTTGGTCCCTGGTGAATTTATTGGTTGCATTTTGTTCGGTTTGGAGAGTTATTGCTTCAGCCACGAGCTGGTGAATTTATTTCTTGGGGAGAAGCTTCTTCTGTTCTTCACGAACTGGGTACTAGTTCTTGCTGTTGCAAGTAGTACTACTTCTGTAGCTACAGTACTTGCTGCCAGCTTTTCACCTTCTATTGCCCAGCTTTTTGATCGAAGCAGCATGGAGTAAATGCCTTTTGACTGTTTCAGTGAAGTCATTTTCCTTTGTTCGAAGTCCCTCAGCTTCGTGAGGTAGGCTTCGATCTAACCATACTTGAAGGCTTCGCCTCAGTCTTCGGACTTTGTTTTGTGCTCTGTGTTGCTAAGTTTCGAAGCAGTTTTCTGATTGACAGCATTACATACTTCGAACTTTAGTGCGAAGGGGCTTCGACCCTATCTGTTCGAAGTCCATACTTCGACACGTTTCGAGGTTGGGTTCGAAGCTTGTGGCTCCGCTAGGCCTCGCTCTAATTTCTGTGTAGCGTGTCACCCTTCGCCTCTCTTTTCGGAGCTTGCTCTTTTCGAAGGTAGAGCATTGGGTTCGGACTTGCTTTTCTGTCGCGTGGCAGGCTTCGTTTCTTTGTTCGAAGGTAGTTCGTCTGTTTTGTATGTTCGAAGCTTTTTGTTCAAAGGTTGTGCTTCGAAGCTCTCGGTTCAAAGTGTGTTCGAAGTTTTTGTCTTCGAAGTTCTCACTTCAAAGCAGGCTCCGACTTTGTCACTTTGCTCCGAAGCTCTTGGTTCGAAGCTGTGTTCGAAGTCCTGTCTTCGAAGTACACACTTCGAACCAGGCTCCGGCACTGTTTTACTTCGCTCCGAAGTACACTTCGCCTCTTACCACTTCGAACTAGGCTAGACAGTGACACCTTCGGCATTTCGGACAGACTCCGTCACCTACCTTCGAAGCAGACCTCGACGTGCGAAGGGGGCTTCGCCAAGTTCCGAACAGGAGACAACTTTGGACAGTAACTTCTCTTTTCATCTTATACATTCTTAGATCATTTCATTGAGAAGTTTAGGCCTGTTACAACTTGTTCATCTGCCTAGTTGCACTACTTTAGTTTTACACTATTTATCATCAGTTGCCTCTAGGTTAGAAACTTTTAGACTTAGGCCTTCTGTTCATTTTCTGCTGCGTAGTATTTTTGAGGTGCATTGGGTATTGGGAACAGGCCATTGATTCGAAAGAATTTTTAAGGCGCCCATTCACCCCCCCTCTGGTCGCTACTTTCGGTCCTACACCGAGGAGCAGACTTCGGTAGGCCCTGCCGAAGGCCCACTTCAGGTTGTTTTTAGAGATGGAGTTTGAGTCTGATTCTGGCTGTTTTTATCCCTAAACTTGATTAGGCAGAATCCTACCAGATTAGCCTTAGAGATAAGAAGACTAGCCCCTTTAAATATAGGGGTGAGACCGGTACATTAGACCCCCAACACAATTCAACCACAAAGCCCTAGCTTTGAACCGTACTTTACTTTTCTGCACAACCTTCATGGGTTTGCCTAGAAGCCCTCCGTCGGCCACATCGAAATGGTGGTAAGCCTTGTTACTTCGCTCATTAAGTACCTGTTAATCTACGTAACAGATTGCTATCGCCTTGTTACTTCGCCTACGAAGTATCCGTTAATCTACGTAACAGATTGCTACCTTCATCTCTCTCCTGCAACACTTAGTAAATTCGGTCTCTAGGTCGAATTAACACTTGATCTCTGTTCTGTTGCAGGTTTCCATGTTCGGAGCCCCTTCACCGGAGGTCTCCGAAGCTAGGAAACTGGTTTTGGAGGCTGCCAGAACACCCTTCGACAAGACCCCTTTTTCGACTACTCGTGTCGGACCCATCACGCCGTTGTCGGTCTGGTTGAGTTCCCGCACGCCAGAGCGTTCCACAGCAGGGTTCGTCGCATTGGGCTTCGTCACGCCTATACTTCACACCGGACGAAGGCGCGCCAGCGAGTTGCGTTGGAGTATTTTTGTCGTGTTAGAGACTTCGCACCGAACCCTGCTGTTCGGAGGTGATTATCGCGTGAGAGATCTGTTCGGAGTCTGCCTTTGGCCAGATTGATTCTAACGCCGAAGGCTATCTTCGGTGAAACCCTTCGCACTAGATGCCGAAGGCCTCCTTCGGCGAAACCCTTCGCGCTAGACGCCGAAGGCCCCCTTTGGTGAACCCTTCGCACGATACACTTCGAATTAGTTAGGATCCGTTCTAATGGGGGATTGGTCCTGATCTTCCGCTAGGTAAGGATAACTTGGATTGGTGGAGAATCTCGACGTTGACGATCCAAGGCTCCGTTGGTTATCAACCACGCAGGGCGCGATTGACCTCGCCACGAAGGCTAGTTCCTGCAAGCGAACCCAAGAACACAAGCAAGAACAGGAAGAACACAAGTCGAATGCCAAATCACAGATGAACTATGATGAGGAGAGGTTTCACAAACGCTGATGCAGCAGCCAATCGGTCCGGTGCAGGAGCGGGATCTAAACACACAAGTGTAGATGCAAACAAAGCAAAACCTAACCCTAAAGACGGCTGTCGTGAGTATATAGAGCATGGGCAGCCTGTAGGAGACGCACACGACTCGGACTATGGACCAACACGGCCTCCAACTCAGTACAAGGTCCAACTCGGCCCAATTCTGTCACGCAGGACTGTTTCAGTCACACAGGACGACTCGAGACTCCAAATGAGGCGAAACCAATGCCAAAAGATCCGTCTTCTCCTTAGCTTTCCAAAAAGTCCAAGAACGCGCCAATCGGACTTCGTATGAGGAAGTTATGCCCATTTTGGTGCATGGTGGTTGATGTAGTCCGAACCAGCGAATTCTTGACTTCAAATCATCCGTGCGACTCCGTCTTCAACTCCAACTCTCCTATTCCATCTCCCATGTTCCTAAGCAACAAAATATCACTAGTATTCAGTAGCATCCCATCCAACAAATATTAACATAGTTGCTAAGGAAAGATCCGTCTTCTCCTTAGCTTTCCAAAAAGTCCAAGAACGCGCCAATCGGACTTCGTATGAGGAAGTTATGCCCATTTTGGTGCATGGTGGTTGATGTAGCCCGAACCAGCGAATTCTTGACTTCAATCATCCGTGTGACTCCGTCTTCAACTCCAACTCTCCTATTCCATCTCCCATATTCCTAAGCAACAAAATATCACTAGTATTCAGTAGCATCCCATCCAAACAAATATTAACATAGTTGCTAAGGAAAGAATTAACCTCATGGTTCAAACGACGGGCACGGGCGCGTGTGATTGGTCCTTGTAATTGAATTGTAGGTTGATGGTGCATGTGTGTATCATGGTGGTGCATGTGTGTATCATGTGAAGTGATGTCCTGGTGCATGTGTGTATCATGGTGGTGCATGTGTGTATCATGTGAAGTGATGTCCTCATCATCTCCTCCCCCTCTTGAATTGGAGTCATCCTCGACTCAAGCTCATCGTCATCTCCCAAATAGGGCTTTAAATCTGAAATGTTAAATGTGGGACTAACCCCAAAAGCTACAGGCAACTCAAGTTTATATGCATTATCATTGATCTTCTCAAGCACACGGAAAGGACCATCCGCACGGGGCATCAATTTAGACTTTCTCAAATCAGGAAAAACGATCCTTGCGCAAGTGCAACCAAACAAGATCACCCGGTGCAAATGTTATCTCTTTTCTACCCTTACTACCAATCAAGATATCATCAAAGTATACTACCACAAAGCATCCTATAAAGTGCCGTAGGACTTCATTCATCAAGCGCATGAAGGTACTAGGAGCATTAGTAAGTCCAAAAGCATGACAAGCCACTCATATAATCCAAACTTTGTTTTAAAAGCAGTTTTTCATTCATCACCTAGTTTCATGCGAATTTGGTGGTAGCCACTACGGAGATCGATCTTAGTAAAGATAATGACACCACTAAGCTCATCAAGCATGTCATCCAATCTAGGAATAGGGTGTCGATATCGAATAGTGATATTATTAATAGCACGACAATCAACACACATACGCCAACTACCATCTTTCTTAGGCACCAAAAAAACGGGTACTGCACAAGGACTAAGGCTTTCACGGACGGACCCACGATCAAGAAGGTCCTGTACTTGGCGCTGAATTTCTTTTGTCTCCTCTGGATTGGTACGGTACGCTGCACGATTAGGAAGAGACGCTCCTAGGATCAAATCAATTTGGTGCTCGATGCCGCGTATCGGTGGCAGCCCGGGTGGTATCTCAGTAGGGAAAACATCGTTAAACTCCTGCAAAAGGTCAGTGACTGCAACAGGAACAGAGCTAGGAATGTTCGCAAGTGAAAACAGCACATTCGTGCAAATCAAGCCATATATCATGGGAGTATCATCACAAATTTCAGCAAGGTCAGTTTTAGTTGCAAGCATGACACGTCCTTTCAGATTAATAACTTGTGATGAAGAAGGAGAAGCAACTTTATCTTTCTGTTGCCTCGAAAGCATTTTAGCTACTTGCTGATTTTCAGAAGGTTGTTTGCTCGTTTGTGCGTCCTTAGCATGTTTTTCTTGTTCAAATTTCACAATTTCAGCAGGAGTCATAGGAAGCAATGTAACCTTCTTTCCTTTATACATGAATGTGTACTTATTGATCCTACCATGGTGTGTAGCATCAGTATCATACTCCCAAGGTCTACCAAGTAATAGAGAACATGCTTGCATTGGTACTACATCAAAATCAGCAACTCCGAAGTATGTACCAATGGAAAATCTGATGTGAGCAGTTTGTGTTACCTTGACCTAAGAGGATCGAAAAGATTAGAAACTTTAAAGCACCGACATGCAAAAAAGATGTGCAAAAGTTGCTAGGCAAGATGAATTATTTGCGTCGCTTTATATCTAACTAGTCTAGCAAAATTGATGCTTTTGTCCCTATACTCCAGTTAAGAATGAAGCAGAGTTCACTTTGGGGGCAAGTCAGCAAAGCGCCTTTGAGAAGATTAAGGAGTGCTTGTCATCTCCACCCATGGTTAGAGCACCAAAGGCTAGAATTCCGTTTTGGCTGTACATCGCTGTAGAAGATAGCATGATACGAGCCGTGCTAACTCAAGAAGTGGAGGGGAAGGAGTACATCATCACATTCTTGAGCCACCACTTGCTAGACGCTGAAACTAGGTACATGTTTGTGGAGCGTTTGTGTTTATAACTTTATTACGCATGTACCAAATTACGTCACTATCTTCTTCCTAGCACATGTATTATCGCTTGCCAAACCAATGTCATAAAGTACATGTTGCAAAAGCCGATTCTAAGTGGAAGAATCAGAAAGTGGGCTTACGCTTTGATTGAATACGATTTGTCTTATGAACCACTAAGAGCTATGAAAGGCCAAATTATTGCTAATTTTATAGTTGATCACCACGTAGATATCAATTGGTGTAATGATGTTACTTTAGTTGAAGTAGTGTCATGGAAACTTTATTTTGACGATTCAGCTTGTAAGAATGGCCAAGGCATCGGGGTAGTTCTCATATCGCCTAATGGCACACACTTCGAAGCCTCGACCCATTTTGAATTTCCTTCTACCAATAATCAAGTTGAATATGAAGCTTTGTTGCTAGGGCTTGAATTTCTAGAATCCATAGGTGCTAAACATGTCCATGTGCATGGTGATTATTTGTTAGTAGTACAACAAGTAGCTAAAAGTGCTCATTGTTTTAATGGCTTGCTAAATAATTACTTGGATAAATGTTTAGACATAGTTGCTACTTTCATCGACTTTAAAATTTCTCACGTATCAAGAGAGACCAACTTAATTGCAAATGATTTGGCTCAGGGAGCATCTGGCTATCAAGTCAGGATAGGAAAATTTTCTATATAGAAAAAGCCGATGCTTGGTCTCACTGCCAAAACCAGAAACTTCGGGTGGGTGCGAGGCCCGCTGGACCCTCCGGATCGGACCCCTCTGACCACCGAAGGGTGTGGTGTGCTGAAGTCCTCGTGTTAGAGCCCTTCATCCACCGAAGGGTCCTTCACGCCGGAGCCCTCATGATGGAGCCTTCTAGGGGACAGAAGTCTTCGCATGTCGGACTCCTCCGGCGGAAGGCTTCGGCCTGATGGGATCCGCACGACTGATCCGGTCAGTCTTCGGTAGAAGCAGGAAAGGCTCGGGGGGCACTCCGAAGTTAGAAATTTAGACATTACTCTAGGAAAGGAGTTAGCAAACACTCCGGATGTCCATAAGGATGATTGGAGAATTCCAATCGTCCAGTATTTAAGAAATCCCAATCAAAAGATTGATCAGAAAGTTCGGCGACAAGTGTTTAAGTTCGTGTTGCTAGATGATGTGTTATACCACCGAACTATTGATGGAGTACTCTTAGAATGCTTTGATGCCGATCAATCCAAAATAGCTACAGGAGAAGTCCATGAGGGGCTTTAAGGCACTCATCAGTCGGCCCAGAATATGAGCTGGATGCTTAAAAGAGCAGGTTTCTACTGGCCGACTATGACCGATGATTGTTTTAAATACTATAGAGGGTGCGAAGCATGTCAAAGGTTTGGTAATATTCATTTAGCTCATACATTGCTACTTAATCCTATTATCAAGCCATGGTCATTCCAAGGTTGGGGTTTAGACTTCATCGGCCAAATTCATCCTCCCTCTTGAAAAAGGCATCGGTTCATGCTGATGGCGATAGACTACTTCACCAAATGGACCAAAGCCGTGCCTCTCAAGAACATGACTCATAATGAGGTAACTAATTTCATCTTGAAACACATTATACACAGATTCGGTATTCCCCAAACTCTTACTACAAATTAGGGTACTTCATTTATTGCTAAAGAAGCATGAGACTTTGCTGAATTTTATGGTATTAAGTTGATAAACTCTTCACCATACTATGCTCAAGCCAATGGTCAGGCTGAATCTAGTAATAAAACTATAATTAAGCTCATTAAGAAGAAAATTGAAGAGTTCCCTAAAAGGTGGCATGAAGTGCTTTCAGAAGGATTGTGGGCTTGTAGAGTTGCAAAGCACGGTGCTACCAAAGTTAGTCCATATGAGTGAGTATATGGACAAGAAGCCGTTCTACCAGTGGAGGTGGATCTTGGCTCTTTAAGATTTATTAAACAAGATGGATTATCGGTCGATGTGTATGAAACTCTTTTAAAAGATAATTTGGAATAAGTGTCCGATAAGAGGTTGAGGGCTTTAGAAGCTATAGAGAAATACAAAAGGTGAGTAGCTAGAGCCTACAACAAAAGAGTTAAACCAAAATTGTTTCAAGTTGGTGACTTGGTTTGTAAGATGATTTTACCCTTAGGCATTAAGAGCCCCAAATTTGGTAAATGGTCACCAAGTTGGGAAGGTCCATTTAGAGTGGTTTAAATTGCTCCAGGTAATGCATACTTGTTGGAGTCCATACAAGGAGAGCGATTTCGAAGAGCTTTGAATGGCAGGTATTTGAAAAAGTACTTTCCAAGTGTGTGGCAAAGTACTTGAAAGTGTCGAAAGGCCAATATGGAAGGTATCGTCATTAGCCCGTTATGCTTTAGTTCACTTAGTTCACTAAAAGGTAGGGGGCATGTGTTGATAGCAAAAAATGGCATTAATGGTCAAGATTGTCAAAATATCAATTTTGGTAATTTGAGCCGAAAATACACAAGTCCTGGATCAGGCCGAATACTTACAGGGCCAAAGGCCCATCGAACATTGGGCTTCAGAGGCCTTTTAATGGCCTGCTACCTTCGGCCCGAAGGCCCTCTGGAGGACTGCCTCCCCGAAGCTTCGGCCCAAGGAGCAGGCTTCGGCAGGCCCTGCCGAAGGCCCACTTCGCGCTATTTTCAGAGATAGAGTTTGAGTATGATTCTGGCTATTTTTATCCCCAAACTTGATTAGGCCGAATGCTACCAGATTAGCCATAGAGATAAGAATACTAGCCCCTATAAATATAGGGGTGAGGCCGGTTCATTACAAGCCCCAACATAATTCAACCACAAAGCCCTAGCTTTGAACCGTACTTTACTTTTATTTACTTTTCTGCACAACCTTCGTGGGTTTTCCTAGAAGCCCTCCGCCGTCCACTTCGAAACGGTGGTAAGCCTTGTTACTTCACTCGTGAAGTACCCGTTAATCTATGTAACAGATTGCTATCCCCTTGTTACTTCGCTTGTGAAGTATCTGTTAATCTACGTAACAAATTGCTACCTTTGTCTCTCTACTGCAACTCTTCGTAAATTCGGTCTCCAGGCCGAATTAGCACTTGATCTCTGTTCTGTTGTAGGTTTCCACATTCAGAGCCCCTTCGCCCGAGGTGTCCGAAGTCAGGAAACTGGTTTTAGAGGCTGCCAGAACACCCTTTGGCAAGACCCCTGCTTCGACTACTCGTGCCGGACCCATCACGACGTTGTCGGTCTGGTTAAGTTCCCGCACGGCAGAGCATTCCGCATCAGGCTTCGTCACATTGGGCTTCGTCACGCCTATACTTCACGTCGGACGAAGTCACGCCAGCGAATTGCGTTGGAGTATTTTTGTCATGTCAGAGACTTCGCACCGAACTCTGTTGTTCAGAGGTGATTATCGCGTCAGAGATCTGTTCGGAGTCTGCCTTCGGCCAGATAGATCTGAACACCGAAGGCTATATTTGGCGAAACCCTTCGCACCAGACGACGAAGGCCTCCTTTGGCGAAACCCTTCACGCTAAATGCCGAAGGCCCCCTTCGGTGAACCCTTCGCACGATACACTTCGAATCAGTTAGGCTCCGTTCAGCTAACTTATTTATTTTATTTATATATTTCTATTCGGCTAATTGGATCATTTCTGTGTGATCTGATTACCTGGTAACTCCACCCCCCTTGACACTGTTAAGGGTAGTCAAAACACGATGTCAGTGTTGTGTTATGCTTAGGCTTGTCCCTAAGTATCCGCACACTTTTGGATCGTCGAACTGACCCAAGTGCGGGGGCACATTTTCGTGTCAACAATGACATACTTGACGTAATGACTTTCATAGAGGCGAGTGGTCGGTCTACAACACAATGGTCACCCAACTTCTAGATGGAGAACAACTTATTGTTGTTCGACGAGGCCATGTCTAGGCTAGGGTTTAGTGGCACCCTATTCTTCATTAGGACAACTTGCGAGGGGATAGGACCGGCAATGGCGATGGCGATAGGGATAGCTTGTAGGAGGAGAACGTACAACAGCGGTGGCTTGTGACAATGGGCATCATGGCAACATTCCAAGGAGAGAATGAGAGGTTTTGATGCCCCTGGGCCATGGATGTCTCAGAGTGGAGAAATATTGAGGCATGAAAGCTTTCTCTATAGATCCAACATGAATTAGGCTATAATTTTTTCTTTGGTGGGCTTGTTAGGTTAGGTTATGTTTGGATTGGAGACAGTGGAAGGTGGGAACTTTACTTGAGCCATGTTAGTAAAATAACTAGGGTTGTATGACTTACAAAACCAAAAATAGATGAATGATGTATAGTGGTCAATGGAAGGCAAGAGGGTGTCAATGGCTCAACGCACATCTTTGAGACACTTCTGGTGGAAGCCTCGAGTGGATTTCTCGTGAATGAAAGATATGAGATGGGGAAAACAGGAGGTTAAGGGTATGTTTGGTAGCCACCAATTTTGGTTAGGATCACTACCACAGAAACTATCTTCAGTGACACAGATTTAGTGATGGGTAAAAGACACACGTTAATAATATATTTTTAGTAATGGGATGTTTCACATGCGTCAATAATGCTACATTATTAGTGACCAGTCACAATAGGACCCGTCACTAAAGAAGTGGCACCTCGATTAGTGATAGATCATGGTCTGACCAATCACTATAGATCCTCCTATAGTGATGAGTCATATTTCCACCCATCACTAAAAAGCGTCAGTAAGATCTGTTCATAGCAAAAAATAACATTAATGGCCAAGATTATAAAAATATCACTTTTTGGTAGTTTTATCGAAAATATGCCGAGACCTGGCATAGGCCGGTCCAACCGGCCATCTAGGCTCGGTCAGACCGGCCATATGGGCTCAGTTAGACTGACCCAATCCGAGTCCGACTCCAAATGACTGATTTCAGGGTATTTTATTCCTAATTAATTTTGTATGACTTGAAACCGTGTCTAACTTAGATTAGACCCTAGGAGCTCATGACCCACCTCTATAAACAGAGGCAAGGCCGATTCCAGGAGCCCCCCAAAACCCTAATAGATCCAATCTATTATCTACCTTGAATCACATTTACTTTCTTTGCCCTAGTTTTAGCCTAGCACGTACATATTTGTTGCTTTGCACTGTAAACCATCCACCCGTCGCGTCGTAATCACGGTAAGTCCTTGCCGGTTCGCTCGTGAATCATCCATTTCATCCACGTAACAGATTTCTATCGTTTTATCAGTTTTTACCGGTAATTCGGTCCCTTGGCCGAGTTACCCCTGGTTTTTTGGTGTTTTTGCAGTGTGTTCTTCTTCATCTTCTTCGCCAAGAAGTTTTGGGTGAAGGCACCAACAGCAAGACGATCGCCGGAGAACCTGGGTGATCCGATCTGTTACCGTCGGTCTGACCGACATTGTCAGGCCGGTCTGACTGAGCCATGCCATGCCGTAATCTTGACGGCGGCACGCGTCAGTCAGGAAGGGCCCATCGTACTTGTTTCGTGCTATCAGTCAGATCGCCGCCCATAGGACGGTCTGACCGTAGTCCTCTGGTCGGTCTGACCGGCAACCCTAGGCTGGTCCGACCACGTAGTCTCTGTTAGGTTTAATTTGTTTAGGTTAGCCGATTAGGTTTAATTGTATCTGATTAGGTTTAATTATTTACTTTTCCATACATCGGTTAATTGAGTAATTTAGATTAAAATTATTTGATTGTTTGGCGACTCTGTTATTCTCATACCACAGTTTAAGGATTGTTGAAACGCGACATCAACGTCTCGCGACATTTTTGGATCGTCCAACCGGCCCATGTGTGGGGGCATATTTTCGTGTCAACACACTTTTTGGCGACTCCGCTGGGGATAGACATGCCAAGCACCTCTACATCGGTGACAGGTACGCCTACTACCTCTACATCAACAGGACCCTTGACGCCGATGGATCCGGTGGGGAGCTCAGAGATTGATGATAGCAACATCATCGTACCCACCATTGAAGACCTCTCCGAGAAGGATAGGGCAGAGCTCGAGGCCAGGACAAGGGATCTACCCACCTTTTTTCTTGGCCGCTTCACCAAGAACCATGGGGGCTTCGTCAAGCACAATAGCGATGTCCCCGACCTCTCCGGAGCTAAGGTAACACCATCGTCTCCTCGAATGTTATCCTAGGACCTCAAGCAAAAGATAACCAGCACCGTTGACCAGGCTATTAGTGCTACCTTTGCAAACTGCATAGAAGCCATGGTTGACTCAAAATAGGACACAAAGTTGGACACGAAGATGGAGGCGATGTTTAGGAGATTCGGCTTTTCCAAGGTCGTTTCCCCTACTCCAATAGCTAGTGTACCCCCTGTTCAACGCATATACAGTAGAACCGATGGGAGTACCGGAAAAGTTGTCGCTTCCTCAGCCACGTCATCCATGGACAATGCCCTGCCCGACCCTATCGATCAGACCGGCCCTTGGGCCAGTCAGACCAACATGTGTCGGATTTCTCAGATGACAATGTTCGGTCAGACTGGCCACTATACCTTCGATCATACCGGCCCTATGGCCGGTCAGACCGTTCCTTCCACATATTATGCGCCGCCGTCGCCCGCGGCTGCACTACCTCTCCCCACGCCGCGTGCACCTCCTGTCCCCGTATACCTGCATAGGCTCGATCACATCCCGTATCACGAGCCACCACGAGCGGAGGAGCCACACGACCGACACCATGATATACCACCATGTGTCGCACCTCCACACGAGAGACGCGCACAGGCAGGAGGCTTAGACGACCTTGACGAGAGGATTCACACACTATTTAGAGAGGTTGCGGGATGGACACCCAAACGATGGGGTAGGGTTTATCAAAAGCCGTACCCTGATTAGTTCGATACCATCCCGTACTCGTGGGGCTTTAGGGTGCTTGAGTTTACAAAATTTGACGATGAAGGTAGTAAGACCACCCTAGAGCACATATGTCAGTTCTTAGCGCAGTGTGGTGAAGCTAGTGGGTCGTATGCTTTGAAGCTTAGGTTGTTTTCTCTATCGCTTTCCAGCACCGCTTTCACTTGGTTTTTGGCGTTACCGACAAACTCCGTCCAGACTTGGGCCAAGTTGGAGCAGAAGTTCCATGACTATTTCTATACTGGGGATACCGAGCTTAGACTGTCACACTTGACATCGGTTAGACAGAAGACTAACGAGAGTGTCTCTGAGTACGTCAAATGTTTTAGGGACACTAGGAACCAATGTTTCACTTTGAACATTTCTGATAGAGACTTGGCTGACCTAGCTTTTAACGGTCTTCACTCCGAACTTAAGGAGAAACTTGATGGCCAAGATTTCTTCGATGTTAGTCAAGTGCTACAGAAGGCTTTAGTTTAGGAAAGCCGAGCCAAAAGTAAAAGATTCACCAAGACATTTAACAAGCCTAAGGCTAAGGTGCACGTCATGGAACACTCCGATGAGGAATCATCAAAGAGCGAGGATGACTCAACCGATATGTACACCACAGAGTGGACTTGGTCTAGCAAGGCCAAGCCCATCACTTGCACTGAGTTACGACCGTCTCCGACTAAGAGTCAGCCCAGCGAGGTGAATTATTCTTTTGATGTGACCAAGTGCGATAAGATATTTGATTTTTTATTGAAGAACAAACTCATCAGATTACCGAATGGTCACATCATTCCGACGGCCGACGACTTGAAGAAACAGGCTTATCGTAAGTGGCATGATTCTCATTCCCATTCTACTAACGATTACAATGTTTTTCGTCGGCAGGTTCAATCGACCATAGAATAAGGATGGTTGAAATTGGATACAAGTCCCAAGATGAAGCTCGACCAGGACCCTTTCCCCATGGACACTATCGATCTCGATGGGAATAAGGTTCTGATTCGGCCCGAGCAGGCTGAGTCCGCTAAAGGGAAGAAGGTCATGATCGGGGAACCGTGCCCACACACGCTCGTGCTGAAGAACCCGGAGGTAGGAGTGTGGAAGGTAAACACCAATGCATCTTCTTCGGCTGCGAATCACAAGAAGCCGAAGGTGACATATGACATGCTGCTCTAGAAGCACTAGAAGAGGGCTGAGAACCCAGAGGTAGGAGTGTGGAAGGTAAACACCAATGCATCTTCTTCGGCTGCGAATCGTAAGAAGCCGAAGAGGACCCCTAGCACGGCCGGGCCCTCCTCGAAAGAGTGGGTTCGCCCACGATGTCGAAGGCCATTGGAGCCACCTTTCCCTCCACCACCATACCATCTGCCGATGGCACAGTGGCCATCTTCCTACTTTCCACCCCCGGGTATCCTGCGCTATATTATATTTCTCCATTTGTGCCACCCGGATTTTATAACATGCAGGGTGAGATGGGCACTCTAAGCGACGACGTCTTCTATAGACTATCTATCACACCATGAGGACGTCCAAAGGCACACTCTGAAGCTATCATCGTCAAGGTGGGGTCCCAGGACATCCCAATCCCTAAGGGGACCTCCGAGGAGCAAGACGAAGGCGAACCGCCAAGGCCACCCGAGGAGATAGCCGGTATGACCGTAGCCTTAGGGCCGGTCAGACTGCCCTCGCCACTTTGGTCTGACCGACCTACTATGGCGAGTCCGACCAGCCCTTCATAGGAGACCGACACCAGTCGGTCAGAACGACCCACCATGGTCGGTCCGACCGACAAAGCCTGGTCAGACCAGCCCAGTAAGGCTGGTCCGACTGACAGGAAGCAGGAACGAAGCCCCGACAAGCGAAAAACTATCGAGTCCGATTCAGATAATTCCTGTTCGGCCAAAAACTCTAGGTGCATAGTTGTAGCGCCCGACACTAAGCCGTAGCCATCGTGGGCACCACCAGGTATGACCAAGTCCTAGAAGAGGCGGCTATAACGTCTCTAAGCCCAAGAGATGCGCGAGAAGAAGGCCGAGGACGAGCGAGACACCATGTTTGAGGAGATCTGTCCCCTACCAGTAGCGAGACAGATATGGAAGCCGAAGCCGGTTGCCGTGGACAACCCGGTTCCTACTCTGAGCGACGACGAGGATGATTTGATGGGCGATGACTACACGACCGTCTCCGAGGGACCCCCTCCTCAGGCGATGGATGTAAACGTCATCTTGGTGCCCGCTGAATTCTCTCTTTCACAGGACAAGGCCAAGGTCGCTCAGTTGAACCTCGGCCCACAGGAGGCTATTTTCGAGAAGCCCGATTATACGGCTCGTCACTTGAAGCCTCTCTATGTCAAGGGGAACATTGACGGTAAGCCGATCTTGAGGATGCTTGTAGATGGAGGCGCCACCATCAACCTGATGTCGTACTCTCTATTGAAGAAGCTCAGTAAGAATGAAGATGACTTGATGAGGACTAACTTGAGGCTCAACGGCTTCAACGGTGAGAGCTCTAAGGACAAGGGCGTACTTTCTATGGAGTTGACGGTGGGCAACAAGACGTTGTCAATGACGTTCTTCATCGTCGATGTGCAAGGTAACTATAGTGTGCTACTTGTGCGTGATTGGATTCACGCAAATTGTTGTATTCCGTCTACTTTGCACCAGTTCTTGATTCAGTGGGACAGCGATGATGTGGAGATTGTACCAGCTGACACTTTGGCCTAGATTGCTTTGGCCGATGTGTCCATTGATGTCGTCCATGATAAGGTAGAGTGTCTGTCAGGTAGAGATCTCTCGGATTATGACTTTGTTAGCGTGTCCGAGGGGCGTTTTGTTCCCGTGTCTATAAAGCCAGATAGTGTAGCACAACTATCTCTAAACTAGTAGTCATGTCTAGCACGACTAATCTTGATTGGCTAAACTCTCATGTGGAGCACAATCAGTCTTCTAGAGACGGTATTGCTCAAGCCATTGAAGATTTTAGCGAAGTAGAAAAGTTAGGTCAAGGTTTTGCGTCGACCGATCCTCTAGAAGAGGTCTATATAGGCGATGGTAGTATTCCAAGGATTTTTTTAAACAAAATTTGCAGGTTGATGAAAAGGCCGAAGTAATAAAGTTGCTTTGGTCGTATGTCGATTGTTTCTCCTAGGAGTATAGCGAGATGCCCGGACTTAGCCGTGAGCTCGTGGAGCATCGGCTGCCTATCAAACCCGGATTTAGGCCTTATAAACAGCCCCCTCGTCGCTTTAATTCGGTTGTGTATGACCGAGTTAAAGAAGAGATAGAGCGATTGCTTAAGGCTAAGTTTGTTAGGCCATGCAGGTATGCTAAATGGGTCGCTAAAATTGTGCCTCTAGAAAGAAAGGAAGTGGAAAGATTCGTGTATGCATTGATTTCAGGGACTTGAACAAGGCCACTCCGAAGGATGAGTACCCCATGCCAATAGCCAACATGCTGATCATCGATGCTTCGGGACACAAGGTACTTAGTTTTCTTGATGGCAACGCTGGTTATAACCAGATCTTTATGGCCGAAGAGGACGTCTACAAGATAGCCTTTTGATGCCCTAGTTTTGTCGGCTTGTTTGAGTGGATTGTTATGACTTTTGGTTTAAAGAATGCTGGCGCTACATATCAATGTGCTATGAACTTGATCTTTTATGACTTGCTAGGAGTTATGCTAGAAGTCTACATAGATGATGTTGTGTGAAACCAAGGGTGGTTTCGGTCTGGATGATTAGTGATTGAAAAGGATGAGCGTTTGAGCGGTTGAGTGATTTGAGTGCATTGAGGGGTTCGATGTGAAATGGAGGATTGGCTGCCAATGTTTCGGTGGTGCATCGCGTTCGTGTCTTGGCTTGTCTTGTATGTGCAGGGAGGAGATGCTAACTAATTGTCGACGGCGGGTGATCGAGGGTCAAGCGGGGAGCTTGATGCCGGAGGATCAGGGAGGCCGGGCGAAGTTGGAGAAGATCTCAAGAGTGCACGAAAAGATCGAGCAAGAACGGATGGACGATTTGCGTGGAGTTGTCTTATGTGTACCGGAGGAGATGCTTTGTCGACTGCCGATGGTGGGTGACCAGGGTGAGACAGGGAGTCAAGAGCCGGATGTTCAAGGATACCAGTTGGAATCGAAAACCGATCTCAGGCGTACGCGTTGAAGACAAAAGATGAGAGGCTTTGTCGGTTTTTGCTGAAAACCGTCGAAACTTTCAATGTGTTTGGTTAATTCAATAAATAAGTGTCTAGTGTAAGTTTAAATTTTTCAGTTTCATAGTGTATTCTTTTAGTGTATTTTTAGAGTGGTTCTACTCTGAAAATATATTAAAAGAGGAGTCATTTTGTAATTTTTACTTTAGGTCTTAAAGGGTAATTTTCAGAATTGGTATTTCTGAAATTACCAAGGCGTTATGTGTAAAACAGTCTTCTAGAAGCTGCCTACTTAAGGGATCTTATCCCCTAAGTTGGCTGAGACTTTTGGGAACCTTTTGACAGAATTTGATACACAAAAATGAGAACTAAACAATGTTTTTGAATGAATTATGACGAGCTACAGGAGAAAATCGGCAAGGTGTTGATCTGCTACACGGAGTTCTGTTTCTAGTGCAGGTAATTTTTGTGGTTGAATTCGATTTTGTACAGCGATTTCTGGTGAATCTAGTGCAGACGTTGATATTGATGTTTATACATCTTTTGTTGTGAATAATTTGAATGATCCATTTTTGAAAGTTTCATGTGATTTCTGCAATATCTTCTTGATCTTTTTGCTGATCAAAGGAAGCACCACAACAATGAAAAATTACTCTAGAAAATTATTTCAGTTTTTGGTTTAGCTCTCTACATGTTTGATGAAATGTTTCTTTAAGTGTTCTTCAACCTCTAGGCTGATCCTTGTGTTGTTTCTTGAGTAATTCCATGGTAGAAGGATGAACAAGTTATTTAATGTGAGAATCAAGTCCTCAAAAACTCTGAAAAGGTTCTGTCCAGGAATTTGTTTTGAGTTGTTTGATTCCATGTAGTCTGTGACATCCTTTATAGGATCTGATCATTTATGTTTAAATATACATTCTGATGCTTTGATTCATATGCTGAGTGCTGTTGATCATTGAACTCATACTTGCTTTAAAAAGAATTCCGAAGTTGTGTGTGTGCAGAAATTGTAACAACAAATTGTGTTTCACATGATTTAGATTTGAGTAAATTTGATGAACTTGTGATCCTCAGTATTGATTGTCTCTGAATGTGAAATTGAGTTCTTGTCCAGTTTACTGAGTATGAGTATGGATCAAATTTTTGTACCAGGAATCCGAGATTTAGTTTTTTGAAAACTATCCTATATCAAATCTGGGAAACAGAACAATGGCTGTGCAAAGGTTTTTATCTGGATTGAGTTTTGTGTTGCAATTTCTGGTGTTTTTCACTACAAAACTCATATGAGAAGTTTATACATCTTTTGTTGAGGATGTTCTGAATGTTCCATTTTTGGAATTTGCAACTTGGTTCTGCCATTTGTTTATAATTATTCCGATGATCAAAAGTGATATCACAGTTCAGAGAAGAATATTGTCTCTATAAGTATCTGAGTTATTTTTGCGTGGATTCGATTTTTGAGTGAGTTTTCTGGAGTTTTTCATTACAGAACATGGCTTGGATGTCCATGTAACTTTTGATGTTAACGATTTTGGATGTTCCATTTTTGAAGTTCTCAAAAGTTTTTGATCACTGCTGCATGTATTTTTCTACCCAACAAAGTACCTAAATGATTTCGAACACTTGTAATTTTTGCTGAGTATAGTGTTCTGTTTTCAGTGTTGATTCAATCTTTGAGATGATTTTTGATCTATTTTGATACTATTTTTGGACCTGAGTTATACATAACTTTTGTTGTCCAAGTTTCAAAGATTTCATGTATGAAAATTACCAAAGCTTCTAACCACAACGGTATATAGTTTTTGCTCTGTTTTTGGGGCTATGGACATTTTGGCAGAAAATTCAGACTAAGATTTTTACCTCTTTCCTTCGGTATTTCTCTCGGAATTTGTTTCTGCCAAGGAGCTTTTATGCTGGAGCTTTCAGTTCTGAATTTTGATTATCATTTGAATGTGTGCATGAACATGTCTGAATTCATATTCTTGAAGTACATGTCCAAAGACCATAGAATGAATTTCTAAACTGTATTTGTGAATGCTTTGATCTTTGTCGACAATTCAATCTCCGATTTCTTCTTGTCGACAAACCATTTTTCAATCTAGTCAGTGTGCTTTGGAGCTTCGGTGTCCGACAGGATAGTTCGGCTGATCAAACTCTGATTTAAGACTGAATTCTAGAATTGAAAAGGTTTTTTTGCTCTGATTGGTTTTGATTGATTTAAATTTGAATATGATCTTTAGAGGTGCATTGGGTGATCTGAATAGGCCATCACATTCACGAGAAAGTGTCGAGGCCCTTATTCACCCCCCTCTAGTCGCCATTCTGATCCCACATGTTGTAGTCAAATCGGATGCTATGGGAAACCATTTGGCCGATTTGAGAGTTGCTTTTGAGAGAATGCGTCAGTATGTCTTGAAAATGAACTTGCTCAAGTGTGCTTTTGGCGTGTCGGCGGACAAGATCCTAGGATTCATGATTCATGAAAGAGGTATCTAAATTGATCGTAAGAGGCTTGAGAATATTAGAAACTTCGAAGCACTGACATGCAAGAGAGATGTGCAAAAGTTACTAGGCAAGGTTAATTATTTTGTTGCTTTATATCTAACTTGTCCGACAAGATTGATGCTTTTATCCCCATACTTCGGCTAAAGAAAGAAGTCGAGTTCACTTGGGGGGGGGGGTAAGTCAGCAACACACTTTTGAGAAGATTAAAGAGTGCCTGTCATCACTGCTTGTGGTTAGAGCACCAAAAGCCGAGATTCCATTTCGGCTATACGTTGCTGCAGAAGATAGCGTGATAGGAGCTGTGCTAACTCAGGAAGTGGAGGGGAAAGAGTACATCATCACTGTGCAGAAGATAGCGTGATTGGATGCCGAGACGAGGTACGTGTTTTTAGAACGTTTATGTTTGTCGCTTTATTTTGCATGCACCAAACTTTGGCACTATCTTCTATCCGGCACATGTATTGTTACTTGTCAAACTGATGTCATAAAGTACATGTTGCAAAAGCCAATTCTAAGTGGGAGAATCGGAAAGTGGGCTTATGCTTTGATTGAATATGATTTGGCTTATAAACCCCTAAAAGCTATGAAAGGTCAAATCATCGCTAATTTTATAGTTGATAACCATGTAGACGTCAATTGGAGTAGTGACCCTGCTTTGATTGAGGTAATACCATGGAAACTTTACTTTGATGGTTCAACTTGCAAAAATGGTCAAGGTGTTGGGGTTGTGCTCGTATCACCTAGTGGTATGAGCTTCGAGACCTCGACCCAATTAGAGTTTCTTTGTAATAATAATCAAGTTGAATATGAAGCCTTGTTGTTAGGTCTCGAATTGCTAAAATCTATGTGTGTTAAATATGTTCATGCATATGGTGACTCGTTGTTAGTAGTTCAACAAGTAGCTAAACTTGCTCAATGTTTTAATGGTTTGCTGAATAGTTACTTGGATAAATATCTGGACATAATTGCTACTCTTCATGATTTTGAGATTTCTCACATGTCTAGAGAGGCCAATTTAGTAGCGAATGACTTGGCTCAACAAGCATCTGATTACCAAATAAAAAGGTAGATTTTTCACACAAAAAGAACTGATGTTTGACTTTGAATCACCATGCGAGTTAGAGCACATCGGTCTGACCGTCCTAATATAGCCGGTCTGACCGCAGGTGTCTGGTCAGTCAGACCGGCCTGGTAAGGCCAGTCAGACCGCCCTGTGCCGACTGACTAAAAACAGTCGGTCTGACCGGTCCCCTATGACCGGTCTGATCGACCTACATCAGGAAAGTTTAGATCACGGGGCAAGCCAAGGTTTGTAATTTAAACGCCAATTCAAACAAGGATTTGGCGAGTACTTCAAAAAGTCATGGGGATGATTGGAGGACTCCAATTATTCAATATTTGAGAGATCCTAGCAAGCGAGTTGATCGGAAAGTTCGACGGCAAGCGTTTAAATTTGTGCTACTCGACGATGAGTTGTATCACCGAACTGTTGACGGAGTACTTTTGAGATGTTTGAATGCCGATCAATCTAGACTTGCTGTGGGTGAAGTACATGAAGGTCTTTGTGGTACTCATCAGTCGGCCTTGAAAAGGAGCTGGATGCTCAAAAGAGTGGGTTTATATTGGCAGACTATGACGGAAGATTGTTTTAGGTACTGTAGAGGATGTGAAGCTTGTCAAAGGTTTGGTAATATTCAGCTGGCTCCTACATTTTTACTTAACCCTATTATCAAGTCATGGTCATTCCGAGGTTGGGCCTTGGACTTCATCGGCCAAATTTATCCTTCCTCTTCAAAAGGGCATCTGTTCGTGTTGATGGCTACAGATTACTTCACCAAGTGGACCGAGGCCGTGCCTCTCAAAAACATGATGCAAAACAAGGTAATTGATTTCATCTTGAAGCACATTATACATAGATTCATTATTCCTCAAACTCTTAATACAAATCAAGGTGCTTCATTTGTTTCTAAGGAAGTATGTGATTTTGCCGAATCTTATGGTATAAAGTTGGTAAACTCTTCACCATACTATGCTCAGGCCAATAGTCAGGCCGAGTCTAGTAATAAAACCGTGATTAAGATCATTAAGAAAAAGATTGAAGAGTTTCCTACAAGGTGGCATGAAGTGCTTTCTGAAGCGTTGTGGGCCTGTAGAGTTGCAAAACATGGGGATAATTTAACTATTTGCCACTCTCTTCATGTGTCAATTAATGGACCACATGTCAGTGACTCAGGTGACCCCACATGTCAGTGACTCGGAGTGGCAATTTTGTAGGACCGAAAGTAGCGACCAGAGGGGGGGTGAATGGGCGCCTTAAAAAATTCTTTCGAATCTATGGCCTGTTCCCAATACCCAACGCACCTCAAAAATACTATGCAGCAGAAAGTAAACAGTAGGCCTAAGTCTAAAGGTTTCTAACCTAGAAGCAACTGATGATATACAGTGTAAAACTAAAGTGGTGCAACTAGGCAGATAAACAAGTTGTAACAAGCCTATACTTCTCAATGATATGATCTAAGTAAGTATAAAGTGAAAGGAGAAGTTACTGTCCAAAGTTGTCTCCTGTTCGGGACTTGGCGGAGCCCCCTTCGCACGTCGAGGTATGTTTCGGAGGTTGATGACGGAGTCTGTCCGAAGTGCCGAAGGTGTCACTGTCTAGGCTAGTGCGAAGAGTACTTCGGAGCGAAGTAAAAAGCAGTGCCGGAGCTTGGTTCGAAGTATGCACTTCGAAGACAGGACTTCGAACACAGCTTCGAACCAAAAGCTTCGGAGCAAGGTGACAAAGTCGGAGCCTGCTTCGAAGTGAGGGCTTCGAAGACAAAACTTCGAATACACCTTGAACCGTGAGCTTCGAAGCACAATCTTCGAACAGAAAACTTCGAACACACAAAACAGACGGACTACCTTCGAACAAAGTAGCGAAGTCTGTCACGCGACAGAAAAGAAAGTCCGAAGCCTACACTCTATCTTCGAACAAGGAAAGCTTCGGAAGGAAAATCGAAGGCTGATACTCCACAAAGAAATCCAAGCGAAGTCTATCAGAAAAGACACACTTCGAACCAAACTTCGAAGCCTAACAAAGTGTGCACTTCGAACAGATAGATTCGGAGTATGCTAGTTCGAAGTATGCGATGCTGTCCATACAGGAGAAACTTCGAATCTAGCAACTCAAAAACAAAGACCGAAGTTCGAAGTCTAAACGAAGCCTTTAACGAGGTTCGAACGGAGACTGCCTCACGGAGTTGAGGGACTTCGCACGGAACCGAGCTTCGCCAGACACACCAGAAAAAGGCAAAAAGGACTGTCAGCTTCGATCAAAAGGCTGGGCAATAGAAGGTGAAAAGCTGCTACAGTACACTGTAGCTACAGCAAAGCAGTACTACTTGCAACCGCAAGAACTAGTACTCCCACCATGAAGAACACTCCCAGCCGAAGAAGCTTCTCTTCAAGAATAAATTCAGCAGCCCGTAGGTAAGGCAATAACTCCCCAAACCGAACAAAATGCAAGTAATAAATTCACCAGGGACCAAAGCATTAAAGCATCCAAGAGATTTGAGTGAAAATAATGCAAGAACAGGGAGAGGAAGCCCCTGGCGGCGCACACAGGAGAGAGAAAACGGGAGACAAAGTGACCCAATAGGTGGATTTGATTTCAGCTCAAAGGGTAGTCCAAACCCTAGGGGTTGGGGTCCTATTTATAGGCAGCCCAATCACTAGGAATATTCTACCTGCCCCTTAGGGTTTTTACAGACTCAAAAATAAAGGAAAAGACTCTACTGCCCTTAGGTATTTTTACAGACACGACAGACTGACTGTGGGCCTAGAGTTACAGATGACTTATCCGGAAGCTAAGTTTTCGTAGCGACTACGGCTTCTCTTCTGGACAGTCGGATACAAGATCGACGGTCGTCAGTTTTGCGCCGAAACTGACAAAGCCTCCACCGACTTTGCACCAGGTACCCGGATTGGGCCGGCCCGATTCCGCAGCTCTCTCAGCCCGGCAATCACTCACCGCCCGTGTACCTGAGTCAATCCTGGTCAACAGCCCAGTGGGTCTTCTACTGCTTCTGACCCATGCACCCGGATTGGGCCAGCCCGACTTCGCAGCCTCCTCTGCCCGACAGTCGCTCGCTGCCCGTGTACCTGAGTCACACGCGGCCCATGAAACAGCAGATCTCTTCTCTTCTTCAGTCCTCTTTGACTATCGTTGACAATGACTCATCACTTCTAGAGCCATGAGGCCCACGCTATTCAGCATGGCTCCTCAATCTCCCCCTTGATGAGAGCATTGTCAACACTCCTCAATTCTCAGCTTTTCAGTACCTGTGAACCAAATGTGGAAACACGAAAACAAGAAAACACAAGGAAACAAAGAAGAAAAAGAAATAAGGTAAAAGTTTAACCCTAATGACCAAAAGCCAAACAAAAGCAAGAAACAGTCATTATGGTTAACCAAAACACAAGAGCTCAAAATGAGTGCGATTTCAGAACAACAAGGATATCAACAGAGTAAGAACTCCCCCTTAAACTCTGATCCCAATTTTCTCCCCCTTGTTGACAAGTGAACTCATCAAGCACTCAAAAAGAGACACAGACTCCCCCTGAAAAAACAACTCCCCCTCAAAATATGCAGTGAATGCAGCTGGGGTGCAGGTGGAGTGTAGAAAGCATGCTTCTTAGATATGATTGACTACAAATACAGTATCTAACAGGTATAGCAAAAGAGATACTGTCTAAGACACATGGCTTGATTAGTGCAAGAGATGATATCTAAAGAAAGTCATTTAGCACGCATTTGTCAATTTTTTTTGCAAATAAAAACATCACCACATTGTCTAGTAAACAAGCAAGGTAAAGCATGAGATGCAGAAGCTAACTGATATCTACCAAGATAAGCATTGTTCAAAACAAAGTGCTCCAGCAAACTTGTTATCCCTTTAAAGTTCAGGCTTTTTCATTTTCCTTTGTCATTTTTGCCAAGGGTTATTTGCATGTCAAACCTTATGCTAACCGACCAAGTCAAGCCTAGGCCAGAACTGGGCCATCAGAAGCTTAAGACATTGGTCTTGGCATACACTACACTGTCCTAGTTCATACCAAAGTGCTATGGTAAGCAATCCAGAACAATATAGTGCGACAAAGCAAACCCACTTGGATCTTTTCAATCTTAAACACAAAAAGGCATGGAATTTTTCATTCATTTTTGATTTTTATCATTTTTATAGCACATTTTCCATGTTAAAGCATAAAGATGTCCAAGTTGCATATCTGCATCTATGTGATGAACTAGCTACAAGGCATGTAACAAATAGCAAAAGCATTCAGCCTACACATGCTAGTTACCAGAAGCAATGGTGATCATTTTTCAAGTTGAAAGCGTAAAAGCCATGCATATGACAGATATCAGACATATCAAGCGAACTGAAACAAAGCATGATCATTGACAAGTAATCAAAAGCATATACCAGCTAGAATAAGTAAAGTAGTTCAATCATATAACAGAAGCCTCTCTAAAGTGTGATAAGTGAATATGTATGATATGAACACACACAAAAAGACTCAAGAAAAGAGTAAAGAGCAAAGAAAAACTGACGCAAAATATCCTAAAAATGATACACAACACCCAAATCCCCTCGTAAACGCTCAAATGTAGACTGATCTAGGGGTTTGGTAAAAATGTCAGCCAACTGATGATGGGTATCAACATGAATAAGGTCAATGACACCTTTCTCATATTGATCCCGCAAGAAGTGAAAGCGCACATCGATATGTTTGGTTTTTGAATGGAGACAGGGGTTTTTCCCTACACTAATAGCACTCGTGCTGTCGCAAAACAATGGCACCCTGGTAGGAAAGAGCAACCCAAAGTCTCGAAGAGTGGAAATCATCCAAACCATCTGTGAGCAGCAGCTAGCAGCAGCTACATACTCAGCCTCTGTGGTCGAAAGAGCAACTCCAGATTGCTTTCGAGAAGACCAAGATACAAGGGAAGAACCAAGAAACTGGCAAGTACCGGAAGTCGACTTGCGATCCAACCGGCACCCACCAAAGTCAGCGTCCGAAAAGCCAGATAAATCAAGAGATGATGATGCTGAATAATAAAGACCAAGATCAGGCGCATAGGTGAGATACCTGAAAATGCGCTTGACAGCCTGCCGGTGAGACGCGCGTGGTGAAGACTGAAAACGCGCGCAAAGTCCCACGGCGAACTGTATGTCTGGTCTTGTTGCTGTTAAGTATAGCAGCGAACCTATCATCCCTCGAAATTCTCTCTCATTGACCTTGACACCGCTCTCGTCCTTGTCCAAACCCCCAGAAGTACCCATCGGGGTCATCTGCGGCTTCAATTCACCACCAAAGTCAAATTTCTTAAGCATATCACGAGTGTACTTACCTTGGTGGATGAAGGTGCCGTCCTTGGTCTGCTTGATCTGGAGCCCTAAGAAATACTTAAGCTCACCCATGAGGCTCATCTCAAACTCACTGTGCATCTGCTCAGAAACTTGGACACAAGAGAATCAGTAGTACCGCCAAAAATAATATCGTCCACATAAATCTGAGCAACTAAGAAATCTGAAGCATCTCTGAGCAAGAAAAGAGTTTTATCCACAGAACCCATCACAAAGCCCTTCCCCAACAAAAATTTCTTCAACCGGTCGTACCAAGCCCTGGGGGCTTGCTTCAACCCGTATAAAGCTTTATGCAACTTAAAACATGTCGAGGAAACTTAGGGTTCTCAAAACCGGGGGGTTGCCTAACATATACCTCCTCCTCTATGAACCCGTTCAGAAAAGCACTCTTAACGTCCATTTGAAAAAGCTTAAAACCCTTCGAAACGGCAAAAGCTAGAAGAATACGAATGGACTCAAGACGGGCAACAGGAGCGAAGGTTTCTTCAAAGTCAATACCTTCCTTCTGGCAATAACCCTGGGCAACTAGTCGAGCCTTGTTGCGCACCACAACCCCATCTTCACCTTGTTTGTTCTTGAATACCCACTTGGTGCCTATGGGGTTGCATCCTGGTGGCGGCTCAACTAGTGTCCAAACCCGATTGCGGACAAAATTCTCAAGCTCTTCTTGCATAGCATTAATCCAATTAGAATCAGAAAGAGCATGAGAAATGTCTCTGGGCTCAAAAGATGCAACAAATGCAGATTCAGCAAACACAGTGAGAGAGGCAGAAGAACGCAAAGTCCTCTCAGTCAAATCACCAATGATGAGCTCTGAGGGATGGTCACGCTGAACTGCTCGGGTTCCCTGGTGATCTGAAGTCACCTCACTGAGTCAGCAGCTGGCACCTCTGGACTCGACTGAAGGGGCTCGATCGAAGTGGAAGAAGTGATCAGAGGTCCGCCTTCAC
>JAAALK010000036.1:0-43002 GCA_019279435.1 Zizania palustris
TGGGTGAAGGACGAAGAGAGGGGTCTCGTTCGCCTTCCTCGTCCTCCGAACCGGTTGACTGGTCCGACACGGAGGCTGACTTAGGGGGAGCGCCCCGGAGGGGGGCGGCCTACGCAGCTGGGCTCAGCTCCAGGAGACCAGAGAACTTTCCGTGCCCAAAAGAAGGAAGAGGAGCGCAGGAAGAGGAAGGAAAGGTCCGGTCGGGGTGCGAGCACGACTTCCGGTCCGTCTAGCCGAAGGGGCCCGCGGTTCCTTCTTGGGCTGGACGAGAACTTTTCTTAACTTCCTCCCTTGCTTGTAATGAACATTGCATGCTTATGCGCTTGTTATTGTACGCTTCATATGCTTCGTTCTCTCTCTCTTCCCCCCCCCCTCTTGGCGGGTAGCTTGTTAACTAGCTGGGCGCTAAGTAGCTTAGGAGAGGGAGAGCGTACGGTGATCGTGAGGGCGCGTCGAGGCATAGCTCGGAACCCGAACATGAGGGCGCGTCGAGCCGGAGCTCGGAGCCCGAACGTGAGGGTGCGTCGAGGCATAGCTCGGAACCCGAGTGTGAGGGTGCGTCGAGGCCTAGCTCGGAACCCGAACATGAGGGCGCGTCGAGGCATAGCTCGGAACCCGAGTGGGAGGGTGCGTCGAGGCATAGCTCGGAACCCGAACATGAGGGCGCGTCGAGCCGGAGCTCGGAGCCTGAGCGTGAGGGTGCGTCGAGGCATAGCTCGGAACCCGAACGTGAGGGTGCGGCGAGGCATAGCTCGGAACCCGAACATGAGGGCGCGTCGAGCCGGAGCTCGGAGCCTGAGCGTGAGGGTGCGTCGAGGCATAGCTCGGAACCCGAACGTGAGGGTGCGTCGAGGCATAGCTCGGAACCCGAGCATGAGGGTGCGTCGAGACATAGCTCGGAACCCGAGCGTGAGGGTGCGTCGAGGAATAGCTCGGAACCCGAATGTGAGGGCGCGTCGAGCCGGAGCTCGGAGCCTGAGCGTGAGGGTGCGTCGAGGCATAGCTCGGAACCCGAATGTGAGGGCGCGTCGAGCCGGAGCTCGGAGCCTGAGCGTGAGGGTGCGTCGAGGCATAGCTCGGAACCCGAATGTGAGGGCGCGTCGAGCCGGAGCTCGGAGCTCGGAACCCGAACATGAGGGTGCGCCGAAAGTGGTGTCGGTCGGAATGGTTGGCTGAAAATTTCATTGCCCAGATGGGGGATACAAACAGGCGGCGATGGCCGCGAATAAAGTTACATTGGTGGTGTTATGGGAAGTAACGCTTCAGGTCCCCAGCGTGCCATGAATGCTTCAGCTCTTCGCCTTCTAGTGTAGCGAGTCGGTAGGACCCCGGCCGTCCGGACTTCGTAACGATGTACGGTCCGTCCCATTTGTTGCCCAACTTGGAGGGAGCGACCACCGCGCGGAGGACGAGGTGCCCTGGTTGGAACTCGTTGCGCTTGACCTTGGCATCATACCACGCCTTGGTCTCCTTCTGATAATGGGATAGGTTGGCGACGGCGCGCAGCCGCGTTTCTTCTGCTAGATCGAGGGAGACGGCGCGCTCATTCTCAACCTCGGGTGCTACGACGCGTAGTGAACCGGCGCGGAGCTCCGTTGGCGTCATCGCTTCGTCGCCGAACAGGAGGCGGAACGGGGTGAAGCCCGTTGCCCGAGAGACGGTCGTCCGGATGGACCATAAGACCTTGGGTAGTTCGTCGGGCCAAGTGCCCCGTGCCAATCCAACAATACGCTTATGAAGGCCGGACAGAATGTGCCCGTTGGCTCGCTCCACTGCTCCATTAGACTGGGGGTGCCGCACGGCCGCGAAGCAAAGCTGAACGCCTAGCTCATCACAGAATGCCCGGAAGCTGCCGGCATCGAACTGCGTTCCGTTGTCCAGTGTGAGCTGCTTGGGTACTCCGAACCGGCACACGATATGCTGCCAGAAAAACTTCTGGACACTTCGAGATGTGATGGTGGTGAGAGGTTCTGCTTCGACCCACTTGGAGAAGTACTCGACTGCGACGACGACGAAGCGTAGGTTTCCCTTCGCTCTGGGGAGCGGGCCGACGAGGTCCATGCCCCAGCGGGCCAAGGGCCACACAGGGGGGATAGGTAGCAACCTTGCTGGGGGGCGGTGACTGCGTCGGCCCATCCACTGGCAACCTTGGCAGGTGCGGACGAGTTCTTCGGCGTCGGTGATGATGGTGGGCCAGTACACGCCTTGCCGGAGAGCTTTTCCTGCGAGGGCCCGCGGCGCTAAGTGACTGCCGCACAGTCCCCCATGTATCTCCCGGAGCATGGCGACACCGTCGGAATGCGCGACGCAGCGGAGCAGCGGGGAACATACTCCGGACTTGTACAGGATTCCATTGATGACCTCGAATGACCTCGCGCGGAGTCGCAGGCGAACCTGCTCCGGACTGGGATGGACTTCGTCGCCGTCGGCGAGCGCGCGGAGGATGGGCTCGCGCCAGTCGGTGCTGGCTGTACAGAGTACTGGGGCCGGTGGAGGCGACTGTTCGCTCTCCTCCGGGGCGGTGGGGTCGATTGCCTCGTTTCGATGAATTACCGAAGGCTGGGCGAGTTCCTCGAAAAAAGCCCCTGGCGGCAAGGCCTGGGCGCCGGCCCCGGCCTTAGCGAGGGCATCCGCTTGGGCGTTGTCGCTTCGCGGGATGTTCTGGACGGAGATGCCCTTGAAGGAGGCTTCGAACTTGCGGATGTAGTCGAGGTAGGAAGCGAGGTCCGGGTGCTTCGCTCGAAAGGACTTGTCGATGTGTCCGGCGACCACTTGGGAGTCGGTTTTCACGACCACGCGTGCGGCGCCCAAAGCGAGCGCCTTGCGAAGCCCCAAGAGGACACCTTCGTATTCGGCGACGTTGTTAGTGGCCTTGAAACTTAGCCGGGCGGAGTACAGGGCCTGCTGACCCGAAGGGGAGATGATGACTGCTCCGGCTCCAGCCCCGGAGGCCTGGTAAGCGCCATCTGTAAAAATGGTCCAAATCTCTTCGCCCGTGCTGGCGCTTGCGGGCTCTCGGGCCCATGTCCACTCTGCGACGAAGTCAGCGAGAATCTGGGACTTAATGGCCGTCCGGGCAACGAAGGAGATCCCGAACGGGGCCAGCTCTACCGCCCACTTCCCGATGCGACCGGTGGCGTCTTTGTTTCTGAACATGTCGCCCAATGGATAGGCTGTTGGAATGGTGATGTCGTGGGCCAAGAAGTAGTGCCGGAGCTTTCGGGAGGCCATGACGAGGGCATAAGCCACCTTTTCTAGCTCGGAGTATCTGGCCTTGGCGTCGGCGAGAACCTCGGAGACGAAGTAGACGGGCCGCTGAACTAGCTTCCCACCGCACTCTTCCTCTTGAACCAAGGCCGCGCTTGCGGCGGTACCAGAGGCGGCGAGATAAATCAGCAAGGGAGTGCCGGCCCGCGGTGTGGCGAGGGCCACGAGGTCGGAGAGATAATCCTTGATCTGCTGGAAACAATCCTGGCATTCGGGGGTCCATTCGAAATGCTTGGAGCCCCGAAGCACCTTGAAGATGGGCAGACTTCGCTCTGCTGATTTGGCGAGGAAACGCCCCAGGGCGGCCAATCGTCCGGCCAACTTCTGCGCCTGCCGCAGGTTCTGAGGTGGTGCCATGTTCTGCAATGCTTGAACTTGCGTCGGACTTGCTTCGATGCCACGGCTGGAGACGAGGTACCCGAGCAGCTTCCCTGCGCGTGCGCCGAAGACGCACTTGTCAGGGTTAAGCCGAATCCCACACCGCCGGAGGCTGTCGAAGGTTTCGGCTATGTCGGACCCATGCTGATTTGCGGAGGCAGTCTTGATGACGATGTCGTCCATGTAAGCTTCCACATTCCGCCCGAGCTGATGACCGAGGGCCTTTGAGATTAACCTCGAAAAGGTTGCTCCGGCGTTACGGAGGCCGAAGGGCATCCGGAGGTAGCAGAATACTCCGGCCGGGGTGACGAAGCTGGTCTTCACTTGGTCTTCAGGCTTGAGCCAGATCTGGTGATAGCCGGAATATGCGTCGAGGAAGCTGAGGAGCTCGGCTCCGGCTGTGGAATCTACTAGCTGATCAATACGAGGCAGCGGGTAGGGATCACGGGGGCAAGCTTTATTCAAAGAAGTAAAGTCGATACACATGCGCCATTTGCCAGATGTTTTCTTCTGGACAAAGACAGGGTTGGACAACCAGTCGGTGTGACTCACTTCCCTGATGACCCCGGCGCGGAGCAGTTTGTCAGTCTCGGCCTTGGCGAGCTCAGCCCGCTCGGCGGACAACCTCCGAAGCCCCTGGCGAACTGGTCGTGCCTTCGGATCAACTGCCAGGGAATGCTCGATGATGGTCCGGTCGACGCCAGGAATGTCTTCGTCTGACCATGCGAAGATGTCGAGGTTGTTGCAGACGATAGCCTCGAGCTGTGCAGATAACTCGGGCTCGAGGCCTCCTCCGAACTTGATCGAATACTCTTTCCCTCCGTAGGTCAGGGTCTTGGTGATGACTTCTCCTTCTGGGAGGGGTTTGACGGAGCGCCCTTTCTGCGCAGGACTGGCCTCGACGTCTTCGGCGCCGTCGCGGACACTGTGGACCTGCCGTGGCTCCAGTGGCGCCGCATGGCCATACTCGACCCGGCGGGCGGCTGCTTGGTCGCCCAGCACAGACAACACCCCTCCGGGAGTCGGCATCTTGAGGCAGAGGTAATTGTGGTGAGCGATGGCGCCGAAGCGGTTGAGCATCCCTCGGCCGAAGATGGCGTTGTAGGCGTATGGAGCGTCGACGACGTCGAACAGGATTTCCTCCCGACGCTGAAGGGGCGCGGTACCGAACGCCACTTCCAATAAGACCTGGCCCAAGGCGTCGAGCGGAGGGCCCGAGAAGCCTTGGAGTGGCCGCGAGGCTGGTTGCAGGTGCTGGCGCGACAAGCACAGTTGGTCGAAGGCCTGCACGAAGATGATGTCAGCGGAACTTCCTCCGTCGACTAAAATGCGACGCACCTCGACTCCGGCGATGTCCGCCGAAATGACGAGTGGGTCGGCGTGAGGAAACTTGACGCCGGCGGAATCTTCGGCGGTGAAGCTGATGGGGACGTGGGACCACTCCGGGAGGACTGAAGGGCTGGACGTGCCGATGTGCCCAACTTCCCGAACGTAATCCCGACGCTGCCGCTTGGACAGCGCTCCGAGGGCTCCCCCTCCAGATATGGGAAGGACCACGCGCTTGCCACGGTCCGGACCGGCTTCGAGTGTGAGGGCCGGAACTCCGCCGAATCCCTCGGCCGGGGTTACGGCCTCCGGTTCGTCCTGACGCCCAACTATCTGGACTTGGTCCGGCCGAGGGGCGGAATGCCCCCGGTCGGAAGAACCGCGGCCGGACTGGCGCTCGAGGTAGTCGCTGCGAAGAGCGAGGATGGTGCGGCAGGAGTCGGTGTCGTGGCTCCGGTTTTCGCCATGGACGCTGCAGTAAAAGGTTCCTCTGGCAGGCGCTCGGGGTGGAGGTTTGGGCCCGGTCTGGCGACTTCCGCCGGGCGTGTGCAGGTGCTTGGCGGGCGCTTGAGGGGTGATGTTAAGGACTTCCCCCCGAAAATGCTTCCGGTTTCGCCGAGAATCTTGACGAATGAGGTCCGGGCGAGCGGGCTCCGGGCGCCGGACGTCAGGGGCGCGACGCGGGCCCCGGCTGGGCTCCGGAGGCACTTCGTACGCTCGAGCGTTCGGAGCCCGGACAGGGACTACCATCGCCTGTCGGCGTATTTGGCCCTCTTCGGACCGAGCGTATTCTTCAAAATACGTCATGAGCTGCGCCACCGAAGAGATGGGCTTCCGGTGGAGCTTGTCGAGGAGACCTGGGTGGGTGACGCCTTCCCGGGCCGCGTCGATGACCGAAGAAGCGGAAAGCCCCTTGATCTGAGCCTTGGTGTGCGCAAAGCGCTGGGAGTACTGCCGCAGTGTCTCTCCGGGTTGCTGCTTCACTTGAAAAAGGCTCCCGGTGGACATGGGGGCCACGAAGGTCCCCTGGAAGTTGTTGACGAACTTCTTTTTTAGCTGCTCCCACGAGTGGATGGTCCCTGGCCGGAGAGACCAGAACCACCGAAGGGCGATCCCTTCGAGCGCCAGAGGAAAGCATTTGGCCATGGCGTCCCGGCTCCCCCCGGACGCTTCTATTGCCAGAGCGTAGGAGCGAGAGAACTCGCCGGGGTCGGAGTCCCCGGAGTACTTGGGGAGCTTGGCGGCGCGGAAGCTCGAGCTGAAGCGCACCCTCTGGAGGTCCGGGTGCAGGGGAGAGTCCTCGTCGTATGATGCGTTCTCCTCCTCCGGGGGGTTCTCGTCGTCGCTCAGCTCCGTGACCATGGCCCTCGCGGCGCGGAAAGCTGCCGGGGGGCCGGGGGCCGGAGCGACGCTTCCTGACGCCACAGAGCCAGCTCCGCTTTTAGCCTGGCGTTTTCGGCAGCCAGGGCGTCAGCCTGGCTCCCGCTTCCCCCGGAAGTAGTGTCGGGGTCCCGCGAGCGGACGTAGTCCGTCTGAAGGGACGCTACTACCGGGGGTCCTCCTGGGAGATGCTGCTCCGGCGGCCCGCCCGGCGACCCGGCCAGGTTGGCGGAGGTTGGCTCGGGTAGGCCGTTGGTGCCTTGAGCTCCGGGCGTTTCTTCTTGCGACTGGGTGGAACCCGCTGGGGGCGCCGCTCCGACGGTGGTGGTGATGGGAGCTGAAGGATTGGGGTCGACGGTTGGGGCGAGTTCGCCCCCAGCGGTTCGAGTCGACCTGCGCAGGGGGGCCGTGCTCGCTCCCTTCCGGCTCGACATGCTTTGAGTGGATAGGTGTAGAGGACACTAGCTTTTCGGACTAGGATCCCCACGGACGGCGCCAACTGTTGGCGCGACAGATCGAACCAGCAGGTTTTAGTGGAGAATGCGAATAGTGTATTCAATGCTTTGATCAGCCTGCCTGTTACAACTGTAGTGATGGGTATTTATAGGGCGCCCCGCCCAGAGGACTAAGCGCCTCCGGGCTACCAACGGCCCCCCGACCAACTCTGACTGGTAGTACAGACAAAATAGGCGATACATAGTACAGACAAGAAGATTCGATTCTGACAGCGTATCAACCGTGTCGGGCTCTTCCTGCGCCGCCCGACACGGCTCAGAAGATCGCGATCCTGTCCTTCGTACGACCGCCTAGTCCTTTTCCCGCCAAGACTCTCCTCGGGCTCGTCTCGCCGGGCCTGCCGGGAACCTCGGACCTTCAGCCCCCGGAAGGCGGGCTCCAGTGGCCTACGCCGAAGGGCGGCCTCCGGCTACGCTCCTCCGGGCGGCGACCTCCGGCTACGCTCCTCCGGGCGGTGACCTCCGGCCACGCTCCTCCGGGCGGTGACCTCCGGCCACGCTCCTCCGGACGGTGACCTCCGGCCACGCTCCTCCGGATGGTGACCTCCGTCATCAAGCTTGGGCCCCCCGGCTGGGGGGCCCACCCCGCAGACTCCAGGGATTATCTCCCCCAACAGTAATCTTTCAGCGCAAGATTTTAATGAGGTCTTCAATGGGATAGTTGCTAAGGAGTTAAAAGCACGAGGGTACTATGATGATAAGTACTGGAGTGAAGTTCGAGTGTCCCAAGGTCTAACTTTTGTCACTCAAACTGCGGAAGAAAGAAGGTACCAAGATAAACTAATTGAAATGGAGAATAAGATGAAACGCATGGGTGGCTTCATGAAGCACTGGCTTGGTTTCATGATAAAAAAGTTTCCTGAAGAGGATTTCATAAAAGAAATGGTAGCCAATCTACATGATGATGAAGTAAGCATTTGTTTCTTTTTCAGAATGGCAACTACATATTTTTTCTCATTGATAGCAGTGATTACAAGTAAGCCCTCCTCTCACTTGTTTTTTTTTCAAGGATGAACCTGTAGAACCAGAAATTCATAGTGATGACAGCGCTGCACACACAATTGGTAATGTGCACTCTCCGACAAATGAAGTGCAGGTAATACATCACCTACTTTCTGTCATGTGTACTCATCTACATCATTACTATTAAAGTTTATACTAATGGATTATGTAATATGGTTTATTATACTTTGCAGCACGATACATCCACCGAAGACCGTATGCCTCTACCTACTGACCATGTGGTTGCAACGGTATGCAGTACATCATGCAAACTAAATCTCACAGTAATTATGTAATTTAATTCCCAACATTTGAACATGCTTATAAGTACTGTGTTATGTTCCTTGTTTGGCTCTTGTTTACTACAGGAGGAACAAATTCATAGTTCTGTTCATGAAGGTAACTGTGTTAATGCAGCCACAAATATTTCCCAAGATCCCATATTGACAAACATGGTATGTCTAGACTAACATTGCAATGTTAATCTATATTGGCTGAACTTATTTTACTGATGATGTATTTTGACTAATATAAGTTATGTTTATTCTAGAGGACTCGAAGAGTTAAAGCCCCTAGTTTGAGCCAATCTGATTCGGTATGCTTCTATTCTGCTTGTTTCTTTTGTAATTAAATTATTTAAATTACAAAATCTTACCTTCTTGTTTTGCAAAATGGTAGAGCCGTTCTGCAATATATCTTATTTCCCTAAGAAACAAAGGAAGAATTGTGGCCAAAGCGCGGTTGGTGACAACTGATTGGAAACGAGAGATTGGAGGAACCATGCTTGGAAAGGAATACGTTGGGGTATATGTTGAAGGTCTTGAAAACGTTGATGTTAGAAATAAAGGAGATGAGCTTATACCTAGACCTATTTTTGAGATTCGTAAACTAGTAGATGCTATTGGCTATACTATACCTTGGCCCCGTTCACATGTAAGCTTTTTTTAAAGAATAAACCTTCAATTCTGTAATATCTTCAACTTGTGGTATTCATCTAACCTCATGCCCCATTGCAGGTGAAGAAAATTACAATGGAGACCAGCAAGAATCGACAATGAAGCATAGTTTATATTTGTTAGTGAAATAAATTTAGAAATATTTGTGTGATAGTCACTATTTTTATGTTTCTTTAGCAAGGCAATAGTCTTGTTCATAATAACTTAATTACTGCACTAGTTGGTTCAAAGTACTCATCATATCATTTATTTGCAAATTATTATCCAAATAGAAAATCTGCTTTGCTCGCTTTTTGGGTTTCATATTATGGTCATTGACCTACATACAGTGTACCATGCACTTGGCACAGTTCATGGAAAGGTGTGGACAAGAGGACTAATGTTTCAATGGTTAGTTTTTTCTTTACCATTCTTGTCTTCCTGCCATTTAATTTCATGTTGATCACCAATTTACTTATATTATGTTATTAGCTTCCTTTCTCTGTTGTGCTTGAATAATTGAAATTTGTCCATATAACTTCATCAGATTATGTTTATTTATCACCCCTTATTTGTTAGGCCTCACTACTGTTTTTTGATAAACTCATTCTCTGAAACACTCATATGTATAAGTTTCTTTGCTGCAATTCATCCTATCCTGAATTGGCTCCAGTTCAATTTATGGTTATTTGCTAGGTAAGACAATTGATGTTGCTGCTATTAGTGCATCCCTCTACATATGATTTATGGCATGGGTTATATACTAACACATATTAATAATTTTTCAGGTCATAGATAATTATGTGCCAATTATTACTATGGTACAATCTGTGATGTCCTCGAGTGCAGCTAAAGGAGAAATTTGCTATGTACAAGAACCTGAAGCCATGTGGTTTATAGGGAAAAGATTCACACTGAAATGATGAGCCAACACTCCTGGTGACCATGATGCTGAAGTTTTGTTGAACAAGAGTTAAACATATGTTCAGTTTGGACAGGCTTTTGCATGAATAATGCCATCCCGTGCAAATACATCTACCAAATTTGTATTTGCCAAGATGTGCATTGCTTTCTTACAATATTTATGCATATGTATTACAAAGATTCAAGGTTACGATACAGAGTTGTCAAATGAAATGAAATTGTTAGCAACTTTTCCTTATTGGCTTGATACTGATCAAGGGAATGCAATAATGATTGACTTCAATATGTAGTCTGTGTATTCTGATTGGTCCATATTTATGGTGAAGAAAATAATTGTTGGTCAATTATTTCCAATAGATCATTTTTTAATAAAACATTATCTGATAATAAAATATAAATATATATTACAATTATGTATGTAAATAAAAAATCATTATATATTAGTACACATGAAAATATATGTATCTATAAACCGTCTCTATAATTCTTAATACACAATGTGATGTAACTACTAAACATGTCTATATCCGTAGACGCGTAATTATAATGTATCTATGATATTGTTTCTACATTTGTTAACACGCATTGTGGTGTTAATACAAAACGTGTCACCTGCCATATCATCCGCCATGTCACGTGCCACGTCAATCGCCACATCATCTTCCACGTAATTTGCCACATCATCTGCCACATCATCTTCCACGTCATCTGCCACGTCATCTTCCACATCATCTGCCACGTCACATTTCGCCCTCTACAAATTCGTCTCTATACTTATTACTGCGCAATAAGACGTCCTTATAAAACGCATCTATATTATTAGACATAATTTCTATATGTATCTATAAATTGTATCTACATTTATTAACGTGAATGTAACGTCACAATACTACGTAACTACATCACTACAGACGTTTTATACATGTGTCTACTAAACTGTATCTAACTTTATAGATATGCAAATAACGTGTTTATACACTGTCTCTTACTTTCATAGCAACGCATAAATAATTCATCTCTACAAGGTCTGACGCGGTACGTACGAAGACGCTTCTAACACGCTTTATGAAAGCGTGTCTATATTGACATAGATATGAAATAAAGCGTGTCTAGACCCTAATTCTGGCGTAGCTACAGGGGGTGTTTTCTAGTAGTGTTAGTTGATTCGGCTTGATCAGGCCGACTCAACACTTTGGTGTTGTAATCAATACCAAGAACAGAAGGATCATTTTCAAACTTCAATTGTCCTTCATTGATGGCCGATTGAACTTGTTGATGAAAAACATAACATTTATCAATAGAATGAGTGTAAGAGTTAGCCACTTACAATATGTGTGATCTCCTAGCTCTTCCATCGATAGGATGGCTTGGCCTTTGTGTACCTTGATCTGTCCGTTCTCAAAAAGATAGTCGAATATTTTATCACACTTGGTTAGATCTAAGGTATACTTACCTCCTAAACTATTTTGTGGTGTTGGCTTCAAACTAAAGCACACGAATGGATCTCCTTCATCAGTCCAATTCCATTCAGCTGTATAGACATAAAATTTCTTATTTTTGCCAGATGATCACTCACCGGCATTCTCTTCTAAGTCATCCTTTGTTTTTCCCTTGTCCACGACTCGGCTTTCAATATCTAGAGCGCTTCGTAATACTTGACCAATACCCATGAAAGTCTGACCATGCATAGCTTCTTTAATGTGAACAAGCAAACCATCAAGTGCAAGATCAGCCAAGTCTCTATCACTAATAGTCAAGTTAGAGTATCGGTTTTTGGTTTCTGGGAACCTCTGAATGTAGGAGTCAATGGTCTCACTACTATTTTGTTTAACCGGTCTCAAAGTATCTAACTAACACTCTATTTCACTAGGAGAGAACTGCATGTGAAACTATTGGACTAAATCTTCCCAAGTAAAAATAGAATAAGTGGGCAAAGACATAAATCATTCATAAGCTGTTGCGCATAAAGATAAAGAGAACAAACTAACCTTATGCTCATTGCAACTACTCGCCTCATCACACTGGGCTAAGAATTGTGCTATATGGTCACTTGTGGTCTCATTACCATTGCCGCTGAATTTTATGAATTCCGGCATCCCTAAATTATCAGGGAACCTACAATAATCAAAATACATAGGATACGTCGTTTGATTAATTCGATCATTTGACTCAACATCTAAATATTCCCTGAGTGTGGTATACATTTTCTTCCTCAAGACTTTAGGCCTTGTGTTGCTACCTTGTGTTATTGGTCTAAAGGGAGAGGGTACAATGGGAGTGCGAGCAGGACTATCCCGCTGGACATGAGGACTAGAAGTGGAGTTGTTATTTTGGATTGGCATATAATTCGCGTCAATGCTTGCTAGTGGTGCATGCGAATAGACGGAATGTGCAGGGCTAACAGGAGGCACCGAAACGGTATTACTAGGGCGAGGGTAAAAACCCTGGACCGACGTGGCGTAGTAGGTAATTTTCCCAGGCCCATACACATGTGGAGTAGTGAGGGGCAAAACAGGTTTGGGCAACGGAAGCATTGGTACGGGTGGCGGCGCAACAATTATAGCAGGGCACACGCTAGTCAGACCGACCTGATATGTCCAATCGGACTGACCATGCTCATCCGGTTGGACCGGCCACCTAGGCCCGGTCAGAACGATGTTTGTCAGGAATGC
Source organism: Zizania palustris (assembly GCA_019279435.1). Classification (NCBI taxonomy): domain Eukaryota; kingdom Viridiplantae; phylum Streptophyta; class Magnoliopsida; order Poales; family Poaceae; genus Zizania; species Zizania palustris. Next base: position 12,400 of record JAAALK010000036.1, read on the forward strand.
GGTCGCACCGTCTTGACAACTAATTGTCGCCATCGTGCATGCACCAGTCAGACCGGCCGAAAATCCAGTCAGATCGATTGTTGCTGGTGGCACAGTGGTACCAAGGGGATGGTTTTCGGCCGGTTAGATCAACCGTTGCTGGTGGCACATTTTTACTAGGGGGATGGTTGGGTACTGTGGGTTGACAAGCGTCGAACTGACCGGCCTGGTATAGCCAGTCGGACTGAGAAAGGTCAGAGAGGCTTCGACCACGAAATTAGAGGTTGCGGGCATGATATCTTTTCCCTAGTCATATACATCCTATTGCGTATGCGATGAGTAGGGGAAGTGCTGGAAATTGTAGCAGGGGAAACGGCCTTGGAAAAGCTAACTCTTTTAAACCTAGCTTCTAACCTAGATTCCTCCTCAGGCCCCAAATATTTAGCGAACGGGTTGCTAAACGCTTCTACTACCTTGGAAGCTACCATTTGCTTGAGGTCCAGGAAAGAGAGGGGAGGATGGGAGTTTACCTTAATTGGCATGGTGATGGTGATAGATCCCACGTCGTGCTTGACGAATGTGTCGCCTATCTTGACGTACCTTGCAAGCATGCGATCGCGTAGTTCCTTCATCTTGGCTTCAATTTCCGCACGGTCCTCCTCTGAGAGGTCCTCTAGGGAATGGATACTAGAGTTGTCGTCATCCTCCGTGTTCCCCTCCATGCTTGTTGGCATGTATGTCCCCAGCGAAGTCGCCAAAAGTGTGTTAATGCTAAAATCCGACCATGAAGCGCCAAACAAATGGACGCCAATTCGATGATCCAAGAGTGTGTGGATACCTAGGGATTACCCTAAGCATAACACAATGTCGACGTCACATTCCGATGACCCTTGATAGTGATAAGGGGGTGTGGAGTCACCAGGCAATTAAATTACACCTAGGGGTGCAACCCAATTGGCCGAAGTGTAGAGGGATAGATCAAACCGACCAAAAGGAGGTCGGTTGGACTGTGGTGAAAGGGTTAGTTAGACTGGCCTAACAGCGATGGTTAGACTAGTGATATGAAAGGGGATGGAAAGACCGGCCAGGAGGGGAGAATGAGCTGATCAGGTGCCATTGGTCAGACCGTCCTTGGGCCACTAGTCAGACCTGCCTGTGCCGGCATGGCCCGGTTGGACCGATTGGAGCTGGTCAATCGGATTGACCGGCAAGGAAGTGAGCACCTTGGTTTGCCGGTGGATGTGACGACGGTGAGGGATTGGTGCAGGTGGTCCTTAGTGATGGAGATGAGCACTTTGCCTCCTTCAAAACATGTAAAAATAGTAGCAACTCGGTCTGAGGACCGAATCAATAGATTAGATTGATAAAAAACTGTAATTGGGGCGAAACGGGAGGTTTTCGGATCAAACCACAAAGAACTCGCGATAATGTGGCAAAATACGGTCAATTTATGGATCAAATTGACAAAAAGCTATTGCAAGGGCTAGTGCTAGAGTAAGGAAAATAATGCTAGGGCAAGAGATAAAGAAAGAAAGTAGATTGAAAGCGAAAAGTGTTGGGGAATAGGGGAGATACGCTAGCCGGCAAATTCAAAATTTCATGCAATAGGCCCAAGACTCATGCGCGTGTGAGATCATAGATCAGTACCTTCTAGCACAAGATGCGCTAGGTGCAGCGGAAGAAGATGTAGGAGCAGTAGATGTCGTCCATGTTGTCCTTCACCGATCCAATCGATGAAGACGACGTAGTCGTTCGCATGTAGATGTCCACAAGTGTCGTTATTGGAGCAACGCCTCCATGGAGTCCACACATACAGGGATGGAGTACCTCCCATGGCAGCGTGTTAGCACCGCACGTCAGAGACGAGGATCCTTGACCTCAACATTTGAGATCAAGAAGGGAAGGAGAGAACTCTTGGGTGGCTAGGTCTAATCTAAGCTTATTGTGTGCCGGGTGGAGTCAGCTGTGGAACAATTCCACACTCTTCAGATTATCACTAAACTCATGGCTCAAATATTCACCCCCATGATCCGATCGTAGAAATTTAATTATCTTGCCCGTATGATTTTGTACCTCATTTTCGAACTCCTTGAACTTTTTGAAAGATTCCCACTTATACCTCATCAAGTAGACATAGCCATATCTACTAAAGTTGTCGGTAAAAGTAATATAGTACTGAAATCCTTTCCTAGCCGTGTGACTCATTGGACCACACACATAAGTATGTACTATGGACAATAGCTCATTTGCCCTCTCAGTCTGTCCAGTGAAAGGCGTCTTTGTCATTTTGCCAAGTAAGCAAGAATCGCATATGTCATATGATTCAAAATCAAATGACTCAAAAGTCCATCACTATGGAGCTTCTGTACACGCTTCTCATTTATATGACCCAAACGACAATGCCAGATGTAGGTGGGATTCAAATCATTGAGTTGTTGTTTCTTAGTACTAATGTTATAAACATGTGCATCGTCAAGACTTAGAATATACAATCCATTCACTAATGGAGAAACACCATAGAGTATGCCATTTGAAAATATTGAACAACTCTTGTTCTTTATTATAAATTCAAAACCATCTTCCTCTAAACATGAGAAGAGATAATGTTTTTGCCTAAGGCGGGAATGAAATAACAATTATTTCACTCCAAAACTAAAGCTGACAGTAGCGACAGTGAATAAACACCAACGACCAACGCTGCAACCTTTGCACCATTCCTGACGTGTGTTGATAGCAAAAAAGGCATTAATGGCTAGATCGTCAAAATATCAATTTTGGTGATTTGGGCCAAAAACACACATGTCCAGGGTCTGTCCGAAGCCCTAAAGGGCCGAAGTCCATTGATCTATGGGCTCCAAAAGCCTCTAGCCAGCCCATGGGCTTCGGCCAGGAAGCCTTTGGAGGCCCATGCCACCGAAGCTTCGGCCCGAGGAGCAGGCCTCGACGGGCCTGGTCGAAGCCCACTCCAGCAGAGATGGAGTTGTATGCGATTCCAACTCAGTTTTTATCTCCATCTGGCCGGGTTAATAGAAGATTAGATTGGAAATTAAGCCCCTATAAATAGAGAGGCGAGGCCAGCGTAAAGGCCCCCCCCCAACTCAAACCAAACCAAAGCCCTAGCTTTGATCGTATTTATTTTACCTTTATTTTCCTGTACCTCTTTGTGGGTTTGCCTGGAAGCCCTCCGCCGGCCACTACGGAAAAGTGGTAACCCTTGTTACTTCACTTGTGAAGTATCCGTTAATCTACGTAATAGATTGCTATCGCCTTGTTACTTCGCTTGTGAAGTATCCGCTAATCTGCGTAACAGATTGCTACCTTCGCTACTAGTGCAACACTTAGTAGAATTCGGTCCTCAGGCCGAATTGGTACTTCGAATTCTCTCTTTTACAGGTTCCCACGTTCGGAGCTACTTCGTCGGAGGTTTCCGGAGGTGAGAGATCGGGTTTGGAGTTCACCAGAACACCCTTCGGCGGGACTGCAAGCTCCAGCAATAGGCGTTGCCGGCATACTTCGTCACGCCAGGCTTCGCCATGACCATACTCCGCACTAGACAAAGTTACGCTTGTGCGTGGCCCTCACGATATTATTCTGTAGTGTGATGTATCAGAGACCTCACACCGAACCCTGTTGTTTGGAGGTGATTATCACATCCTGATCCGTTCGGAGTCCATCTTCAACCGGATTAGTCCGAACGCCGAAGCATCCTTCGGCGGGACACTTTGCACCAGACGCCGAAGGTACCTTTCGGTGACCCCTTTACATTAGACTTCGAAGCAGACAGGCTCCGACCGGTTTGCTGATTTTATTCTGTTTAATCTATTTCTTTCGGCTAATTGGGTTATTTTGTGTGATCTGATTTCCTGGCGACTCCACCCCCCTTATCACGACTAAGGGTAGTCGGAACGCGACGTCAGTGCTGCGTCACGCTTAGGCTTGTCCCTAAGTATCTGCACACTTTTGGATCATCGAACTGACCCAAGTGCGGCGACACGTTTCCGTGTCAACACACTTTTTGGCGACTGCGCTGGGGAAGGCTATGCGAACATGACAAGTACGTCTACATCGACCACCGGTACATCTACGTCGACTAATACATCTACACCGCCGATGGACACAATAGGAGGTGCGGATATCGACAACCGCAATATCTTGACACCCACACTTGAAGATATCCCCACAGAAGACCGAGCAGAGATCGAGGAAAAGTTAAAAGCACTCCAAGACATGATGCTTGGGGGCTACATCAAGACACGCGCGGGCTTCATCAAGCACGACATCATCACCCCCAAACTCGCTCAGGTCCAGGTAACACCTGTATCGCATCGTTTATCTTCTTTAGAGATTGAGCAAAAAATAGCTGCATCAGTAGATCAAGCCGTTAGCTCTTCGCTAGCCAACCGTTTAGATTTGGCAGTCAGCTCCCAAGTAGAGGCAACTCTTAGGATGTTTGGCTTTACTAAGTCCGTATCGCCGGTTCCTATTGCTAGTGCACCTCTGGCAAACCACGTGTACGGTAGAACTAACGACAGCACCGGCACAATCATGTCTCCAGCCTCAACACTTATGGCCGAGACTAATCATTATACCTACAATCAAAACAACACTGCATACCGCACACCACCACCTGCATCGATACCTACGCTGCCCGCACCACATGCGCAAGCGACCGGACACGAACACGTCATACAAATAGAACACAGGGAAGAGGCCCACGAACACGTCATACAAATAGTGTCGCGGCCCCGCATGAGAGGCGCACACAAGCGGCCAAGATGACATAGAGGAGCGGGTCCGCGCACTATTTAGAGAGTGTGCCAGCTTCGTGCCCAAGGGACGGGTTAGGGTTTACCGTAAGCCATACCCCGACCATCTTGACACAGTGCCCTACCCCCGTGGCTATAGAATCCCTGAATTCACTAAGTTCGATGGCGAGGGTAGCAAAACTATGCTAGAGCATGTTAGTCAATTTTTGGCACAGTGTGGAGAAGTTAGCGGGATAGATGCTCTAAAAGTTAGACTATTTTCTCTCTTGCAGTCCGGCACCGCTTTCACTTGGTTTTCGGTGCTCCCGCCAAACTCCATCTAGACGTGGGATGATTTAGAACGGAAATTCCATGATTATTTCTACACGAGTGAGACAGAACTTAGGCTTTCACATTTGACATCGGTTAAGCAAAAATCTGGCAAGAACGCCTCTGAGTACATCAAGCGTTTTAGGGATACTAGAAACCGATGTTTTAGTCTTAATATTTGGAAAGGGACTTGGCGGAACTAGCTTTTAACGGGTTGCATTCCGAAATTAAAGAGAGGTTAGATAACCAAAACTTTTTAGAAGTTAGCCAAGTTTTGCAGCAGGCTCTCGTCCAGGAAGGCCGAACCAAAGATAAAAAGTTTATTAAACATTTAGCAAGCCTAGGGCTGAAATCCACATCATGGAACGTTCTGATGAGGAAGAATCAGAAGAAGAAGATTCGAGTTTTGCAGCAGGCTCTCGTCCAGGAAGGCCGAACCAAAGATAAAAAGTTTATTAAACATTTAGCAAGCCTAGGGCTGAAATCCACATCATGGAACGTTCTGATGAGGAAGAATCAGAAGAAGAAGATTCGACCGATATGTACGCGGTCGAATGGGTGTGGAACACTAAGAATAAACCTGTCACCTGCTCTGAGTTATGACCATCTCCCACAAAGAATCGACTTAGTGAGGTCAAGTACTCGTTTGATATAACCAAATGTGATAAAATATTTGATTTTCTCTTAAAAAGTCAGCTTCTCAGGTTACCTAAGGGTCAAGTCATTCCACCTGCCGATGAGTTAAAGAAGCATCCATATTGTAGGTGGCATGATTCACATTCACATAATACTAATGACTGCAATGTTTTCTGACGATAGGTACAATCGTCCATAGAAGAAGGACGATTGAAGATAGACCATAAACCGAAGATGAAGCTGGACAAGGACCCCTTTCCCGTCAACGTCGTCGACCTCGGTGAGAAGGTGTTGATTCGGCTAGAACAGGCTGAGTCGGCTAAGGGGAAGGATGTAATTGTTGGAGAGCCGCGTATTCACACACTCATACCGAAGAACCCTGAGGTAGAAGTGTGGAAACAGAACATTAATACCCCTTCGGCTAAGACTCACAAGAGGCGGAAGGTAACGTATGGCATGCTTTTGAACAAGCATCGAAGAAGAGCAAAGGAAGCAAGACCACACGCTAAGAAGCTAAAGCAGCTGAAGGGTGCGGGATCCTCGGAGGGTAGCTTCGGACCAAAGTAGCCGAACCCTCCGCACGGAGGCTTCGGGCCACAGGGGCCTAACACTCTGCAAGGTGGTTTCGAGCCACAATGGCCGAATCCCCCGTACAGTAGCTTCGAGCCCCAGTGGCCAGGCCCCATCTACAGCAACTTTGGCCCCCAATGGCCGAACCCCACACCATGTTGGACTTCCCCGATGGGAGGCTTCAGCCCGCAATGGCTGAACGTACCTCCGGCTTGGTAGGACCCTTCCCTGGTGTGGGCCGAGACGCCATCAACTATGCCGAACCCCCTTCCAGGTAACGGGTTCGGCTCACAGTGGGAGAGGCCACTAGAGCCACTGATGACTTCGCGGTATGACTGGGCGGGACCTCGTGGGCTCGAAACGTATTTGGGTCGGGGTACCCTCCGCAACCTAACATTATGCCTTGTTTTCCTTCGGAGTATTATGGATGGCAGGCACAAACAGACGTAGCGGAGGGGGCATCATTCACAGACTGTCCGTGGTGCCTGCGAATCGGACCATGCAGAGTGAAGCCGAAGGGTGCGAGCACGCGGAGGCCGAGGTCAGGGAGTCTGAAGCCATAACCATCAGAATTGGGTCTCAGGAAGTCCCAATCCCGAATACTTTGTCACCGAGGTCTGACGGAGGTAAGTCACATGCTTCGGCCGGACTCTATGCTGAAGCCTGGTTTGATCAGCCGAACAAGGCCAGTCTGTCCATCAGGGTCCGCAGCGGAGGCCCCTCCGAGAGCAGGGAGCACAAGGCCGAAGGGCATAGTGCCACTTCGACCAGAATTAATGGGAGCCGAACAGTAGCACCCGGCACCAAGCCCCAGCCATCTTGGGCCCCTCCAGGCATGTCCAAATCACAAAAGAGACGCCTACAAAGACTACGGACATAGGAGATGCGCGAGAAGAAAGCTGAGGCCGAGCGTGACGCTATCTTCGAAGAAATTCGCCCTCGGCCAGCTACAAAACAAGTATGGAGGGAGAAGCCGGTTGAGATAAACAACCCGGCTCCTAGTCCTAGCGACGACGATGATGACATGCTTGACGACGATTACTCGCCCATCTCTAAAGGGCCTGCACCCCAGGTGATGGACATCAACATCGTCACGCTGTCTGCCGAGTTCGCAGTACCACAGGATGAGGCCGAGGTTGCCCAATTGAACCTCGGCCCACGCAACGCCATCTTTGAGAAGCCCGAGGACTCGGCTCGCCATCTGAAGCCTTTCTACATTAGAGGTCATATTGATGGAAAGACGATTTCCTGAATGCTCGTCGACGGCGGCGCCACCGTTAACTTAATGCCTTACTCGTTGTTGAAGAAACTTGGCAGGGATGAGGATGACCTGAAGAAGACCAACTTTATGCTCAACGGATTCAACGGTGAGAGCTCCGAGGCCAAGGGAGTACTCTCTATGGAGTTGACGGTGGGCAACAAGACGTTGCCAACAACATTTTTCATTGTCGACGTACAAGGTAATTATAGCGTACTACTCGGGCGCGACTGGATTCACGCAAACTGCTGCATTCCTTCTACTCTACACTAGTGCCTGATACAGTGGGACGGTGATGAGATAGAAGTCATCCCCGCGGATACCTCGGCCCAAGTAGCATTGGCCGATGTGTCAGTTGACACCGTCCATAACAAAGTAGAATGTCTATCAGGTAGAGATCTTTCGGATTACAATTTTGTTAATGTATTCGGAGGACGGTTTGTACCAGTGTCTGTAAAGCCGGCTGGAGTAGCATGGCTATTTTTGTATTAATAGTCATGTCTAGCAAGAGTAATTTAGATTGGCTAAAGTCTCGTGTGAAGCAATATCGGTCTAGTAAAGACGGTATTGCCGAAGCCATCGGGGACTTTAGCGAAGTAGAGAAATTAGGACAAGGTTTTGCGTCGGCCGATCCCTTGGAGGAAGTCAATACAGGTGATGGTAGAATCCCAAGGCCGACTTTTGTAAACCAAAATTTACAGCCCGATGAAAAGGCTTAAGTAATAAAGTTACTTCGGTCGTATGTCGATTGTTTCGCATGGGAGTATAGCGAAATGCCAGGGCTAAGCTGTGAGCTCGTGGAGCATCGGCTGCCTATCAAGCCCGGATTTAGGCCTTATAAGCAACCTCCCCGCCGCTTTAATTCGGCCATCTATGACCGAGTTAAAGAAGAAGTGGATCGACTACTCAAGGCATAATTTATTAGGCCGTGCAGGTACGTGGAATGGGTTGCTTACTGTTGGGGGAAAATATCTCATCTTCGGGGTTATTGCTAAAGCAGCATGAAGACAGCCAACTCGTTCGAAGATGCTCGGAACCTGGTTCGAAGCCCGAAGACAAGTACTGGTTCGAAGTATTTCTTCGAACCAAAGCCTTTCAAGATCTTTTCTGCCAGCTAAGATGGAAGACTTATCTTCTATCCTATTAGATTAGTCTTTTACCATTTTAGCCCTATTAAGGAAATCGAATAGTTTCCTTAATGTCGGTTGTAATAGAGGGGTAAATAGGTCTTTTCCTTAATATTTGGGGCTATAAATACCCCCCATTTCACCCTGTAATAGGGACCGATCACAAGTGATTCAATATACACTTTCGAACTGTTCTAAGCTATTATCCTTTCGGAGGCTTAGAACAGTTTGCTTAACAAACATTTCGTTTGTTAGTTTCTTTTCTACAGAAACCTGTTAGCGTAATCTTTTACGCCAACAGTTGGCGCCGTCCGTGGGGAACCTAGTTCAAAAAACTTCGTTCTCTACCAATTTCTTGCATCATGCCTCCTAAGCGGAGCGCACCTCGCAATCCCACTCGGAGGTCCTCTCGGATCTCCGGAGAGATACCCTTCGACACAGTCGAAGTCGGAGGGTCTTCGACTATCCCTCCACCTCAAACTCCGCAAGGGGCTTCTATCCCTCGAGGATATGAAACCTCTCCACCAACCCCTTCCATACTCCGACCGCCCGGAGCCACTCTGCCACCCTCCATTCCGATTCGAACTGATCATACCAGTTCTCAAGACCCGGAAGGTCCTTCCGGAGGAGATGAAGATAGCCTTGGAGACATGGCCACTCAAATGGCCAATCTTCAAGCTGAGGTAGCGAGGTGGCGACAAGAGGCTGCGAACAGGCTTCGCCCTCAAGCCACCCCAGCTATCCCCGAAGTGCATGAAGACGACGATCTTGATTATCCCGAAGCCCCGGAGAACGCCTCTTATGACAATGAATCTCCGTTGCATCCCGAGCTTCAGAAGGTTCGCTTCGATCCCAAGTTCAAAGCTTCGAAGCTCTGCTAGTATACCGGAGACGAAGATCCTAGTGAGTTTGCACGTTCTTATGCCCTAGCGATTGAGGCTAGTGGCGGAGACAGAGAAACTATGGCGAAGTGCTTCCCGTTAGCCCTTCAAGGAGTGGCGTTGAGATGGTTCTGTTCTTTAAAACCAGGATCAATCGCTTCATGGTCACAACTGAAGAAGAAGTTTATAAGTAACTTTCAGGGCACCTTCGTGCCCCCTATGTCGACAGGAAGCCTTTTCCAAGTGAAACAGCTCCCCGGAGAAACATTGAGGCAGTACTTCAAGCGCTTCGCTCACACGAAGTCGCAAATTCGGGGGCTGTCCACATCTTCGGTGGTTGATGCGGCTCGGGAAGGCGTCAGTCATAAAGGCCTTCTAGATAAACTGCATCGAAGAGCATCACCACAGTATCACAGCTGATGTCGTACTTCGAGGAGTACTCGAAGTCGGAAGAAGGTTGGCTTCGGAGGACTACTGCTACTTCGACAGTGTTGACAGAAGTTAAAGCAGAAGTGAAGACTTCGGCTCAGCCGCAAGAACCAGTCTCCGAAGTGCAACATGATAGAAGAAGAGGGCAAAAGCACCCTCGCTCTGAAGTCTTAAACATTGCACCCCCGCAAAAGTTTGCACCAAGAGCTCCACAGTCTGCGGGGAACAAGTCCAGCGGTTGGAAGCCACCAGGGAAAACGGCCGGCAAGGGCCAGACCCTTTTTTGCTGTATTCATGGAGAGAATCGAAGCCATGCAACTGACACCTGCAAGGCTATTCTTACCCTTCGGGGAGAATACTTGGAGAGAACTTCGGGTCGAGGTAGTACCGACCGAAGTCCAGCAGCAGCAGTGCGCTCGGAGCCGGTCCAGGCTGTGGCGCGGATAGAAAATTTTGATGCTGCAAGGCACCCTCCGGTGGCCAATGTTATGCCACCTCCGAAGCAAGAAGAAGGGCAAGATAGAGGGAAGAGAGTAGTTCTCCCTATCTCCGGAGGAGGTACCCTCGGAAGCATGTCCAAGAGACAGCGAAGAGAGTACGTTCGAGAAGTAGGCCACATTGGGACTTCGTCATCTGCAGCTGCAATGCCGGAGTGGTCTCATGTTCCAATATCCTTCTCTGCGGAGGATGCAGCTGGTATCAAGTTCCCGCATGCAGATCCATTGGTTATTACTGCTGATATTGCAAGAACAGAAGTCCGAAGGGTGCTAATTGACGGAGGTAGCTCGGCAGATATCATATTTGTGCAAGCCTTCGATCAGTTATGCATTTCCCGGAAGCATCTCCTCCCAGCGGCTCGTCCTCTGCAAGGCTTCGCAGGACCTCCGCTAGATGCACTTGGCCAGATAGGCCTGGAAGTAACCTTCGGAGAAGGTTTACTAGCCCGAACTGAAGAAGTTATCTTTGATGTGGTGGATGCCCCGTATGCTTATAATGTCATCTTTGGGCGAGGCATGTTGAATCAGTTCGGAGCTGTGGCGCATCACAACTACTTGTGCATGAAGATGCCCACACAATTAGGAGTTCTGACAATCTTCGGAGATCAAGCCATAGCTCGGAGGGCAGAATATGGTCATGGTCCTCCTCTTGATCCGAGGCAAGTAAACAGTGTCCAAGATAATGGAGAAATTTTTTCAGCCTCCTCCGAAGCTTCGAAGAAGTCATTTCCAAGACCAAGTCCCGAAGGAGAGATTGCAACGAAGGTCATTGTCAAAGATGGTAAAGAATACACCTTTCAATTCGGTAAAGATTTACCTCCTGAAGTTGCAACTTCCTTGGAAAAGGTTGTAGAAGAAAATTTGGATGTCTTCGCTTGGTCTGACGAAGATATCACCGGAGTTGATCGGGATATTATTGAGCACAGCTTGCTTGTAAACCCGAAGGCCCGGCCTGTTCGACAAGGGCTCCGGAAGATGTCCGCAGAGAGAGCTGCTCTAGCTAAGGACGAAGTTGAAAAACTGTTGAAGGCTGGGATTATCAGAGAAGTGGCCCATACAGAATGGTTAGCCAACCCAGTCTTCGTCAGGAAGAAGTCCTCCGGAAAGTGGCGCATGTGCATTGATTTCACGTCTTTGAATAAAGCGTGCCCACGTGACCCCTACCCCATGCCCCGAATTGATCAACTAGTTGACTCCACTGCAGGTTCGGAGTTACTAAGTTTCCTCGACGCGTATTCCGGTTATCATCAAATATGGTTGAAGCGCGAAGATGAAATCAAGACGAGCTTTGTAACTCCTTCGGGAGTCTTCTGCTATGTAAGAATGCCCTTCGGCCTAAGAAATGCCGGGGCTACTTTTTCAAGATTAGTTGCTAAGGCTCTAGGTCATCAACTAGGTCGCAATGTGGAGGCCTATATGGATGATATTGTAATAAAGAGTGCTTTAAAGCACCAACATAGCCTTGACTTAGCAGAAACATTCAATAGCCTTCGGGCATGTGGAATCCGTCTTAACCCCGAAAAATGTATATTCGGAGCTAAGGCTGGAAAGTTGTTAGGGTACTTAGTTTCAAGCAGGGGAATTGAAGCTAGCCCTACTCAAATAACTGCGCTGCAGAAGATGGCTCCTCCGGAGAATGTAAAGCAAGTGCAAAAGCTGACCGGACGTCTGGCCGCACTTAGCAGGTTTTTATCAAGGTCTGCGGAGAGGAGCTTGCCAATCTTTAAAGCTTTGAAAGGGTCCAAAGATTTTGCATGGACACCGGAGTGTCAGAAAAGCTTCGAAGATATTAAAGATTATCTCAGCAATCTTGCTACACTCACGGTGCCTGTTGCGGACGAAACCCTACTCCTGTATCTTGCAGCTACAGGTTCAGCTGTCAGCGCAGTCCTTGTCAGAGAAGCAGATATCAATGGGAAGTTGGTCCAAAATCCTGTCTATTTTGTATCCGAAGCATTGTCAGGAGCGAAGACAAGATACTCCGAACTTGAGAAGTTCGTTTATGCTCTGATAATGGCTTCGAGGAAGCTAAGACATTATTTTTTGGCTCACAATGTAATTGTACCAACTTCGTATCCTTTAGGAGATATGCTCCGAAGCAAAGATTCCACTGGAAGAATTGGAAAGTGGGCAGTAGAACTAGCACCCTTCGGCATATCTTTCCTGGCAAGGACAGCTATCAAATCTCAAGTCCTAGCAGACTTCGTAGCAGAGTGGACTCCACCTGCGAAGTTGACTCCGGAGAAATCAGATGACGGAGTTTGGATTATTTACTCCGATGGTGCTTTCCAAGCATCCGGAGCAGGCATTGGGGCAGTATTAATTTCACCATCAGGACAAAGAGCAATGTACTCCGCAAGACTCAACTTTAAGTCTACCAATAATATAGCGGAGTACGAAGGAATTTTATTGGGACTCCGGAAAGCACGTGCTCTAGGGGCTACAAGGATAATTATAAAAACAGATTCTCAGATAGTAGCAGGGCACGTAGACAAAAGTTTTCAAGTCCGACATCCACAGCTTGCAAAGTACTTGGAAGAAATTCGCAAGATCGAAGCACATTTCAAGGGTATTTCCATTCGGAGTATACCAAGAGCTGAAAACATGCAAGCGGACATTTTAGCGAAGGCTGCTGCCGGAGCTGTGGATGTGCCTGACGAAGCTTTCTATGAGGAGCTCAATATACCTTCGGTGCCACAAGTTGCTTCTGCAGAGATTCTCTGCATTCTTAGTGCAGATTGGAAAGATTCAATCATAGAACTCTTGCAAGGAGGAACAAATTTGCCCGAAGAGCCCCAATTGTCAAGACTAAAGATCAGAGCAAGAAACTATCAGTTAATCAACGGTATATTATACAAGGCCGGAGTATGTTCCCCTCTACTCCGATGTATATCTCAAGCCGAAGGCCAAGAAATTCTTCGAGAAGTTCACGAAGGCCTTTGTGGAAGTCATTTAGCCCCTAGAGCTCTGGCAGGAAAAACACTTCGCCAGGGGCTTTATTGGCCCACAATAACAGCTGATGCGGAGAGCTTGGTCCGCACTTGTCAAGGATGCCAGTGGATGGGTCGACGGAGTCATCGCCCACCAACAGCTCTTCAAGTCATTGCTCCGGTATGGCCTATGGCCAGATGGGGTATGGATCTAATTGGTCCCTTTCCGTTAGCAAAGGGAAATCTAAAGTTCGCAGTGGTAGCCATTGAATATTTTTCTAAGTGGGTAGAAGCAGAGCCCTTAACAGCTATCACTTCGAATAATGTACAGAAATTCTTCTGGAAGAACATTATTTGACGGTTCGGAGTGCCTAGATATCTCACAGTTGATAATGGAACACAGTTCGACGCAGAACCCTTCAGGAAGTTTTGCGAAGACCTAGGCATTCAACTATGTTTTGCTGCAGTGAGACATCCTCAGTCAAATGGAGCAGTTGAGCGAGCCAATGGAAATATCTTATCAGGGCTAAATCGAAGAATAGTAGGACTATCAAAGGGACTGTGGACCGAAGAGCTTCTGAAGATTCTGTGGTCCATTCGGACTACGCAAACAAGGTCCACAGGTTTTACTCCGTTCAGACTGCTATTCGGAGATGAAGCTATGACTCCAACGGAGCTCAAAGGGGGATCATTTCGCAGCACCGAACCAGACATCGAAGAAGAAAGACAAGCTTCGTTAGATTTGTCAGAAGAGACAAGGCTTCGAGCTGTAGCCAATTTATCAAAGTATCATCAGCAGACGAAGACTTGGTATGACCCGAAGGTTAAGCTCAGCGAGTTAAGGCCGGGTCATCTTGTTCTACGAAGCATTATAGCACCAGGGAAGTTAGGCAATAAATGGGAAGGTCCATATCTAATCGTCCGCTCGGGACGCCCTGGTTCATTCAAATTAGCTAATTTAGAAGGTGAAGAGTTAGCACATACTTGGCATGCGGAGCACCTAAAGCGATACTTCGCATAAGGGCTCCTTGTAATTCGCTTGTAATCACCTCTAAATTAATAAAGCATACACCCTGATGGTTGACTTCCCCTTGACACTCCTAGTTTCCCGAGCGGACGCGCTGGGACAGAAGTCGATCGAGAGGGAAGTGTCATTAAGCTGGGTTGTATTTCCGGACTTCGTACCCATAAAGTCGAAGCCTCCGGTGTGGTGGCTGAAATCCATCCGGAGCCCAAGCTGATACCTTGTAGGCATCCGTAAAAGAGCCAATACCACATTCTACGGAGTCCAAGCTTCGGCTGGTAGACTTCCGTAAAAAGAGCCGAAGGTGGCCAAAATCTGCGGAGTCCAAGCTGCAGCTTGTCAGACTTCCGTAAAAAGAGCCGAAGGTGGCCAAATTCTGCGAAGTCCAAGCTCCGGCTGGTAGACTTCTGCAAAAAAGAGCCCAAAGTGGCCAAATTCTGCGAAGTCCAAGCTCCGGCTGGTAGACTTCTGCAAAATAGCCGAAGGTGGCTACAATTTCTACGAAGTCCAAGCTCCGGCTGGTAGACTTCTGCAAAAATAGCCGAAGGTGGCTACAATTTCTACGAAGTCCAAGCTCCGGCTGGTAGACTTCTGCAAAAATAGCCGAAGGTGGCTACAATTTCTACGAAGTCCAAGCTCCGGCTGGTAGACTTCTGCAAAAATAGCCGAAGGTGGCTAAAGCAAAACAGCATTTAAGCCATGAGCTCCGAATGTCTGTTCATATAAGTCCAAAGTGACAAATTTCTTAAGACACTAAAGTGTCCTCGAAGTTATCTTAATTGATTTCTTTCGTAAAAGCAAACAAAGGTGCCAAGTTACCATTCTTCTGACTACAAATAGTCGAAGATATTTCATAAGATTTCAAAAGATCTTTAAAATGTCAGAGGGGCTCCGAACCCCCAAAAAATTGTACTCCGAAGTTTTTTCTTTGCGCATAACCATCTTTGAATACAGTTCGAAGTTGCTTATACCCAAAGAGGGGCTAGTAAGTATGGAGACAATTTTAAATCGGCATTCATTATTGAAGCAAATATGTTTACAAATTACATTATGAAAAATTGGTATCTATACCAAGAAGGAATCGGAGACCTCTTCGGTCCCGAGAGCTAGGGGTGGAACGACTAGTTCCAACATCGGAAGTTCTAAGAACTTTACGTTTAACTCTCTTCCTCCCCTTCGAAGCTCTAAAATCCTTTTGTTCTTGTTGAAGCTCTGCCCAAGTTCGAAGCCGCTCGGGGCTTCTTTCCCAGCTTCTAAGATCTTCAGATCTTTTATTTTGGGCTTCACCTTCGTCTTCGGACCAATTAGTGTCTTCAGAAGACGAAGTGTTTGCGTCAATCTCTTTATCTTCCTCTTTGATATAAGACAATATGTCTTTGATTACTTCAGGCGCAATAACGCCGGAGTCATCTCGAGGAATAAGAAATCGAGGACGCTTATAACTCTTTAGAAGTTCGAAGGTGTTCCACAGTGAGCGAATTTCGCTGTTAAGCTCTAACACTTCGATATCTTCCATAAGAGGCAAAGCCTAAAAATTTGACAAACAAGACTTTCATTGATAAATGTTTACAAGCATGAGCTTTACATAATCAAAAAATCCTAAATAATCCTAAACCTGCGGGTTCGGAGGAGGTTGACTGCTCGAAGCTTGGCTCCGAACTTGCTTTTGGCGTTGGCCTTCATCAATCCAAGCCTTGATCGCAGATCGACCTTCGGCTCTCCACGAAGTCTGGAAGGCTCGCCAAGCAGTAGCCACGCCTTCGGAAGGGGTCAGAAGTCTTGCGTCGTCGAAGATGATGGAGCCCTCTGCGCTCGGAGTAATTACTCGGCCCAAATCCTCATAGTAACGAAGTAATCCAAGGGCAGACACTTGTCCGGAGAGTTCTCCATAACGCATGCCTGCCGTCTTCATTTGCTTCGCTGCTCCTTGGATCCTCTTTAACCGGCGCAGCAGAGTCATATTGTCATCCGAAGGTAGTGATCCAGTAGTACCGAAGTACTCCAAGACACCTAACATCTGTTCGATGACCTCCGAAGCCACCTTCTCAGACTTAAGCCTTTCCTCAATAAGCACATCTTTGGCCGAAGTCGTTTCAGCTAAAACTCCGGAGATTCTAGCGTTCTCCGTAGTCAAAGCATTCTTTTGAGTTCGGAGTTGACCAGCCTCTTCTTGTAGCCTAACAAGTTCGGACCCCTTCGCAGCATCCTCTGTCCGCAGTCTTTCAATCTCCGCTCGAAGCACAATTCTTTCTGCTTCGAGCTCTTTCTTCGCAGCCTCCAAGCTTTGCCTAGCCCTTCGCTCTGCTAGTATTACATTGTCCATTTGAGCTACTCGACCTTCGGAGAAGTTAAAATTCCTTTGAAGAGTTTCGTTCTCTTCCCGAAGTTGAGCAATTTCGTTTTCACTCGATAAAGCTGCAGCGCGGGCTAAGACTGCTTGCTAAGAAAAAAGAAAAATTGGAATAAGAAATTATTCACATAAAATTCATTATTTGGTTCGAAGATCTTTTATACCTGATAAGCTGCTCTTTCCACAGCAAGGTTAAGCTCCGAACCCTTCACTCTGCTTAAACGGGCCACCAGTTCTGTTTCCCCGACTTTGCGACTGGCTTCACCCAAAGGTTTAACCAAAGTCCCAAGTCCGGTTTTCTCCTCCAAAAATGGAGTTATGAGAGGAAGCATTACTGAAGCCTTCTGACCAGCTCTGCTTAGTGAAGGTCCGGAGAGTTCTTCTGAGGCCCTTGGAACTTCTGAAGATGGCCCCCCCTCAGTCGATTCACTTTCATCTGTTGACTCAGATGAAGTCGATCCTTGAGCTGGGAGAGGCTCTATGTGTCTTTTTCCTCTTCCAGGTCCTGGTAGAGTAACCCCCGGTTGTGGCTCCGAAGTTGTCGAAGGTCTTTGAATTGTATCTTCGAGGGATACTTCGACAACAGGAGGCTCTGAAAAAACAAAAATATTACACATTGTATAATTTTACAAAAATTGATAAGAATTATGCAAAATTCACCTTCGACATTCTCTGGAATATCGAGCACCGGACTGATCGGAGGATCAAAAGTGTAGTCCTCATCCGAATCAGCCGCTAAATCTTGGACTGCAGGAGCATCGTCCTGGGAAGTCCTCCTTATTTCTTCAGGAATCGAAGCCATAGTGACTTCGATCCCACCTTCGTTCACAGGAACTCCGGCCTGAGTTGTATCTTCTTGAACTACCGAAGTCATTGGTTGATCAGCATTATCTCCAGACTCCGGTACGTTCGCAGGCACTTCGGCCTCATCTACACCCATAGGGGCTTCGAGTTGCCCTTCCTGGGTATCCGGAGCTCTTACTTCTTCGATGTTAACTTGGGGCTCCGGAATACCTGCAGTATCTTCAATATGAATATTTCGTTGAGTTGCATCTTCATCAATTAATTTTACTAATAAAGTACCTTCATCCTCTTTAGAACCAGAAAGTGAGGTTCTTGAGCTTGAAGGAGCAGGATCCAAAGGTGCGAGATTCTTTGGCTTCTGAGCCACTTTCTTCACTGGAGTCTTTGCTGAACCTGAACCTCCGGCTTCAGCTACTCTTTTCTTGGGACCTTTCTCTTGAGGCACCCAATCCATCAGAGGGGGTGGAGTTAATTCCAGCATTCCCCATACTCTGTTAAATCGCTCCCAACTTCCGACTAATTTGATTCGCCATTCTTTTTCCGACGGAGTTGGAGCACCCAGAATCTTCTCCGAAGCCCTTACAATTTGCTCTGAAGTAATAGGGGCTGAAGAAGCTAAAAAATAATTTGAGTTAATCTTTCTTCGAAGTAAATATGTACTATGCATGTTGGTTTCGAAGTTACCTGCAGGGCTCGAAGTATAGTTAATCTTGCGAAGACCGCCTTCCGAGTCATCTTCGAAGACGATAGGCCAGTTGGCCATCAACGGAGGAATTTGAAGACCGATGAATTCTTCGGCCAAGTCTCGCATACTGAGCCTTCGGCTAATTTTTTCAAGCAGGTTCAGGCGGGCTTCGAGCTGACCTTCGTCAGGTTGCACTAGGGCTTCTTTTCGGAATCTGATTTCTTTGAGGGGTCCAGCCAGAGGACTGTTAGCTCCGACTTCGGCATAAAACCACCTCAGTACCCAATCAGTGTACCATCTAGCATTGATGGCCTTAGCGGGGAATCGCAGAGCGTATTCGTCTCGAAGTCTGAAATTGATGCTTCCGAAGGCGACCACTACTTTCTCACCTCCGGAGCCTACGGAGGTCTTCGGCTGACAAGTTGCTCTATGCAGTGCCGCGAAGATTTCAGCCCTCCCTTCACAACCTTCGGCTCTCAGTGCCCACTCGAAGATAGCTAATCTAGCTACATCATTCGGAGATAGCTGGGAGAGGGTTACATGAATAGTTGAAGAACTTCAGCCAAGAAATCTACAGCAGGGAGGCCCAAGCCTGCTTCGAAAAAAGCTTCGAACACTACGACTTCTCCGGGTCTTGGTGATGGGATTGCCTCTTTGCCTGGCCTCCGAACCATAACCCCATTGCTAATCTTACCCCCTGCTGTGATTGCCAAGGACTCTCTTTTGCAGGTCGAAGGTCCCAATTCAAAGGACTGATCCAAATATTTGGTCGATGGAGGGCACAAACCTTGGTCATCGGGGATTTGGGGATTTCTCCCCCCTGCCGCCGTAGACATTGCCGCCTGCATCGAGGGTGCCGCCGCCAATGTCGCCGCCGCTGCTGCCGCGGCCGCCTGTTGCCGAGCCAAGGCCGAAGGAGGCGCAGATCCCTTGGTCTTCGCCATTCCGACTGCTGGATTGATCTCAAGAACTCAGAGGCTAGGGTTCAAGAACTCAAAGGGCTCAAAAAGTTTTGATTGAGAGGAAGCAGTGAAAAGGTAATCGGGTAAGTTTTGGGGTTCTTTATTTATAGCCTAATCTTTCCGTTTGTTACCGTTTGGGCTCTGCCTTTTCGCATTCCCGCCTGTTATTCTCCTCCGAAAATAACGCCTCATATAACTTCCGTTAGAAACAGAAACTAACGGCTATTTTCTCTAAGTCTAAAAAGACTTTCGAACTTCCTGAGTCAGTTCCAAGATAGTTCGAACAGTAATTACTTTATGACTGATTCGAAGTTCATATCTTCATGCATTTCGGAGATAAAACAAAAATCAATAACCCCTATGATTGGTTATCTTTTCTTTCCGTATACTGCTCTCCTAACGTTACAGGACGTACGGAGAAGCGTATTCGAGGGGCTACTGTTGGGGGAAAATATCTCATCTTCGGGGTTATTGCTAAAGCAGCATGAAGACAGCCAACTAGTTCGAAGATGCTCGGAACCTGGTTCGAAGCCCGAAGACAAGTACTGGTTCGAAGTATGTCTTCGAACCAAAGCCTTTCAAGATCTTTTCTGCCAGCTAAGATGGAAGACTTATCTTCTATCCTATTAGATTAGTCTTTTACCATTTTAGCCCTATTAAGGAAATCGAATAGTTTCCTTAATGTCGGTTGTAATAGAGGGGTAAATAGGTCTTTTCCTTAATATTTGGGCCTATAAATACCCCCCATTTCACCCTGTAATAGGGACCGATCACAAGTGATTCAATATACACTTTCGAACTGTTCTAAGCTATTATCCTTTCGGAGGCTTAGAACAGTTTGCTTAACAAACATTTCGTTTGTTAGTTTCTTTTCTACAGAAACCTGTTAGCGTAATCTTTTACGCCAACACTTACATTGTGCCTGTAGAGAAGAAAGGGAGCGGCAAGATACAAGTGTGTATTGATTTCCAGGATCTGAACAAAGCCACTCCAAAGGATGAGTATCCAATGCCGATAGCCGACATGCTGATCAATGATGCTTCAGGACACAAGGTACTATGTTTTCTTGATGGCAATGCTGGTTATAATCAAATCTTTATGGCCGAAGAGGACGTCTACAAGATTGCCTTTTGATGCGCTGGTTTTGTCGGTTTGTTCGAGTGGGTCGTCATGACTTTTGGTTTGAAAAATGTCGGCGCCACATATCAGCGTGCTATGAACTTGATCTTTCATGACTTGTTAGGAGTTATGTTAGAAGTTTACATCGATGATGTCATATTCAAATCAGAAGCTATGGGAAACCATTTAGCCGATTTGAAGGTCGCTTTCGATAGGATGCGACAGTATGGGTTGAAAATGAACCCACTTAAGTGTGCTTTTGGTGTGTCGATGGGTAAGTTCTTAGGTTTCATGATTCACGAGAGAGGCATAGAAATTGATACTAAGAGACTTGAGAAGATTAGAAACATTGCGGCGCCGACATGCAAAAGGGATGTACAAAAATTGCTAGGCAAGATGAACTATTTGCGTCGCTTTATATCCAACTTGTCCAGCAAGATTGATGCATTTGTCCCCATACTCCGGCTAAAGAATGAAGACGAGTTCACTTGGGGGGCAAGCCAACAAAATGCTTTCGAAAAGATCAAGGAGTGCTTGTCATCACCGCCTGTGGTGAGAGCACCTAAAGCCGGGATTCCATTTCGGTTATACATCACTGCTGAAGATAGCGTGATTGGGGCCGTGCTAACCCAGGAGGTAGAGGGAAAAGAGTACATCATCACATTCTTGAGCCGCCGCCTGCTGGACGCCGAAACTAGGTACGCGTTTGTAGAAAGATTGTGTTTATCACTTTAATACGCGTGCACCAAATTGCATCATTATCTTCTCCCTACTACATGTGTTGTCGTTTGCCAAACCGATGTCATAAAGCACATGTTACAGAAGCTGATCCTAAGTGGAAGAATCGGAAAATGGGCTTACGCGTTGATTGAGTACGACTTGGCCTACAAACCCATAAGAGCGATGAAAGGCCAAATCATAGCCAACTTTATAGTTGATCACCACATAGATGTTAGCTGGAGTGGCAACATTGCTCTAGTTGAGGTAGTGCCATGGAAGCTTTATTTTGACGGTTCGGCTTGCAAGAATGGCCAAGGTATTGGAGTGGTTCTCATATCGCCTAATGGAATGCTCTTTGAAACTTCGGCCCGTTTAGAGTTTTCTTCCACCAATAACCAAGCCGAATACGAAGCCTTATGGCTAGGTCTTGAATTGCTAGAATCTGTAGGTGCTAGACATGTTCACGCATTTGGTGATTCTTTATTATTAGTGCAACAAGTAGCTAAGAATGATCAATGTTTTAATGGCATGCTGAATAGTTACTTGGATAAATGTCTAGACATAGTTGCTACTTTTGATGAGTTCAAAATATCTCACGTGTCAAGAGAAGCCAATTTAGTCACCAATGATTTGGCTCAGCAAGCGTCTGGCTAACAAGTCAGGAGAGGAAAATTTTCTGTATTGGAGAAGCCGGCGTTTGGTCTCACTACTGAAGCCGGTCACGGTGGGTAGGCACACCCTCCGGATCGAACACCTCTAGTTGCCGAAGGTCATTGCGCCGAGGATCCTGGATCGGAGTACCCTGCCGACCGAAGGAGCTGGCACGCCGAAGTATGTAGGTCGGAGCCTCCTGCACAGAGAAGGCTCCCCAGAGTCCGAACCCTATGATGGGCTTCGATCCAGCACACTGCAAACGGCCACCCTGGCCAGGCTTTGGCAGGAGCTGGAATGGCTCGGGGGGCACCTAAAGTCAGTAATTTAGAAGTTTTTTCAGAAGGTGGACCAACGAAACCCTCTGAAACCTATAAGGGCGATTGGAGAGTCCCAATCATCCAGTATTTGAGGGACCCTATCCAAAGGGTTGATCGGAAGGTTCGGCGACAAGCGTTCAAATTCGTGTTGATAGACGACACATTGTATCGCCGAACCATCGACGGAGTACTATTGAAGTATTTAGACCATGAGCAATCCTAGGTGGCTACGGGAGAAGTCCATGAAGGGCTTTGCGGCACTCATCAGCCGGCCATATGAGTTGGTACCAAGGTCAGTCCATATGAGTTTGTATATGGACAAGAGGTCGTTCTGCCTGTAGAGGTAGATCTTGGCTCCTTAAGATTGTTAAAGCAAGACGGCTTATCGGTCAATGAGTATGAAGCTCTTTTGAAGGATAATCTAGAGGAAGTGACCGATAAGAGACTAAGGGCTTTAGAAGCCATAGAGGTAGACAAGAAGAGAGTAGCTAAATCCTACAATAATAAGGTTAAACCAAAATCGTTTCAAATAGGAGATTTGGTGTGGAAAACGATTTTACCTTTAGGCACGAAAAGTCCTATGTTTGGTAAATGGTCGCCTAGTTGGGAAGGTCCTTTTAAGATAGCCAAAATCGTTCCCGGCAACGCATACATGTTGGAATCCCTGCAGGGAGAGAGGTTTCGAAGGGCTTTGAATGGTAGGTACTTGAAAATGTATTTCCCAAGTGTGTGGCAAACATCATAAAAGTGTCGAAAAGCCGATATGGATGGTATCGTCTTCAGCCCGTTGTGCTTTTAGTTAACTCAGTTCACTAAAAGGTAGGGGGCATGTGTTGATAGCAAAAACATGGCATTAATGGCTAGATCATCAAAATATCAATTTTGATGATTTGGGCCGAAAATACACATGTCCCGGGTCTGTCCGAAGCCCTACAGGGCCGAAGTCCATTGTGCTATGGGCTCCGAAAGCCTCTAGCCAGCTCATGGGCTTCACCCGGGATGCCTTCGGAGGCCCATGCCACCGAAGCTTCGGCCCGAGGAGCAGGCCTCGACGGGCCTGGTCACTCCGGCAGAGATGGAGTTGTATGCGATTCCAACTCAGTTTTTATCTCCATCCGATTGGGTTAATAGCAGATTAGATTGGAAATTAATCCCCTATAAATAGAGAGGAGAGGCCAGCGTAAAACCCCTCAACTCAAACCAAACCAAAGCCCTAGCTTTGATCGTATTTACTTTACCTTTATTTTCCTGTACCTCTTCGTGGGTTTGCCTAGAAGCCCTCCAGCGGCCACTACGGAACAGTGGTAACCCTTGTTACTTCGCTTGTGAAGTATCCGTTAATCTACATAATATATTGCTATCGCCTTGTTACTTCGCCTGTGAAGTATCCTCTAATCTGCGTAACAGATTGCTACCTTCGCTACTAGTGCAACACTAAGCAGAATTCGGTCCTTAAAACGAATTGGTACTTCGAATTCTCTCTGTTGCAGGTTCCCACATTTCGGAGCTACTTCGTCTAATGTGTCCGGAGCTGAGAGATCGGGTTCGGATTTCACCAGAACACCCTTCAGCGGGACTGCAAGCTCCTGGCAACAGGCTTCGCCAGCATACTTCGTCACGATAGGCTTCACCACGACCATACTCCGCACTGGACGAAGTTACGCTTGTGCACTGTCCCTCGCGATATTATTCTGTAGTGTGCTGTATCAGAGACCTCACGCTGAACCCTGCTGTTCGGAGGTGATTATCGCGTCCTGATCCATTCGGAGTCCATCTTCTTTCGGATCAGTCCGAACAGCTGAAGCACCCTTCGGCAGGGACACTTCGCACTAGACACCGAAGGTACCTTTCGGTGATCCCTTCACATCAGACTTCGAAGCAGACAGGCTCCGACCGGTTTGCTGATTTTATTCTGTTTAATCTATTTCTTTCGGCTAATTGGGTTATTTTGTGTGATCTGATTGCCTGTCGACTCCACCCCCCTTATCACGACTAAGGTTAGTCGGAACGCGATGTCGGTGCTGCATCACGCTTAGGCTTGTCCCTAAGTATCCGCACACTTTTGGATCATCGAACTAACCAAAGTGCGGGGGCACGTTTCCGTGTCAACGACGTGGATGTCCAGCTCGCCACCACCACACTTTCTTACTCTACTCAGCCCCTACAATGATTTGCATGTATGAATCATCGACCCGGTATCAAATACCCATGAATCATTTGGACGAGTAGGAAAATTAATTTCAATAACATTAATACCTGAAGTGGAAGTCCCACTTCCCTTCTTATTCTTTTGCTCTTCCAAGTACACCTTGCAATTGCGCTTCCAATGCGTAGGCTTGTGGCAATGGCGGCACACATCAGAGTTGGCAGGACCAGACCTCGACTTTCCCAACAGTTTAGACTTCACACTAGAGATCGCATTTGTAGTCTTAGCCTTTTTCCTCCTCTTTTTGCTCTCATTCTGAACAACCATCACATGGTTTGGAGTATTCCTGGTACTCTCCTCAGCAGATTTTAGCATCCCATGCAACTCAGCTAGTGTCTTATCCAGTCCAACCATATTATAATTCATGATGAATGGCTCAAAGCTCAGTGGGAGCGACTGGAGAATGACATCGATAGCGAGGTATGGATCCAGTGGAGTGTCCAGTCTCTCTAGAGTCTCTACGCAACCAATCATATTGATCACGTGAGGGCTCACTGGGCTCCCTTCAGCTAGCCTGCTACTAAACAAGCAAGCATTTAGACACATTGTATCTTTCTGCCCTTGCTTTGTCCTAAAACATGCCCTTAAGACCTATGGTCATATCATAAGCATGACGTTCCTCATACTATTTCTAAAACTAAGAGGACATGCAGGCAAGCATCAGGTAGCTGACATCCATGGAATCACTAGCATGCTTCTCATAAGCACGCTTATCTGTTGTAGAAGCATCCTCTCTTGGTTCATAAGGGTGAGGTTCCTCCAAAACATAATCCTTTTTTCTCTTGTTTGAGAACAATTCTCAAATTTCGATACGAATCCATAAAGTTCGTTCCAGACAATTTATCTCGTTCAAGAATAGATCGCGAATTAAAAACTGGAGTGCTCTTAATAGTAGATGTAGTAGGTGTCATGATCTACAAAAGATTAAATGCGAGGTTTAGCACTATGTAATGTTTATCTTCTATCCAATAAAAGATGTTCCACTATCTAAACCAGTCACTTTCCCTCTCATGACTAATAGTGGCGCCAGATCCATGGTCATGCTATCTCCTAGTGAGCTTTGGCATCATTGCTAGAAGTTAGTTGACATAGGTAAGCAACTGTTTGCTAATCACATCGTATGTGATTCTTGTCGTTGGAGAAGCATCCAATGCTCCACCCTAACTCCTATGCTCCAAGGTCCAAAACCGTTTTGATAGCCTTGTCAAGTGAACAAACACTATGCGTGCATAAGTCCGACTTCCACCCCAACTGGTCGAGATAAAAGATAGCACCCTGCTTTGGCAGACCCACTATCGATAAGCACGAACCTTGGTGGGTGCATCTATCGTAGAAGTGCTAGAGGTTTGTGGAATCTAGCTTAGTCCGAGTGTGGCAGAATGTGAAGTATGCTTCGGTGCGAAGTATGAAAGTATCGAAGCCTGCTTCGAACAGTGTACTTCGAAGCCTATACTTCGATCAGAAAGCTTCGAACAAAGTTCACAGAAAAGCAAGCTTCGAAAGAGAAGCGAAGCCAAACACACAGCAGCAAGACCAAAACAAAGCCTACAACACTACCTTCGAAGCTAGCTATATCAGAGTATGACTACCGAAGTGGTAACCTTCGACCCAAAGACTAACTTTGAATGACAAGCTCCGAACCCACAAACTATGACCCTCGAAAAAGACAGCAGCAGAAGAAACCTCAGAAAACACTCTCCGAGCGAAGTCTACCAGAGAGACATGCTTCGAAGCTAACTTCGAGACCTGCCGAAGTATGCTTCGCAAGAACTGCCAAAGTATGTCAAAAGTCAAAAAAAACTAAGTACAGAGCATACTTCAAAACTAGATTCACGGTTCAAGTTCGGAGTTGAAAATTCTAGCAAAGCCTTCGTAGAAGTCTGGTCGAAGCCTGCCTCACAGAGGTGAAGGACTTCGAACAAAAAGGGGCTTCGCCAGAAACAGCCAGAGAAAAACTAGACCCTATCTGTTCGATCAAAAAGCTATGAGGAAAAAGCAAGGCTAGACAAGACTAGCGTACTGTTTCTACAGGGAGTAGGTACTACTTGCTGCATGCAAGAACTAGTACTACTCACAGAAGCAACCAGAGAGATTGATATGCTCAGGAATAAAATAGCCGCACGCAAAAACGAAACTGCAGAGCTACAAACGAAGTGCTGCACACAAACAGCAGGAATAAAATCTTCCAGAAACAGTGAAGAATCAAGATGAACTCACGAAGAACAGGAGCAATATTCTTGGCGGCGCACGCATGAACAGGAGAGAGAGAGAGTGGAGGAACCAAAAATGACCCAATCCTTGAATAAAAAAGTGATTTCTTGAAAGGGTAACCTAACCCTAGGGATTGGGGCCCTATTTATAGGCTGCCCAATAGCTAGGAATATTCCACCAACCCCTTAGGGTTTTTTACAGACGCTGAAATAAAAGGAAAAGACTAAACTGCCCTTAGGATATTTTTACAGACTCGACTGACTGACTGTGGGCCTAGGGACAAAATAGTAAACTCCTATTTACAGATGACTTATCCGAAAGCTAAGCTTTCATAGCGACTACGGCTTCTCTTCTGGACAGTCCAATACAAGATCAGTGGTCGTCAGTTTTGCGCCGAAACTGACAAAGCCTCCACCGACTTTGCACCAGGTACCCGGATTGGGCCGGCCCGACTCCGCAGCTCTCTCAGCCCGGCAATCGCTCACCTGCCCGTGTACCTGAGTCAATGTACTCTGCTGCTGCTCGATGGGTCTTCTGCTGCTCCTAGCCCATGTACTCCGATTGGGCCAGCCCGACTTCGCGGCCCCTCTGCCCGACAGTCGCTCGCTACCCGTGTACCTGAGTCACACCTGGCCAAAACGCAGCAGATCTTCTCTCTTTTCAGTCCTCTTTGACTATCGTTGACAATGACTCATCACATCTAGATCCATGAGGCCCACGCTATTCAGCATGGCTCCTCAATCTCCCCCTTGATGAGTGCATTGTCAACATTTCACTTCTTCAGCTCTTCAGTACCTGCGAACACATGTGGAAACAACAAAAACAAAGCACAAGAAAACAGAGAAGAAGAAAATAAAGTAAAAGTTCAACCCTAATGACCAAAAGTCAAACAAAAGCAAGAAGCGGTCATTATGGTTAACCAAAAGGTGCTCAAAATGAGTGCAATCTCAGAAACATCAACAAGGATATCAAAAGAGTAAGGACAAACAGGACAAAAACTCCCCCTGAAACAAATCCCGAAGAAAGCCAAAACTCCCCCATAAACTCTTATCCCAAAATTTCTCCCCCTTGTTGACAAGTGAACTCATCAAGCACTATAGAAAGACACAGACTCCTCTGAAATACAACTCCCCCTCAAAATATGCAATGAATGCAACTAGGGTGCAGGTGGAGTGAAGAAAGCATGCTTCTCAGATATGATTGACTGCAATTACAACATCTAACAAGTATAGCAAAAGACATACTGTCTCAGACACATGGCATGATCAGTGCAACAGATGATATCTAAAGAAAGTCATTTGCACGCATTTTTTCAGTTTTTGCAAACAAAAGCATCACCATATTTTCCAGTTAACAAGCAAAGCAAAGCATGAGATGCATAAACTAACTGATATCTACCAAGATAAGCATTGTTCAAAACAAAGTGCTTCAGCAAACTTGTTATCTTTTTTTTAATGTTCAGGCTTTTTCATTGTCCTTTTTCATTTTTGCCAAGGGTTATTTGCATGTCAAACCTTATGCTAACCGACCAAGTCAAGCCTAGGCCAGAAATGGACCATCAGAAGCTTAAGACATTGGTCTTGGCATACACTACATTGTCCTAGTTCATACCAAAGTGCTATGGTAAGCAGTCCAGAACAATGTAATGCGACAAAGAAAACCCACTTGGATCTTTTCAACTCAAGCATAAAAAGACATGGAATTTTCATTTTTTCTGATTTCATCATTTTATAGCATAAAGATGTCCAAGTTGCATATCTGCATCTATGTGAGGAACTAGCTACAAGGCATGTAACAGATAGCAAAAGCACTCAGCCTACACATGCTAGTTACCAGAAGCAATGGTGAACATTTTTCAAGTTTAAAGCGTAAAAGCCATGCATATGACAGATATCAGACATATCAAACAAACTGAACCAAGGCATGATCATTGACAAGTAATCAAAAGCATGTACTAGCTAGAATAAGTAAAGCAGTTCAATCATATAACAGAAGCAAGCTCAACAGTGTGATATGTGAGTATGTATGATATGAACACACACAAAAAGACTCAAACAAAGAGTAAAGAAGAAAGAAAACTGACGCGAAATGTAGACTGATCTAGGGGTTTGGTGAAAATGTCAGCCAACTGATGATGGGTATCAACATGAACAAGGTCAATGACACCTTTCTCATATTGATCCCGCAGAAAATGAAAGTGCACATCAATATGTTTGGTTTTTGAATGGAGACAAGGGTTTTTCCCTACACTAATAGCACTGGTGCTGTCACAAAACAAAGGAACTCTGGTAGGAAAGAACAACCCAAAATCTCGCAGAGTAGAAATCATCCAAACCAACTGTGAGCAGCAGCTAGAAGCAGCTACATACTCAACCTCAGTGGTCAAAAGAGCAACTCCAGATTGCTTTCGAGAAGACCAAGAGACAAGAGAAGAACCAAGAAACTGGCAAGTACCGGAAGTCGACTTGTGATCCAACCAGCACCCACCAAAATCAGCGTCCGAAAAGCCAGATAAATCAAGAGATGATGATGCTGAATAGAAAAGACCAAGATCAGGCGCATAGGTAAGATACCTGAAGATGCGCTTGACAGCCTGCCGATGAGACATGCGTGGTGAAGACTGGAAGCGCGCGCACAGTCCCACGGCGAACTGTATGTCTAGCCTTGTCGCCGTCAGGTACAGCAGCGAACCGATCATCCCTCAAAAATCTCTCTCGTTGACCTTGACGCCACTCTCGTCCTTGTCCAGGCCTCCAGATGTGCCCATCGGGGTCATCTGTGGCTTCAGCTCACCACCAAAGTCAA
Organism: Zizania palustris; assembly: GCA_019279435.1. NCBI lineage: Eukaryota > Viridiplantae > Streptophyta > Magnoliopsida > Poales > Poaceae > Zizania > Zizania palustris. The sequence goes on from JAAALK010000036.1 coordinate 41,639, forward strand.
ATTTTTTCAACATATCACGAGTGTACTTACCTTGGTGGATGAAAGTGGCGTCCTTGGTCTGCTTGATGTGGAGCCCTAAGAAGTACTTGAGCTCACCCATAAGGCTCATCTCAAACTCACTATGCATCTGCTAGAAAACTTGGACACAAGATCATTAGTAGTACCGCCAAAGATAATATCGTCCACATAAATCTGAGCAACTAAGAAATCTGAAGCATCTTCGAGTAAGAAAAGAGTTTTATCCACAGAACCCATCACAAAGCCCTTCCCCAACAAAAACTGCTTCAACCGGTCATACCAACCCTGGGGGCTTGCTTTAACCCGTATAAAGCCTTTTGCAACTTAAAAACATGTCGAGGAAACTTGGGGTTCTCAAAACCTGGGGGGCTGCCTAACATACACTTCCTCCTTTATATACCTGTTCAGAAAAGCACTCTTGACGTCCATTTGAAAGAGCTTAAAACCCTTCGAAGCGGCAAAAGCTAAGAGAATGCGAATGGACTCTGTTGGACCGGAAACGGCGACCAGAGGGGGGGTGAATGGGAGCTTTTAAAAATTCGGGCTAAAAACTAGCCTTCGGTTTTAGTTCTGTCTTCTGCGGAACAGGCTTCGAACAATACCTTCAAAGGTCTGGTTCGGAGGTGTTTTGACAGCTCTGAACACAGGCTTCGACAGGACCAAAAGTTCGAAGCCAAGAATACTTCGCTCCACTTACAACCCTCGAAAATCTACTCTGCTAAGTCAGTGCAGGCTCCGCACCCAGGGTGCTTCGAGCAGGCTTCGCACTTCACCCTTCGCAAGAGTGGACACCCTACTGAGGACTTCGACCAAGTACTTGGCAGGAGTAACGGGTGCTGGGCTTCGTACACGAAGGTCTAAACGCACACTGACAGACTTCGCTAGAGTCACAGACACGAATAAAAGCACGGGCTTCGAACAGGGCTTCGCTAGTAAGCAGCGAGGTCTCGCCTCCTGTTCCACAGAGCGACAGCACACTGAAAAACACACTTCGCACAAACACCCTTCGCCTAGATAGGCTTCGGTGCACTACAACTAGCGAGGTATGTAAAGCTAGCTCAAGCAAAATGCACACAGAAGCAGGGCATTCGCCGCTTGAACAAGGAACACAATAAAATTGAACTCTGGATGAATACAACGAAGTGTGTGGCTAGTACAGGAGCTCAACAGTAAATGCTCAAAGTGTTAAATGTTACCTACCGAGCCCCCATATTTATAGCCCACAGTTCACCCAAGTGAAATGACTACTTTACCCCTAGGGTTTACACCAGTTTTGTCTCTACAGAACAGAGGGGTACAAAAGGTAGTCCAACTTTATTCTGGAGGCTTCTCTGTAGCTTTGCAGA
>JAAALK010000036.1:44002-84216 GCA_019279435.1 Zizania palustris
GTGCTGGATCGAAGCCCATCATAGGGTTCGGACTCTGGGGAGCCTTCTCTGTGCAGAGGCTCCGACCTACATACTTCGGCGTGCCAGCTCCTTCGGTCGGCAGGGTACTCCGATCCAGGATCCTCGGTGCAATGACCTTCGGCAACTAGAGGTGTTCGATCCGGAGGGTGTGCCTACCCACCGTGACCGGCTCAGTAGTGAGACCAACGCCGGCTTCTCCAATACAGAAAATTTTCCTCTCCTGACTTGTTAGCCAGTACGCTTGCTGAGCCAAATCTTGGTGCACTAAATTGGCTTCTCTTGACACGTGAGATATTTGAAACTCATCAAAAGTAGCACTATGTCTAGACATTTATCCAAGTAACTATTCAGCATGCCATTAAAACATTGATCATTCTTAGCTACTTTTGCACTAATAATAAAGAATCACCAAATGCTTGAACATGTCTAGCACCTACAGATTCTAGCAATTCAAGACCTAGCCATAAGGCTTCGTATTCGGCTTTGGTTATTGGTGGAAGAAAACTCTAAACGGCCGAAGTTTCAAAGGAGCATTCCATTAGGCGATATGAGAACCACTCCAATACCTTGGCCATTCTTGCAAGCCGAACCGTCAAAATAAAGCTTCCATGGCACTACCCGACTCAACTATAGCAATGTTGCCACTCCCGCTAACATCTATGTGGTGATCAACTATAAAGTTGGCTATGATTTGGCCTTTCATCGCTCTTATGGGGTTTGTAGGCCAAGTCGTACTCAATCAACGCGTAAGCCCATTTTCCCGATTCTTCCACTTAGGATCATCTTCTGTAACATGTGCTTTATGAACATCGGTTTGGCAAACGACAACACATGTAGTAGGGGAAGATAATGATGCAATTTGGTGCACACGTATTAAAGTGATAAACACAATATTTCTACAAACGCGTACCTAGTTTCGGCGTCCAGCAGGCGGCGGCTCAAGAATGTGATGATGTACTCTTTTCCCTCTACCTACTGGGTTAGCACGGCCCCAATCACGCTATCTTCAGCAGTGATGTATAACCGAAATGGAATCCCGGCTTTAGGTGCTCTCACCACAGGCGGTGATGACAAGCACTCCTTGATCTTTTCGAAAGCATTTTGTTGGCTTGCCCCCCAAGTGAACTCGTCTTCATTCTTTAGCCGGAGTATGGGGACAAATGCATCAATCTTGCTGGACAAGTTGGATATAAAGCGACGCAAATAGTTCATCTTGCCTAGCAATTTTTGTACATCCCTTTTGCATGTCGGCGCCGCAATGTTTCTAATCTTCTCAAGTCTCTTAGGATCAATTTCTATGCCTCTCTCGTGAATCATGAAACCTAAGAACTTACCCATCGACACACCAAAAGCACACTTAAGTGGGTTCATTTCAACCCATACTGTCGCATCCTATCGAAAGCGACCTTCAAATCGCTAAATGGTTTCCCATAGCGTCTGATTTGAATATGACATCATCGATGTAAACTTCTAACATAACTCCTAACAAGTCATGAAAGATCAAGTTCATAGCACGCTGAGTATGTGGCGCCGACATTTTTCAAACCAAAAGTCATGACGACCCACTCGAACAAACCGACAAAACCAGCGCATCAAAGGCAATCTTGTAGACGTCCTCTTCGGCCATAAAGATTTGATTATACCAGCATTGCCATCAAGAAAACATAGTACCTTGTGTCCTAAAGCATCATTGAGCAGCATGTCGGCTATCGGCATTGGATACTCATCCTTTGGAGTGGCTTTGTTCAGATCCTAGAAATCAATAACCACCTGTATCTTGCCGCTCCCTTTCTTCTCTACAGGCACAATGTAAGCAACCCATTCCACGTACCGCACGGCCTAATAAATTATGCTTGAGTAGTCGATCCACTTCTTCTTTAACCTCGTCATAGATGGCCGAATTAAAGCGGCGGGGAGGTTGCTTATAAGGCCTAAATCCGGCTTGATAGGCAGCCTATGCTCCACGAGCTCACTGCTTAGCCCTGGCATTTCACTATACTCCCATGCGAAACAATCGACATACACCGAAGTAACTTATTACTTAAGCCTTTCATCGGGCTGTAAATTTTGGTTTACAAAAGTCGGCCTTGGGATTCTACCATCACCTTATTGACTTCCTCCAAGGGATCGGCCGACGCAAAACCTTGTCCTAATTTCTCTACTTCGCTAAAGTCCCCGATGGCTTCGGCAATACCGTCTTTACTAGACCGATTGGCTTCACACGAGACTTTAGCCAATCTAAATTACTCTTGCTAGACATGACTATTAATACAAAAATAGCCATGCTACTCCAGCCGCTTTACAGACACTGGTACAAAACCGTCCTCCGAATACATTACAAAATTGTAATCCGAAAGATCTCTACCTGATAGACATTCTACTTGTTATGGACGGTGTCAACTAACACATCGGCCAATGCTACTTGGGCCGAGGTATCCGCGGGGATGACTTCTATCTCATCACCGTCCCACTGTATCAGGCACTAGTGTAGAGTAAAGGAATGCAGTAGTTTGCGTGAATCTATTCGCGCCCGAGTAGTACGCTATAATTACCTTGTACGTCGACAATGAAAAATGTTGTTGGCAACGTCTTGTTGCCCACCGTCAACTCCATAGAGAGTACTCCCTTGGCCTCGGAGCTCTCAACCGTTGAATCCGTTGAGCATAAAGTTGGTCTTCTTCAGGTCATCCTCATCCCTGCCAAGTTTCTTCAACAACGAGTAAGGCATTAAGTTAACGGTGGCGCCGCCGTCGACGAGCATTCGGGAAATCGTCTTTCCATCAATATGACCTCTAATGTACAAAGGCTTCAAATGGCGAGCCGAGTCCTCGGCTTCTCAAAGATGGCGTTGCGTGGGCCGAGGTTCAATTGGGCAACCTCGGCCTCATCCTGTGGTACTGCGAACTTGGCAGGCAGCGTGACGATGTTGATGTCCATCACCTGGGGTGCAGGCCCTTTAGAGATGGGCGAGTAATCGTCGTCAAGCATGTCATCATCGTCGTCGCTAGGACTAGGAGCCGGGTTGTTTATCTCAACCGGCTTCTCCCTCCATACCTGTTTGTAGCTGGCCGAGGGCGAATTTCTTTCGAAGATAGCGTCACGCTCGGCCTCAGCTTTCTTCTCGCGCATCTCCTATGTCCGTAGTCATTGTAGGCGTCTCTTTTGTGATTGGGACATGCCTGGAGGGGCCCAAGATGGCTGGGGCTTGGTGCCGGGTGCTACTGTTCGGCCTCCCATTAATTCTGGTCGAAGTGGCACTATGCCCTTCGGCCTTGTGCTTCCTGCTCTCGGAGGGGCCTCCGCTGCGGACCCTGATGGACAGACTGGCCTTGTTCGGCTGATCAAACCAGGCTTCAGCATAGAGTCCGGCCGAAGCATGTGACTTACCTCCGTCAGACCTCGGTGACAAAGTATTCGGGATTGGGACTTCCTGAGACCCAATTCTGATGGTTATGGCTTCAGACTCCCTGACCTCGGCCTCCGCGTGCTCGCACCCTTCGGCTTCACTCTGCATGGTCCGATTCGCAGGCACCACGGACAGTCTGTGAATGATGCCCCCTCCGCTACATCTGTTTGTGCCTGCCATCCATAATACTCCGAAGGAAAACAAGGCATAATGTTAGGTTGCAGAGGGTACCCCCGACCCAAATACGTTTCGAGCCCACGGGGTCCCGCCCAGTCATACCGCGAAGTCATCGGTGGCTCTAGTGGCCTCGCCCACTGTGAGCCGAACCCGTTACCTGGAAGGGGGTTCGGCATAGTTGATGGCGTCTCGGCCCACACCAGGGAAGGGTCCTACCAAGCCAGAGGTACGTTCAGCCATTGCGGGCTGAAGCCTCCATCGGGGAAGTCCAACATGGTGTGGGGTTCGGCCATTGGGGGGCTGAAGTTGCTGTAGATGGGGCCTGGCCACTGGGGCTCGAAGCTACTGTACGGGGGATTCGGCCATTGTGGCTCGAAACCACCTTGTAGAGTGTTAGGCCCCTGTGGCCCGAAGCCTCCGTGTGGAGGGTTCGGCTACTTTGGTCCGAAGCTACCCTCCGAGGATCCCGCACCCTTCAGCTGCTTTAGGCTTCTTAGCGTGTGGTCTTGCTTCCTTTGCTCTTCTTCGATGCTTGTTCAAAGCATGCCATACGTTACCTTCCGCCTCTTGTGAGTCTTAGCCGAAGGGGTATTAATGTTCTGTTTCCACACTTCTACCTCAGGGTTCTTCGGTATGAGTGTGTGAATACGCGGCTCTCCAACAATTACATCCTTCCCCTTAGCCGACTCGGCCTGTTCTAGCCGAATCAACACCTTCTCACCGAGGTCGACGACGTTGACGGGAAAGGGGTCCTTGTCCAGCTTCATCTTCGGTTTATGGTCTATCTTCAATCGTCCTTCTTCTATGGACGATTGTACCTATCGTCAGAAAACATTGCAGTCATTAGTATTATGTGAATGTGAATCATGCCACCTACAATATGGATGCTTCTTTAACTCATCGGCAGGTGGAATGACTTGACCCTTAGGTAACCTGAGAAGCTGACTTTTTAAGAGAAAATCAAATATTTTATCACATTTGGTTATATCAAACGAGTACTTGACCTCACTAAGTCGATTCTTTGTGGGAGATGGTCATAACTCAGAGCAGGTGACAAGTTTATTCTTAGTGTTCCACACCCATTCGACCGCGTACATATCGGTCGAATCTTCTTCTTCCGATTCTTCCTCATCAGAACGTTCCATGATGTGGATTTCAGCCCTAGGCTTGCTAAATGTTTAATAAACTTTTTATCTTTGGTTCGGCCTTCCTGGACGAGAGCCTGCTGCAAAACTCGAATCTTCTTCTTCTGATTCTTCCTCATCAGAACGTTCCATGATGTGGATTTCAGCCCTAGGCTTGCTAAATGTTTAATAAACTTTTTATCTTTGGTTCGGCCTTCCTGGATGAGAGCCTGCTGCAAAACTTGGCTAACTTCTAAAAAGTTTTGGTTATCTAACCTCTCTTTAATTTCGGAATGCAACCCGTTAAAAGCTAGTTCCGCCAAGTCCCTTTCCAAAATATTAAGACTAAAACATCGGTTTCTAGTATCCCTAAAACGCTTGATGTACTCAGAGGCGTTCTTGCCAGATTTTTGCATAACCGATGTCAAATGTGAAAGCCTAAGTTCTGTCTCACCTGTGTAGAAATAATCATGGAATTTCTGTTCTAAATCATCCCACGTCTAGATGGAGTTTGGCGGGAGCACCGAAAACCAAGTGAAAGCGGTGCCGGACTGCAAGAGAGAAAATAGTCTAACTTTTAGAGCATCTATCCCGCTAACTTCTCCACACTGTGCCAAAAATTGACTAACATGCTCTAGCATAGTTTTGCTACCCTCGCCATCGAACTTAGTGAATTCAGGGATTCTATAGCCACGGGGGTAGGGCACTGTGTCAAGATGGTCGGGGTATGGCTTACGGTAAACCCTAACCCGTCCCTTGGGCACGAAGCCGGCACACTCTCTAAATAGTGCGCGGACCCGCTCCTCTATGTCATTTTGGCCGCTTGTGTGCGCCTCTCATGCGGGGCCGCGACACTATTTGTATGACGTGTTCGTGGGCCTCTTCCATGTGTTCTATTTGTATGACGTGTTCGTGTCCGGTCGCTTGCGCATGTGGTGCGGGCAGCGTAGGTATCGATGCAGGTGGTGGTGTGCGGTATGCAGTGTTGTTTTGATTGTAGGTATAATGATTAGTCTCGGCCATAAGTGTTGAGGCTGGAGACATGATTGTGCCGGTGCTGTCGTTAGTTCTACCGTACACGTGGTTTGCCAGAGGTGCACTAGCAATAGGAACCGGCGATACGGACTTAGTAAAGCCAAACATCCTAAGAGTTGCCTCTACTTGGGAGCTGACTGCCAAATCTAAACAGTTGGCTAGCGAAGAGCTAACGGCTTGATCTACTGATGCAGCTATTTTTTGCTCAATCTCTAAAGAAGATAAACGATGCGATAGAAGTGTTACCTGGACCTGAGCGAGTTTGGGGGTGATGATGTCGTGCTTGATGAAGCCCGCGCGTGTCTTGATGTAGCCCCCAAGCATCATGTCTTGGAGTGCTTTTAACTTTTCCTCGATCTCTGCTCGGTCTTCTGTGGGGATATCTTCAAGTGTGGGTGTCAAGATATTGCGGTTGTCAATATCCGCACCTCCTATTGTGTCCATCGGCGGTGTAGATGTATTAGTCGACGTAGATGTACCGGTGGTCGATGTAGACGTACTTGTCATGTTCGCATAGCCTTCCCCAGCGCAGTCGCCAAAAGTGTGTTGACACGGAAACGTGTCGCCGCACTTGGGTCAGTTCGATGATCCAAAAGTGTGCAGATACTTAGGGACAAGCCTAAGCGTGACGCAGCACTAACGTCGCGTTCCGACTACCCTTAGTCGTGATAAGGGGGGTGGAGTCGCCAGGAAATCAGATCAGACAAAATAACCCAATTAGCCGAAAGAAATAGATTAAACAGAATAAAATCAGCAAACCGGTCGGAGCCTGTCTGCTTCGAAGTCTAATGTAAAGGGGTCACCGAAAGGTACCTTCGGCGTCTGGTGCAAAGTGTCCCGCCGAAGGGTGCTTCGGCGTTCGGACTAATCCGGTTGAAGATGGACTCCGAACGGATCAGGATGTGATAATCACCTCCGAACAACAGGGTTCGGTGTGAGGTCTCTGATACATCACACTACAGAATAATATCGTGAGGGCCACGCACAAGCGTAACTTTGTCTAGTGCGGAGTATGGTCATGGCGAAGCCTGGCGTGACGAAGTATGCCGGCAACGCCTATTGCTGGAGCTTGCAGTCCCGCCGAAGGGTGTTCTGGTGAACTCCAAACCCGATCTCTCACCTTCGGAAACCTCCGACGAAGTAGCTCCGAACGTGGGAACCTGTAAAAGAGAGAATTCGAAGTACCAATTCGGCCTGAGGACCGAATTCTACTAAGTGTTGCACTAGTAGCGAAGGTAGCAATCTGTTACGCAGATTAGCGGATACTTCACAAGCGAAGTAACAAGGCGATAGCAATCTATTACGTAGATTAACGGATACTTCACAAGTGAAGTAACAAGGGTTACCACTTTTCCGTAGTGGCCGGCGGAGGGCTTCCAGGCAAACCCACAAAGAGGTACAGGAAAATAAAGGTAAAATAAATACGATCAAAGCTAGGGCTTTGGTTTGGTTTGAGTTGGGGGGGGCCTTTACGCTGGCCTCGCCTCTCTATTTATAGGGGCTTAATTTCCAATCTAATCTTCTATTAACCCGGCCAGATGGAGATAAAAACTGAGTTGGAATCGCATACAACTCCATCTCTGCTGGAGTGGGCTTCGGCCAGGCCCGTCGAGGCCTGCTCCTCGGGCCGAAGCTTCGGTGGCATGGGCCTCCAAGGCTTCCTGGCCGAAGCCCATGGGCTGGCTAGAGGCTTTTGGAGCCCATAGATCAATGGACTTCGGCCCTTTAGGGCTTCGGACAGACCCTGGACATGTGTATTTTCGGCCCAAATCACCAAAATTGATATTTTGACGATCTAGCCATTAATGCCTTTTTTGCTATCAACACACGTCAGGAATGGTGCAAAGGTTGCAGCGTTGGTCGTCGGTGTTTATTCACTGTCGCTACTGTCAGCTTTAGTTTTGGAGTGAAATAATTGTTATTTCATTCCCGCCTTAGGCAAAAACATTATCTCTTCTCATGTTTAGAGGAAGATGGTTTTGAATTTATAATAAAGAACAAGAGTTGTTCAATATTTTCAAATGGCATACTCTATGGTGTTTTTCCATTAGTGAATGGATTGTATATTCTAAGTCTTGACGATGCACATGTTTATAACATTAGTACTAAGAAACAACAACTCAATGATTTGAATCCCACCTACATCTGGCATTGTCGTTTGGGTCATATAAATGAGAAGCGTGTACAGAAGCTCCATAGTGATGGACTTTTGAGTCATTTGATTTTGAATCATATGACATATGCGATTCTTTCTTACTTGGCAAAATGACAAAGACGCCTTTCACTGGACAGACTGAGAGGGCAAATGAGCTATTGTCCATAGTACATACTTATGTGTGTGGTCCAATGAGTCACACGGCTAGGAAAGGATTTCAGTACTATATTACTTTACCGACAACTTTAGTAGATATGGCTATGTCTACTTGATGAGGTATAAGTGGGAATCTTTCAAAAAGTTCAAGGAGTTCGAAAATGAGGTACAAAATCATACAGGCAAGATAATTAAATTTCTACGATCGGATCATGGGGGTGAATATTTGAGCCATGAGTTTAGTGATAATCTGAAGAGTGTGGAATTGTTCCACAGCTGACTCCACCCGGCACACAATAAGCTTAGATTAGACCTAGCCACCCAAGAGTTCTCTCCTTCCCTTCTTGATCTCAAATGTTGAGGTCAAGGATCCTCGTCTCTGACGTGCGGTGCTAACACGCTGCCATGGGAGGTACTCCATCCCTGTATGTGTGGACTCCATGGAGGCGTTGCTCCAATAACGACGCTTGTGGACATCTACATGCGAACGACTACGTCGTCTTCATCGATTGGATGGGTGAAGGACAACATGGACGACATCTACTGCTCCTACATCTTCTTCCGCTGCACCTAGCGCATCTTGTGCTAGAAGGTACTGATCTATGATCTCACACACGCATGAGTCTTGGGCCTATTGCATGAAATTTTGAATTTGCCGGCTAGTGTATCTCCCCTATTCCCCAACACTTTTCGCTTTCAATCTACTTTCTTTCTTTATCTCTTGCCCTAGCATTATTTTCCTTACTCTAGCACTAGCCCTTGCAATAGCTTTTGTCAATTTGATCCATAAATTGACCGTATTTCGCCACATTATCGCGAGTTCTTTGTGGTTTGATCCGAAAACCTCCCGTTTCGCCCCAATTACAGTTTTTTATCAATCTAATCTATTGATTCGGTCCTCAGACCGAGTTGCTACTATTTTTACATGTTTTGAAGGAGGCAAAGTGCTCATCTCCATCACTAAGGACCACCTGCACCAATCCCTCACCGTCGTCACATCCACCGGCAAACCAAGGTGCTCACTTCCTTGCCGGTCAATCCGATTGACCAGCTCCAATCGGTCCAACCGGGCCGTGCCGGCACAGGCAGGTCTGACTAGTGGCCCAAGGCCGGTCTGACCAATGGCACCTGATCAGCTCATTCTCCCCTCCTGGCCGGTCTTTCCATCCCCTTTCATATCACTAGTCTAACCATCGCTGTTAGGCCAGTCTAACTAACCCTTTCACCACAGTCCAACCGACCTCCTTTTGGTCGGTTTGATCTATCCCTCTACACTTCGGCCAATTGGGTTGCACCCCTAGGTGTAATTTAATTGCCTGGTGACTCCACACCCCCTTATCACTATCAAGGGTCATCGGAATGTGACGTCGACATTGTGTTATGCTTAGGGTAATCCCTAGGTATCCACACACTCTTGGATCATCGAATTGGCATCCATTTGTTTGGCGCTTCATGGTCGGATTTTAGCATTAACACACTTTTGGCGACTTCGCTGGGGACATACATGCCAACAAGCATGGAGGGGAACACGGAGGATGACGACAACTCTAGTATCCATTCCCTAGAGGACCTCTCAGAGGAGGACCGTGCGGAAATTGAAGCCAAGATGAAGGAACTACGCGATCGCATGCTTGCAAGGTACGTCAAGATAGGCGACACATTCGTCAAGCACGACGTGGGATCTATCACCATCACCATGCCAATTAAGGTAAACTCCCATCCTCCCCTCTCTTTCCTGGACCTCAAGCAAATGGTAGCTTCCAAGGTAGTAGAAGCGTTTAGCAACCCGTTCGCTAAATATTTGGGGCCTGAGGAGGAATCTAGGTTAGAAGCTAGGTTTAAAAGAGTTAGCTTTTCCAAGGCCGTTTCCCCTGCTACAATTTCCAGCACTTCCCCTACTCATCGCATACGCAATAGGATGTATATGACTAGGGAAAAGATATCATGCCCGCAACCTCTAATTTCGTGGTCGAAGCCTCTCTGACCTTTCTCAGTCCGACTGGCTATACCAGGCCGGTCAGTTCGACGCTTGTCAACCCACAGTACCCAACCATCCCCCCTGGTAAAAATGTGCCACCAGCAATGGTTGATCTAACCGGCCGAAAACCATCCCCCTGGTACCACTATGCCACCAGCAACAATTGATCTGACTGGATTTTCTGCCGGTCTGACTGGTGCATGCACGATGGCGACAATTAGTTGTCAAGACGGTGCGACCGCATTCCTGACAAACATCGTTCTGACCGGGCCTAGGTGGCCGGTCCAACCGGATGAGCATGGTCAGTCCGATTGGACATATCAGGTCGGTCTGACTAGCGTGTGCCCTGCTATAATTGTTGCGCCGCCACCCGTACCAATGCTTCCGTTGCCCAAACCTGTTTTGCCCCTCACTACTCCACATGTGTATGGGCCTGGGAAAATTACCTACTACGCCACGTCGGTCCAGGGTTTTTACCCTCGCCCTAGTAATACCGTTTCGGTGCCTCCTGTTAGCCCTCCACATTCCGTCTATTCGCATGCACCACTAGCAAGCATTGACGCGAATTATATGCCAATCCAAAATAACAACTCCACTTCTAGTCCTCATGTCCAGCGGGATAGTCCTGCTCGCACTCCCATTGTACCCTCTCCCTTTAGACCAATAACACAAGGTAGCAACACAAGGCCTAAAGTCTTGAGGAAGAAAATGTATACCACACTCAGGGAATATTTAGATGTTGAGTCAAATGATCGAATTAATCAAACGACGTATCCTATGTATTTTGATTATTGTAGGTTCCCTGATAATTTAGGGATGCCGGAATTCATAAAATTCAGCGGCAATGGTAATGAGACCACAAGTGACCATATAGCACAATTCTTAGCCCAGTGTGGTGAGGCGAGTAGTTGCAATGAGCATAAGGTTAGTTTGTTCTCTTTATCTTTATGCGCAACAGCTTATGAATGATTTATGTCTTTGCCCACTTATTCTATTTTTACTTGGGAAGATTTAGTCCAAAAGTTTCACATGCAGTTCTCTCCTAGTGAAATAGAGTGTTAGTTAGATACTTTGAGACCGGTTAAACAAAATAGTAGTGAGACCATTGACTCCTACATTCAGAGGTTCCCAGAAACCAAAAACCGATACTCTAACTTGACTATTAGTGATAGAGACTTGGCTGATCTTGCACTTGATGGTTTGCTTGTTCACATTAAAGAAGCTATGCATGGTCAGACTTTCATGGGTATTGGTCAAGTATTACGAAGCGCTCTAGATATTGAAAGCCGAGTCGTGGACAAGGGAAAAACAAAGGATGACTTAGAAGAGAATGCCGGTGAGTGATCATCTGGCAAAAATAAGAAATTTTATGTCTATACAGCTGAATGGAATTGGACTGATGAAGGAGATCCATTCGTGTGCTTTAGTTTGAAGCCAACACCACAAATAGTTTAGGAGGTAAGTATACCTTAGATCTAACCAAGTGTGATAAAATATTCGACTATCTTTTTGAGAACGGACAGATCAAGGTACACAAAGGCCAAGCCATCCTATCGACGGAAGAGCTAGGAGATCACACATATTGTAAGTGGCTAACTCTTACACTCATTCTATTGATAAATGTTATGTTTTTCATCAACAAGTTCAATCGGCCATCAATGAAGGACAATTGAAGTTTGAAAATGATCCTTCTGTTCTTGGTATTGATTACAACACCAAAGTGTTGAGTCGGCCTGATCAAGCCGAATCAACTAAAGGAAAGAATATTGTAGTTGGAGAGACTCAGTCTGATACACATAATTCTATGGACAAAGAGAAGCCGCTTGGTGACAAGACAGGTAGGCGACCGAGATTTACTATTGATGCGCTATTAAAGAAGTATGAGAATATGGTTGAGCAAAGAGCAAATGATCGGCTTGACGATGTAGATAGACCAAATTCGACTCATAAAGAAGGATTGGGCCATAGTTCTAAGTCATTGGAGCCTTTGATGGCATTCTACCCATATGGTTATCCAATGATGTCATGGGGGGCATAGCCCAATGCCCCAATATGGTTGTCCTTCTCAATACTTCTCACTATCGCAAGTGTCGTTCCACCAAAAACTAGCAAGGCCAAAGGGATCGGCAAAGAGGCGAAGGCATAATCATAGTGATGGCCGTGTTCACACAAAAAATCGACCTAAGTCTTCGAGGATGAAGGAAAGGAACAAAGGAGATAAACGTAATGAGGCAGCCGTGGTTATTAAAACGGGTTTTTGTGACGTCCCAATACCTGAAGAAGTCCTTCCGGAGCAAGATGGAGGCAGCCCGAAGAAGACCTCTGAAGGTACCACTACCGGTACGACCACCGCCCTAGGGCTGATCCAACCGGCCATGGTGTACCAGTCTGACCGGCCTACTACGGCTGGTCCGACCACATTTTGTCAAACTGCCGGCAACAATCGGTCTGACCGGCCCCGCATGGCCAGTCCGACCGACACCATCCAACCCAACATGGAGTGAGAGAGAGCGGCTTGTAGCGCGTGGGAGGCAGGGTCGGTCCTAAAATTTTGGGGGCCTAGGGTGAGGAAAATTTTAGAGGACCCTACTGATACACAATTAAAATATATCTAAATAGTATTGATCACTACTACAGAAATGGTCTTTAATGATTGATCTGTAGTAACAGGTAAAAGCCATGTGTCAGTAATGTACTAGTAGTGACGAGCTATTTCACACGCATTAGTAATATTGTATTATTAGTGATGGGTCTAAGTGTAGCCAAACTGCATTATTAATGATAATGTTGCATTATCATTGATATGATATAGAATAATATGTTCATATTAAATTATCTCAAAAATCACATTGATGGCGATGCCAACATTATCTTCGATATGGTTCTTCCATAGAATTATTGCCAACATATTTGGATCTCGTGAATTGCTTGTATTACTCTTAATTTTTTATTAATAAATTATCTTTATGATTGTTTTAACTCATTTACTCATTTTCTAATCTTCCTTTTTCTCATTATTTGAAGCATATTTTTTATGATGTGATTCTATTAAAAAATATATATAAAGTATTAGATTGATCAAACATTCAATTATATAAACACTATCTTATTATGAAATATTATCTAATCAAGAGTCACTAATCAGTATTTAAATGTTTAAATACTTAAATTAATCTAATCAGGCCTAAGAGTTTGAGACTTGTAATGCTGCATGTAGCATGGTACAAAAACAGTACACACCTTGCATATGCAGAACAATACTACAATAGAAATACAAAATCTTCAAATTGAAATTTGGCATTCGCATGATTGTCGATGACGATTTGCTACAGGTCGCCCGCGTTCCATAATTTCCAAGCTTGTTTAGACTTTGATATATGTGTGTGTTGTACCTTCTACATATAAAGAGTTACATATACATGGGACTCACTAGAAATGTGAGGCCCAGGGTGGTGGCACCCCTGCCGCACCCCTAGGGCCGACCCTAGTGAGAGGGAGGCCACGGCTAGAGCTAGAGCACATGGGAGGAAGGGAAGGGCACTGAGCGCATGGAAAAGAAGCGGGCGAATGAAACTTCTACTTTAATATAGTAGAGATTTAACAAACTATATAGTTCCAAAACATTGTCACAATATATGGTGCCATTTCTTGTTTGAACTAAACTATTTGAGTAATAATCAGTTGCACACTCCAAAATCCTTGTAATCCAATACCCTTACCTTGGACATTACCAATTCTCAAACCAAACTCTACCTAATAATCATGTGGTACAATCCAATTGAAATTAAAATTCTTTACTATAAGTAAAAGCTCATATTTAGCATCAAAGACATAAAGGTAATGCGTACTACTAGTCTACTAGCTGGTGCAGTGAGCTGGTGTTGGTGTCTTTTTTGTCACACTTTGACACATGCATGCCCTGTGAGATCTGCTTAACTCCAGTGCAGGTCTTACAATCTTAGAAGAAGGGTTCAAGGCGTGCTAAACAGTTTAACCCTGCAACTGATAAGGAAATAGAGGAAATATCGTTAGTAGGAAAGCCTATCGGCTGCCAAGCCGATGACTGTGGTAAGGATATAATCATGAATGAATATCTCCGATCGGCCACAAGGCCGATGACCAAGGCAGAGCAATAGGGATGAATGTGCCATCGGCCGCTGAGATAGGTAATTTACGTGAATAGGCCGATGAGCATCCCCCAATAGCGAATAGAATATGACTCTAAATTGAAGATAACTTATTAGCTCTTACTCCGATAGAAATAAATAAAACATGAAAGATAACATGTTTGTATTATCAAAATCATCACAATAACAAGATTGGACCTAACCAAGATAGTATCTAGTCACGATAAACTCAATAATACTTCAAAGCATCAAGCACGCTTTATTTAGATGAACGGCATACAACATGAAAAAAGTACAATAGAGAGATGTCAGACTCAACCGATGAAGCCTCAAACTACCACACCTAAATCACATCAATCTAAGAGATCAAATTGATGTAGCCTTAGACCTAGCCAATACACCAAGATAAATCGATAACCGTACTATTTAAGCCTATGCCTCAAGAGATCAAATTGATGCAGTCGTGAGGACACTGACCTAGTCGATACGATCGTTGGGGGTGGTGGGACTCACCTCTTTGCCGGAGATCGGAACGATGCAGCCCAGCTCCGAGTGTTGAATCCCGCCGGGATTAACATTGGGAAGCCAAGGGTGATGATGCGTTGAGTAGTCATTTGATAGATTTGTGTGTTTTGATCTAACTAATGATACATATTTATATTCCGCAGACTTGCCATCCAAGTAGTCTATCCTAGCCGATTTTGGATCATATTTATCTTCTCTCACTTTTATCTCCATCGGCTTCTTCATATCCGGTCACGTTACACGTCATGGACAGGCTTCTTTTGATGAGGACATTACTTCACATGATACATACATGGAGCCTCCACCTACAATTCAATTACAAAGACCAATCACACGCGCCCGTGCCCGTCGCTTGAAGCATGAAGTTAATTCTTTCCTTAGCAACTATGTTAATATTTGTTTGGATGGGATGCTACTGAATACTAGTGATATTTTGTTGCTTAGGAACATGGGAGATGAAATAGGAGAGTTGGAGTTGAAGACGGAGTCGCACGGATGATTTGAAGTCATGAATTCGCTGGTTCGGACTACATCAACCACCATGCACCAAAATGGGCATAACTTCCTCATACGAAGTCTGATTGGCGCGTTCTTGGACTTTTTGGAAAGATAAGGAGAAGATGGATCTTTTGGCGTTGGTTTCGCCTCATTTGGAGTCTCGAGTCATCCTCTGTGACTGAAAAAGTCCTGCGTGACAGAATTGGGCCGAGTTGGACCTTGTACTGAGTTGGAGGCCGTGTTGGCCCATAGTCCGAGTCATGTGCGCCTCCTAAAGGATGCCCACGCCCTATATACTCATGACAACACCAATTAGGGTTAGGTTTTTATTTGTTTGCATCTACATTCGTGTGTTTAGATCCCGCTCTTGCACCGGACCGATTGGCTGCTGCAACGGTGTTTGTGAATCCTCACATCATCATAGTTCATCTGTGATTTGGCATTCGACTCATGTTCTTCCTGTTCTTGCTTGTGTTCTTGGATTCGCTTGCAGGAACTAGCCTTCGTGGCGAGGTCAATCATGCCCTGCGTGGTTGATAACCGACGGAGACGGTGGTGTAGCGATTCTAAGGTTTTGATCCACCGGACCGGAGCCTTGGATCGTCAACGTCGAGATTCTCCACCAATCCAAGTTATCCTTACCTAGCGGAAGATCGGGACCAATCCCCCTATTAGTTGGTATCAGAGCTTAGGCTTCCCGTTAGATAATCTCGATCTTCTTTTATTTTTACCTAGAGTCCTGAAAACCCTCACAAAAAATCCCCACCGAGAACCCCTTTGTGCCTTGCGATTTTAATTTCAGTTTTTAGCTTTGTTGAGTTTGTGTTCTTGGTCGAGTCTTGTTGCTGGTTTAGTCATCCCTTTGTGTCGTTTGAGTAGTAGTTGATCTTGTGTCTCAAAAAAATTCCCCACCCGAAACCCTCCCTCCACAACCCTAGTCGGTTTCCACTTGGTTTCCTACTCGGTTTTCCACATCGAGTCCTTGTGACCCCCCTTCGGTAAAACAGGCATAACTTTTCGCTCGTTCGTCAGAAAAATCTGAAATGTTTTGAGCATCTTCTTATCCCAATTTGGAGCTGACTCAAACTAAACTTCGTCATGTTTGGTTTCATCAGAATTGACAAAAAATTCAGGAAGATAAAAAAATTGGTCAAAGTTTTTGCACGCTGTTCAGAGAACTTGTTGAATTTCTGTGAACCATATCCCACCTCAGTTGCAGGTGCCAATTTTTGTGGTTGCATATCTTGTCATCCTTGTTCAAAAAAAATATAGTGAAAAAAAAACAAAAAAACGAGATGTAAAGAAGCAAAAGAGAACCGGTCCTGTCGTTTGCTACCTTGTTCTGCCTTCTACTTGAGTTTTGGGCACATAATTTCCCTATATTGCTTGAATTTCACCTTGGGAGCACTTAGACCAGCAACTTTGACGAGTACTAGGGAACACTTATTGAACTTGGTTTAACTGTTATTACTATCGCTATTCCTTGCTACTTACTTTGCCTTCCAAGCTACACCTTATCTTGGTCAGGACAGGTTCACATCTTGCAATCGCACACCACCATCCACTTGGTTCTTCACCTGTAGGCTGGTGACCTCACTGCGGCGTGGTAAGAACACTTGCAAGCGTGGTAAGGCGCTTGACAGATTGCTTCCACCACACACCCACCACTCCACCTAGTTGCGTTCCATTAGGATTATTCTTTGTTGTTTGTCTTTTCACTAACATGGCAGATAACAACGGTACCCCTCCATCCGATTTTAATGACTGTGTCTCACGACGTGCTCTACTGGAGTCTCAGCGGCAGACCCAACACTCCATCGAATGTCTCACGCGTACTGTGGCTGACCTAGTTGACCGGATGACTGCCTTGGAGACACGCTTGCCTGCTGCACAAGCCGACGACGACCATGTTGAGGAGGAAGACGACCATGTTGAAGAGGAAGATGACCTATCCGATGCCGGGAACAATAGCATTGACCCTGACGAGGCTGCACGTCATCGCTTTTAGTTCAATCGTCAATGTATGGGCGGCCACCGCAACCGCCATCCATGAGGTAACAATGGCAATCGCGGGAACAATGATCCCTACTTCAAGGTAAAATTTTCCAGTACCTCATTTTGCTGGCACCTATGATCCAGATGCATATTTAGATTGGGATATGTCAGTCGAACAAAAATTTAATGCTCACATGGTTCCTGCTATCCACCGCGTGCGCTTAGCTACTAGTGACTTCACTGGATATGCTCTTCTTTGGTGGACTGAAATAGTTCAGGCTGGCAATGAACCACAAAATTGGGGTATGTTAAAATGGCAAATGCGTGGTAGATGGGTTCCTCCTTCATATAAACGTGATTTGAGAAAAAAAATTGCAGTGCCTAAACCAAGGAAATAAATCGGCAGAGGAGTATTATCAGGAGCTGCAAATAGGTTGCATGCGTGCTGAAATTGAGGAGGACAATGAGGATAAATGGCCCGTTTTTATGGTGGTTTAAGACGTGAAATTCAGGATATCATTGATTATAAAGACTACAATACTATCACTCGTCTTTTCCACCTTGCTATACTTGCAGAAAAAGAATTGCAGGGTCGCCAACAACCACAACGCAGCATGAGGACCAATATTGGTGGTGCTACTTCACGCTCAAGTGGGCAGCAGCAGCGACCACCACCTCCTTCTCGACCGGCGGTTACATCAGCACCTTCTGCATCTACAGCCTAGGCTGAGAGCTCCAAAGCTACAACATCCAAGGCGCCAGCTAAGCCCACCTCCTCGGCGGCCTCTACTGCACGTTCTACAGCGATCCAGTGTCACCGATGCCAAGGATTCGGCCACATTATGAAGGACTGCCCTAGTCAGTAGGCTTATATTGCTACAGAAGACGGTGGCTATGTAGTGCTAGTGATGTTGAAGATGAATATGCACTTGCTGCTAACATTGCAGGAGATTACGATACTTCCGACGATGACGCTGTTTTTGCACCAGATGCCTCTAGCCGACCATGAAGCACTTATTATACAACGTGTTTTGAGCACTCACATGGAGCACGACGACCTGGGCACAATGAAACAATCTATTTCAGACCTTCTTCATAGTCAATGACTCTCGTGTACGTGTCATCATTGACAGCGGTAGTTGCAACAATTTGGTGAGCCACGACATGGTAACGAAGCTTCAACTTCTCACACGTGTGCATCCACACCCTTACCATGTGCAATGGTTCAACAATAGCGGTAAGGTCAAGGTAACACAAACTGCTCACATCAGATTTTCCATTGGTACATACTTCGGAGTTGCTGATTTTGATGTAGTACCAATGCAAGCATGTTCTCTATTACTTGGTAGACCATTGGGACTATGATACTGATGCTACACACCATGGTAGGAGCAATAAGTACAAATTTATGTATAAAGGAAAGAAAGTTACTTTGCTTCCTATGACTCCTACTGAAATTGTGAAATTTGAACAAGAAAAACATACTAAGGACGCACAAACGAGCAAACAACCTTATGAAAATCAGCAAGTAGCTAAGACGCTTTTGAGGCAACAGAAAGATAAAGTTGCTTCCCCTTCTTCATCACAAGTTATTAATCTGAAAGGACGTGTCATGCATGCAACTAAAACTGACCTTGCTAAAATTTGTGATGATACTCCCATGATATATGGCTTGATTTGCACGAACGTGCTGTTTTCACTTGCGAACATTCCTAGCTCTGTTTCTGTTGCAGTCACTGACCTTTTGCAGGAGTTTAACGATGTTTTTCCTACTGACATACCACCCGGGCTGCCAGCGATACGTGGCATCGAGCACCAAATTGATTTGATCCCGAGAGCGTCTCTTCCTAATCGTGCAGCGTACCGTACCAATCTGGAGGAAACAAAAGAAATTCAGCGCCAAGTACAGGACCTTCTTGATCGTGGGTACGTTCGTGAAAGCCTTAGTCCTTGTGCAGTACCCGTTCTTTTGGTGCCTAAGAAAGATGGTAGTTGGCGCATGTGTGTTGATTGTCGTGCTATTAATAATATCACCATTCGATATCGACACCCTATTCCTAGATTTTATGACATTCTTGATGAGCTTAGTGGTGCCATTATCTTTACTAAGATCGATCTCTGTAGTGGCTACCACCAAATTCGCATGAAACTAGGTGATGAATGGAAAACTGCTTTTAAAACAAAGTTTGGATTATATGAGTGGCTTGTCATGCCTTTTGGACTTACTAATGCACCTAGTACCTTCATGCGCTTGATGAATGAAGTCTTATGGCCCTTTATAGGACGCTTTGTGGTAGTATACTTTGATGATATCTTGATTTATAACAAGTCTCCTCACTGAACATGTTGAACACCTACGTGCTATTTTTTGTCCTACGTGAGGCTAGATTGTTTGGTAACCTTGAGAAGTGCATGTTTTGCACGAATCGAGTTGTGTTTCTTGGATATGTTGTCACTTCATAGGGCATTGAGGTTGACGCGGCAAAGGTACAAGCAATCAACAGCTGGCCGCAACCTCAAACTATCACATAGGTACATAGTATTCTTGGTCTTGCAGGTTTCTACCGGCGTTTTGTGAAAGATTTCAGCACAATAGCTGATCCTTTGAATGAGTTGACCAAGAAGGGAGTTACTTTTACTTGGGAACCAGCACAAGAACAAGCTTTTGCCACACTCAAGGATCGCCTTACACATGCACCTCTACTTCAGCTACTCGACTTCGGTAAGACTTTTGAGTTAGAATGTGATGCTAGTGGTTTTGGAATAGGAGGTGTGCTGCTACAAGGAGGTAAACCCGTGGCCTATTTTAGTGAGAAATTACATGGTCCACAGTTGAATCATTCTACCTATGATAAGGAATTATATGCCTTACTGCGTGTGCTTCAAACTTGGCAACATTACCTTTTGCCTAAGGAGTTTATTATTCATTCGGATCATGAAGCATTGAAGCATATACGTAGTCAAGAAAATCTGAATAAACGACATGCTAAATGGGTAGAATTTATTGAGACTTTTCCATATATCATTAAGCATAAGAAATGGAAAGATAATGTGATTGCCGATGCTTTATCTAGACGTTATACATTGCTTTCTCAACTTGATTATAAGATCTTTGGTTTAGAAACATTGAAGGACATGTATGCTAATGATTTGGACTTCAAAGATGTTTTTGCAAATTGTACAGATGACCATGCTTGGAACAAATATGTGCTGAATAATGGATATCTTTTTGTGCTAACACACTTCTATTGGCCTAGGATGAGACGAGATGTTGAGCGCTACGTGGCACGATGCACTACTTACAATAAAGCTAAGTCTCGTCTAAACGCACATGGTCTTTATATGCCTCTGCCTGTTCCTAGTATACCTTGGGAGGATATTTCTATGGATTTTGTGTTAGGATTACCTAGAACTAAGAGGGGGAGGGATAGTATTTTTGTGGTGGTAGATCGGTTCTCTAAAATGGCAAATTTTATACCTTGTCACAAGAGCGACGACGCTACCAATGTTACTGATTTGTTTTTCAGAGAGGTCGTACGCTTGCATGGAGTTCCCAATACCATCGTTTCAAGATCGTGATGCTAAATTCTTCAGTCATTTTTGGAGGACGTTGTGGCATAAGTTGGGGATGAAGATGCTATTTTCTACTACTTGTCACCCACAAACGGATGGGCAAACGGAGGTCGTCAACCGTATATTATCCACCATGTTGAGGGCTGTTTTGAAGACCAACTTGAAGCTCTGGGAAGAGTGTCTACCTCATATTGAGTTTGCATATAATAGGTCAGTACACTACACTACTAAGGTAAGTCCATTTCAAGTGGTCTATGGCTTTAGTCCGTGTGCTCCTATTGATTTGCTACCATTGCCACCATCTAAAAAATTGAATTTTGATGCTACTATACGTGCTGAATTATTGCTTAAGATGCATGAAACTACTAAAGCAAACATAGAGAAAATGAATGAGAAATATCGTGCTTATGGTTGTAAGGGTAGAAAAGAGATAACATTTGAACCGGGTGATCTTGTTTGGTTGCACTTGTGCAAGGATCGTTTTCCTGATTTGAGAAAGTCTAAATTGATGCCCCGTGCTGATGGTCCTTTCCGAGTGCTTGAGAAGATAAATGATAATGCATATAAACTTGAGTTGCCTGTAGCTTTTGGGGTTAGTCTCACATTTAACATTTCAGATTTAAAGCACTATTTGGGAGATGATGATGAGCTTGAGTCAAGGATGACTCCAATTAAAGAGGGGGAGGATGATGAGGACATCACTTCACATGATACATACATGGAGACTCCACCTACAATTCGATTACAAGGACCAATCACACGCGCTCGTGCTCGTTGCTTGAACCATGAGGTTAATTCTTTCCTTAGCAACTATGTTAATATTTGTTTGGATGGGATGCTACTGAATACTAGTGATATTTTGTTGCTTAGGAACATGGGAGATGGAATAGGAGAGTTGGAGTTGAAGACGGAGTCGCACGGATGATTTGAAGTCATGAATTCGCTGGTTCGGACTACATCAACCACCATACACCAAAATGGGCGTAACTTCCTCATACGAAGTCCGACTGGCACGTTCTTGGACTTTTTGGAAAGCTAAGGAGAAGACGGATCTTTTGGCATTGGTTTCGCCTTATTTGGATTCTCGAGTCGTCCTGTGTGACTGAAACAGTCCTGCGTGACAGAATTGGGCCGAATTGGACCTTGTACTGAGTTGGAGGCTGTGTTGGCCCATAGTCCGAGTCATGTGCGCCTCCTAAAGGATGCCCACGCCCTATATACTCATGACAGCTGTCATTAGGGTTAGGTTTTGATTTGTTTTTCAGAGAGGTCGTACGCTTGCATGGAGTTCCCAATACCATCGTTTCAGATCGTGATGCTAAATTCTTAAGTCATTTTTGGAGGACGTTGTGGCATAAGTTGGGGACGAAGATGTTGTTTTCTACTACTTGTCACCCACAAACGGATGGGCAAACAGAGGTCGTCAACCGTACATTATCCACCATGTTGAGGGCTGTTTTGAAGACCAACTTGAAGCTCTCGGAAGAGTGTCTACCTCATATTGAGTTTGCATATAATAGGTCAGTACACTCCACTACTAAGGTAAGTCCATTTCAAGTGGTCTATGGCTTTAATCCGTGTGCTCCTATTGATTTCTACCATTGCCACCAACTGAAAAATTGAATTTTGATGCTACTACACGTGCTGAATTATTGCTTAAGATGCATGAAACTACTAAAGCAAACATAGAGAAAATAAATGAGAAATATCGTGCTTATGGTAGTAAGGGTAGAAAAGAGATAACATTTGAACCGGGTGATCTTGTTTGGTTGCACTTGCGCAAGGATCGTTTTCCTGATATGAGAAAGTATAAATTGATGCCCCGTGCTGATGGTCCTTTCCAAGTGCTTCAGAAGATAATGATAATGCATATAAACTTGAGTTGCCTGTAGCTTTTAGGGTTAGTCTCACATTTAACATTTCAGATTTAAAGCACTATTTGGGAGATGACGATGAGCTTGAGTCGAGGATGACTCCAATTCAATAGGGGGAGGATGATGAGGACATCATTCACATGATACATACATGGAGCCTCTACCTACAATTCAATTACAAGGACCAATCACACGAGCTCGTGCTCGTCGCTTGAACCATGAGGTTAATTCTTTCCTTAGCAACTATGTTAATATTTGTTTGGATGGGATGCTACTGAATACTAGTGATATTTTGTTGCTTAGGAACATGGGAGATGGAATAGGAGAATTGGAGTTGAAGACGGAGTCGCACGGATGATTTGAAGTCATGAATTCGCTGGTTCGGACTACATCAACCACCATGCACCAAAATGGGCGTAACTTCCTCATACGAAGTCCGATTGGCACGTTCATGGACGTTTTGGAAAGCTACGGACAAGACGGATCTTTTGGCATTGGTTTCGCCTCATTTGGAGTCTCGAGTCGTCCTGTGTGACTGAAACCGTCCTGCGTGACAGAATTGGGCCGAGTTGGACCTTGTACTGAGTTGGAGGCCGTGTTGGCCCATATGTCCGAGTCATGTGCGCCTCCTAAAGGATGCCCACGCCCTATATACTCATGACAGCCGTCATTAGGGTTAGGTTTTGATTTGTTTTTCAGAGAGGTCGTACGCTTGCATGGAGTTTGTAACAGCCCCAAAATTAAAAGGAAATAAAATAAAGGAAAAATAATATTAAATGAATTTCTGAATTGTGTTATTAATAAAAATTCTAAAAGAGCCCTATTAAAGCCAAACAGAGATAAATATTCAAAATTTGGACTTGAAAATTTTATGGGATAAACTAGGGGCCAAGAAATATTTTTGAGAATTTTTACAAAAATTTTCCAACAGATCTTCAAGCCTTAAGAATATATTTGAATTTCTGGAATTTAATTTAATGGAAAAATACATTTTAAATATTATTGGGCCGAAACCCTGAAATTCCCTCCAAAAGCCTTTTCGGCCCAGCCCAGTCCCGTCCCTCTCACTGACAAGCGGGACCCGCCTGTCGGCGCCGTCCTCCCCCTCTCCTCTCCCGTGCCACTCCCTGGCAGGCCCACCCGTCAGCCCCTCTCTCGCGTCCCTTAGCCGCTGACTGTCCGGGCCCACTAGCCAGCCCGCCCCCTGGTGCTCGGTCGATGACAGGTGGAGCCCACCTGTCATATCTGTCTTCCCCGATGGAAGGGGGATCCCCTTCCATGCCGGCGCCACCCCCTTCCTATTCCGCCGCCGACCGGCCAGATTCGCTCAATCGAGCTCAGTATCCCCTTCCCCTCACTCCGGCGATCCCATTCCCCCTAGAATCGACGTAATTTCGCCATGTATGGCAGGTAACCGAGCCCTAGGGAGACCTCACCGGCGTTATGGAAAGTCCCTCCTCGGTTTCCTCTTTTTAGCCTTCCTTTTCCACCGCCGATGAGCCTATAAAAGCACCCCAATGTCACCGCACTTAGCCACACCACCAGATCCCGAGCTCTCGCCTCCCAGAGCGCCGCCATCTAGTTTTCCCATTTTCCCCCTACTTCGGCTCCGGCAATCCTTCGCCGTCGACTTGGGCCGTCGCCGCCCTCGCCGTTGGCCCCGTCGGGATCCCCTACGCCTCCTCTACCCCGGCCTCACCCCCGTTGGACCGAAGCCCCACCGGAGGACCGCCTTCGCCATCGGCCGAAACATCTCTCGTCGCCTCCCCTCGCCGCTGACCACCTCCGGTCTCCGTCCGTCCCCACCTTTGGTACAGATGTGACCCTTGATCTATGCTCGTTCCATTTTTACGCTTGGATTAGCCTTAGGCTGTCGCCGTCGTCGGTGGCCACTCGTCGTCGTCCGGCCGGCGCTAGGGATGAACCCTCGGCTTCCCCCGTGCCGCGCACGTGCCAGACGGCACCTCGGTCGTTCGATCCGGACTGAACGGCTGAGATTAAATCACCCTGTGATTAGATCTCAGCCGCCCGCTCTGGCGAAGGGGTATGAGACGACCTCAGCCCTCCGATCTCATTTAACCGCCCCGCTGCGCTGGCACACGTTGGATCTAGATCCAACGGTCCAGATCCGATCGGCCCACGCGCACAGTGCGCGGACCCATGATGGACCTGGCTCACCGTGGACCGACGCAGGTTTTCTGTTTAAATAAAAATTCAGGAAAATAGTTTAAACTTCCAAAATTCATATCTTGCTCAATTTAACTCCAAATTTCACCATTTTAATTCTGGAAAATTTGTCTTTTTATCCTCTACACTTTTATGCAATAAAAACAATATGTTTATTTGGCACATAATAATCTTATTAAATAATAAAGAAAAGTCCCCTTTAGGAGGAAAATCATATTTCAATTAAATAATTCAGAAAAACTCTTAAAAATTTATAAACTAATTTCAGAAGATATAATGGCTCCATTTCACTGTTATTAATACAATAAAAATGGAATGACCATTTTGTCCATGACATTTTATTAAATAACATTCCTAAGACCCCTTTAGGATTTAATTATTCAGAAAAACTCTTAAAAATTTATATATTAATTTTAGATGATATATTGACTCCAGTACACTGTTTATAAGCCAATAAAAATATAATAATTCATTTTGCTCATTTTAATTTATTAAACAACATTTCCAAGGCCCTTTAAGATAAATGATTAACTCATATAATAGAAATGTAACATTTTACAAAAATCATGGAAACTTATATAATATATTCAGAGGACTTAATGACTTTATTCCACTATTGGTAATTCAATAAAGATAGAATATTCATTTTGCCCACTTTGTTCTATTAAATAATATTACAAAAGCCCTTTTAGGATATTTAATTAATTCATATAGTAAAGATTCATACTTTATGAAATTATCTTAAAACTATATAACAAACTTCAGAAGACTTAATAATTTAAATTCACTATTTTTGATACCATAAAAACATCAAGGCTAATTTATACCTTTTTAGTTCATCTCTAGAAAGGGAAAATAAAAACCTCTTTTTGGTAAAATACTTTTATCAAACTATAAAATTCAGAAACCTCCTTAAAACTTAATCTTAAAGGTTTAAAGTAATAAATCCATAGAAGTCAAGACCATATCTCCTTTACTTAAATTCAACAACAACTTGTATGCTTGTAGGAATGTTTTCTTTTGGATTGTTTATTGAATGTTGTGTTTACTTTTCCGTATCAAGAAGACTACGCCATCGACGCTCCGGAGTCTTACCCCGAGGTTCCACCTTCACCATTCGTGGAGCAAGGCAAGTCATCGACCCTTCTGTGGAAACAGTTGATCATCATTGGGCCCATGTTTTAATAAACTATCGCTATAACTCATAGGTTAATATTGCATTAGCCAAATGTCAAGCCTTACACTTATATTTATTAGATCCCCGTCCTTGTGTGCAAACCCAAGCCATGCTTATTGAGCCTTAACTCCTTGTCACTCTACAAATATTATATTAGCTAGTGCCCAATGTACCGGCACAACTGCTATAGGATAAAAATAATGAGTCGTAGATAGATGTATTCTGGTATATGAAATACCCCGTTATTCATGTCTCTGGACTCTGTTGGAGTTTGGTATGTTATAAGTATGGTGGGTTCCGGGTGCAAGCTCGGAAAATGGTTGGTCCCACCCGGGGCACTATAAGGACCAGTCTGCGGGATCTGTTGCAAAGCACTTCTGTACCAACCACAAGTCTAATGGGTAAGTCCTAACTGAAAGTATGGAACACTCCGACTCTCTGCACCATAGAAGAGGGGGCAAGGGGCAAGCCTGCGGGCGACTTGTACCAAAGGAGGCTCAAGGGAGGATATGGTGGGACACCGATGCGTCGGGACACCATATGAAACCCATAAGAGGGTGCTGTTGAGTCGGGGAGGAACATATGGAATGTTTTGGCACGAGTTCCTGTGGAATGGGTCATCTCGTTACATTTTGGTGTAGGTGATGAGTGCGTGCCTTGTGGGTACAGTGGTACATCTCTGATCAGAGTAATTTAATCTTTTCGAAAAGCCAAGCCCACGGTCAAGGGCGGGTTGTGTGACTACTCGTAGTTAGTTTACAATTGTTTGAATGGTTGAGTTATTCATGGCATGTAAGGAATGTTGAGCGAGGTGGGGCTGACTGTACCCCTCGAGTTAGAAGATGATGATGCATACACATGTTTACGTTCAGTACTAATAAATTGTTCACATTAAATTGCTTTACAAATTACTCGCTTCCACAAAATTAGCCACTATCTCCCTTGTCATTACCTTGCATTATATTTGCATTCGGTGGCTCGCTGAGTACTCCTGTACTCACCCCGTTGACTTACACCATCATAGCCCGTCTACTACGAGGAGGACGCATGTCTGGAGTAGCGACCCAGTCAAGGCGAGACTAGAAGGAGGCGTTCATCCAGGACCCTTATTTTATTAGTTTCTCTTCACCTTTATTCACTTTTGTATTAATGCGGTCTACGAACCGTGAATGATTGCCCGTATTGTACGAGGTCGCATGATGAACGTCTTGTTTTGTTGATTTTCTATGGAATTTCAATAAAGTCCTGATTTATTAAATCGGGGCACGACAAGATGGTATCAGAGCCGACTTGACTGTAGGAAGCCAAACAGACCTGACCCTAGGACTTATATTAACCCTAATTTCATACAAAATTACTTATCTTCTCATCTTCCGGGATTTTTCACAAAACGTTTCTCTCTTTTGTAGATGCTGGTCCATACCATGAGTGGAACTCTTCGTGATGAGTCTGGATTCATCCGCGAGCTTCGCGTGCTCGTCGACTTCTTGGGGTTTCCCCATGAGCCAGCGTTCCACAGGATTTTTCCTGATGCGAGCGAGAGCTACTGCGAGGTCACGGTTGTTATCCGCCCCTCGTCCACACAGCCACCCTTCTACACCCATGGAGTTGGAGGACCCTCGTTCGTGGTGGCCAGCCAGCGCGTTGCACTACAGGCCCTCGCTGAGCTCAGATTGGTGTACGACTGCCACCTCCGCGACACTATCTACCGCTTCATGCCCATGCGCACGCCCGGGAGTCATCGCAGCATCTACATCAGCACACTCACTCAGAACAACTCCGCCATCGCCCGCACGATGAGACTCTTGGAGGCTATGGACAACCTTCACACGGAGGTCGTCCTTGACGCAGATAGCCAACACGACACCATTGACTTCTATCGCCACTCGTTGGAGAACCTGGCCCGCGAGAATGCTGAGCTCCGTCGACAAGTCCAGCAGAACCCCCAGCTGACTCTCGAGGTAGAGGAGCTGAGGCGTAAGAACGAGCTTCTACGCCAAGGCGCCATGGTCAACACCCAGCTCCGCCAACAGCTCAAGGAACTAAAGAAGGATCTCGAGGAGATCGCCCCTCTTCCGACTTGCAAGCGGAAATCGCTTCGGTTTCCCACAGTGAAGCCCAAGAGGATTTCCCGCAGCGCACCTCCCACTGGACCCTCCAGTTCCACCACCCCGACCATTTCCATCGAGCCCATGGTCGAGTCATCCCCTGAGCTACCGTAGACGTAGTTTTTCGATTGATTGTTTCCTTTTACTTGCTTGTATTGCCACTCATGTCAAATATAAGTCATGAGTGAAGAATTAAATAAAAGACATAAATGTAATCGCAAGAACGATACATTTTGAAATAAATCTTAATATCATTTCCCTCTTCCTTCTATACCTATTAGGTCATAATCCCAATCTGAAGGAGAAAATATACCTCTAGTTTCAACTCAACATAATTCGCTCGTCGTCGTTCTGCAAGATCCACTCCAATCACGAAGCCAAGACACGTTGTCAAGAAAGCCCTAACTTAGCCAAACCCAATCTATGAAGATGTAGACTTAAAGCCTCTATCATAAAGAAGTGATTCGTAGCTGAAGCATGCCCATGGTTTTCTACTTCTAGCCTTTCCGAATCTCGGGACGAGATTCTTGTTAAGGAGGTTAGGATTGTAACGCCTTGATTTTCTTCAGGCGTTAAAAATAAAATAAAGTAATTAATAAATGAATTGCAAGAAAAGGATTCAGTATAAATCAAGAAAGCTAAAAATACAAAGCCTAAAAATTTCATTATCTAGGGTATTTGCCTAAAAATTCTTCTAAGCATTAAAATGCGTTCCAAAAATTTTCTAGAACTTTTGGGCACCAATAAATTCAATAAAAAAAGAATCAACATCATTTCATCTAAAACCTCTAACACTAATTAATAAAATATACAACAACATAAATATTGTGATAAATCATTTATATAAAAAAATATAAGGCATGGGTGTGAAAATTAATAAGGGACAAAAATAAAATATGTAAGCATCTAAGTCAAACTATTCATCCCGGGCAATAAAATCAACAACAATTTCCCCTTAACTATTGGCACCTTCTTTTTGAACCCTTCAGGATGGCCAACAACCAAGAATCAGAAGCCCCACGCGACGGAAACCCCTTAGGCAACATGCCTCAGTGGGGTGCAGCTGGACAACAGCAGACCCCCGTTGCCTATCATCCCACACTAGCGGAGATGATAGCAAAACAAAACCAACTAATCGCCACGCTGCTTACCCAGATGCAACAACAACAAAAACAAATGCAAGAGTAGCAGGCACAGTTGTTCCGTCTCCAACAACACCAACAAGAGCTCTCCCTTCAGTTAATCTACGGGGACTTCGCCAACTTTCAGAGATTGGTGAACGAAGCAATTATGCCGGGAACCAGAGCAATTCCATCTCAAGCCCCAACCCCTGGCATCCTACCCCAAGCACCACCAGCTGGAAGAACTCCAGCACAAACTACCGGATACAAGAGAGACAGGAACGGCAACCCAATTGTGTGCTTCAACTGTCGCCAAGGAGGCCACTACTCCAAAAAGTGCCCCTACCCCAAGCGGGCGCCATCTTCCATTCGAGACCCAGAGGGACATAGCCCAGTTCACCACAAAGGGAACCCAGATACAACCAAAGACACTCCCAATTTGGTCTCAACCAACCCAGTTCCGGAGATCGCTTTGCCTATTTCTGATGTAACACCATCTCCTAATCCGGAGCACCAGTAGAACTCCGTCCCTTAGTTTTCCCGAGGTTTGCTTCGAATCTCGAGGACGAGATTCTCTGTAAGGGGGATAGGATTGTAACAGCCCCAAAATTAAAAGGAAATAAAATAAAGGAAAAATAATATTAAATGAATTTCTGAATTGTGTTATTAATAAAAATTCTAAAAGAGCCCTATTAAAGCCAAACAGAGATAAATATTCAAAATTTGGACTTGAAAATTTTATGGGATAAACTAGGGGCCAAGAAATATTTTTGAGAATCTTTACAAAATTTTTCCAACAGATCTTCGACCCTTAAGCAAATATTTGAATTTCTGGAATTTAATTTAATGGAAAAATACATTTTAAATCTTATTGGGCCAAAACCCTGAAATTCCCTCCAAAAGCCTTTTCGGCCCAGCCCAGTCCCGTCCCTCTCACTGACAAGCGGGACCCGCCTGTCGGCGCCGTCCTCCCCCTTTCCTCTCCCGCGCCACTCCCTGGAGGCCCACCTGTCAGCCCTCTCTCGCGTCCCTTAGCCGCTGACCGTCCGGGCCGACTAGCCAGCCCGCCCCCCGGCACTCGGTCGATGACAGGTGGAGCCCACCTGTCATATCTGTCTTCCCCGATGGAAGGGGGGATCCCCTTCCATGCCGGCGCCACCCCCTTCCTATTCCGCCGCCGACCGACCAGATTCGCTCAATCGAGCTCAGTAT
Organism: Zizania palustris; assembly: GCA_019279435.1. Classification (NCBI taxonomy): domain Eukaryota; kingdom Viridiplantae; phylum Streptophyta; class Magnoliopsida; order Poales; family Poaceae; genus Zizania; species Zizania palustris. The sequence continues at coordinate 74,452 of JAAALK010000036.1, forward strand.
CCTGTTCCCCTCACTCCGGCGATCCCATTCCCCCTAGAATCGACGTAATTTTGCCATGTATGGCAGGTAACCGAGCCCTAGGGAAACCTCACCGGCATTATGGAAAGTCCCTCCTCGGTTTCCTCTTTTTAGCCTTCCTTTTCCACCGACGATGAGCCTATAAAAGCACCCTAACGTCACCGCACTTAGCCACACCACCAGATACCGAGCTCTCGCCTCCCAGAGCGCCGCCATCTAGTTTTCCCATTTTCCCCCTACTTCGGCTCCGGCAAGCCTTCGCCGTCGACTCGGGTCGTCGCCGCCCTCGCCGTTGGCCCCGTCGGGATCCCCTACGCCTCCTCTACCCCAGCCTCACCCCCGTTGGACCGAAGCCCCACCGGAGGACCGCCTTCGCCGTCGGCCGAAACATCTCTCGTCGCCTCCCCTCGCCGCCGACCACCTCCGGTCTCCGTCCGTCCCCACCTTTGGTACAGATGTGACCCTTGATCTATGCTCGTTCCATTTTTACGCTTGGATTAGCCTTAGGCCGTCACCGCCGTCAGTGGCCGCTCGCTGTCGTCCGACCGGCGCTGGGGACGAAGCATAGATTAAATCACCCTGTGATTAGATCTCAGCCGCCCGCTCTAGCGAAGGGGTATGAGACGACCTCAGCCCTCCTATCTCATTTAACCGCCCCGCTGCGCTGGCACACGTTGGATCTGGATCCAACGGTCCAGATCCGATCGGCCCACGGGCACAGTGCGCGGGCCCATGGTGGACCTGGCTCACCGTGGACCGACGCAGATTTTCTGTTTAAATAAAAATTCTGGAAAATAGTTTAAACTTCCAAAATTCATATCTTGCTCAATTTAACTCCAAATTTCACCATTTTAATTCTAGAAAATTTGTATTTTTATCATCTACACTTTTATGCAATAAAAACAATATGTTTATTTTGCACATAATAATCTTATTAAATAATAAAGAAAAGTCCCCTTTAGGAGGAAAATCATATTTCAATTAAATAATTCAGAAAAACTCTTAAAAATTTATAAACTAATTTCAGAAGATATAATGGCTCCATTTCACTATTATTAATACAATAAAAATGGAATGACCATTTTGTCCATGACATTTTATTAAATAACATTTCTAAGACCCCTTTAGGATTTAATTATTCAGAAAAACTCTTAAAAATTTATATATTAATTTTAGATGATATATTGACTCCAGTACACTGTTTATAAGCCAATAAAAATATAATAATTCATTTTGCTCATTTTAATTTATTAAACAACATTTCCAAGGCCCTTTAAGATAAATGATTAACTCATATAATAGAAATGTAACATTTTACAAAAATCATGGAAACTTATATAATATATTCAGAGGACTTAATGACTTTATTCCACTGTTGGTAATTCAATAAAGATAGAATATTCATTTTGCCCACTTTGTTCTATTAAATAATATTACAAAAGCCCTTTTAGGATATTTAATTAATTCATATAGTAAAGATTCATACTTTATGAAATTATCTTAAAACTATATAACAAACTTCAGAAGACTTAATAATTTAAATTCACTATTTTTGATACCATAAAAACATCAAGGCTAATTTATACCTTTTTAGTTCATCTCTAGAAAGGGAAAAATAAAAACCTCTTTTTGGTAAAATACTTTTATCAAACTATAAAATTCAGAAACCTCCTTAAAACTAAATCTTAAAGGTTTAAAGTAATAAATCCATAGAAGTCAAGACCCTATCTCCTTTACTTAAATCCAACAACAACTTGTATGCTTGTATGAATGTTTTCTTTTGGATTGTTTATTGAATGTTGTGTTTACTTTTCCGTATCAAGAAGACTACGCCGTCGACGCTCCGGATTCTTACCCCGAGGTTCAACCTTCACCATTCGCGGAGCAAGGCAAGTCATCGACCCTTCTGTGGAAACAGTTGATCATCATTGGGCCCATGTTTTAATAAACTATCGCTATAACTCATAGGTTAATATTGCATTAGCCAAATGTCAAGCCTTACACTTATATTTATTAGATCCCCGTCCTTGTGTGCAAACCCAAGCCATGCTTATTGAGCCTTAACTCCTTGTCACTCTACAAATATTATATTAGCTAGTGCCAATGTACCGGCACAACTGCTATAGGATAAAAATAATGAGTCGTAGATAGATGTATTCTGGTATATGAAATACCCTGTTATTCTTGTCTCTGGACTCTGTTGGAGTTGGGTATGTTATAAGTATGGTGGGTTCCGGGTGCAAGCTCGGAAACTGGTTGGTCGCACCCGGGGCACTATAAGGACCGGTCTGCGGGATCTGTTGCAAAGCACTTCCGTACCAACCACAAGTCTAATGGGTAAGTCCTAACTGAAAGTACGGAACACTCCGATTCTCTGCACCATAGAAGAGGGGGCAAGGGGCAAGCCTGCGGGCGACTTGTACCAAAGGAGGCTCAAGGGGGGTATGGTGGGACATCGATGCGTCAGTACACCATATGAAACCCATAAGAGGGTGCTGTTCAGTCGGAGAGGAACATATGGAAAGTTTTGGCACGAGTTCCTGTGGAATGGGTCATCTCATTACACTTTGGTGTAGGTGATGAGTGCGTGCCTTGTGGGTACAGTGGTACATCTCTGATCAGAGTAATTTAATCTTTTCGGAAAGTCGAGCCCACGGTCAAGGGCGGGTTGTGTGACTACTCGCAGTTAGTTTACAATTGTTTGAATGGTTGAGTTATTCATGGCATGTAAGGACTGTTGAGCGAGGTGGGGCTGACTGTACCCCTCGAGTTAGAAGATGATGATGCATACACATGTTTACGTTTCAGTACTAATAAATTATTCACATTAAATTGCTTTACAAATTACTCGCTTCCGCAAAATTAGCCACTATCTCCCTTGTCATTACCTTGCATTATATTTGCATTCGGTGGCTCGCTGAGTACTCCTGTACTCACCCCGTTGACTTACACCATCAGAGCCCGTCTACTACGAGGAGGACGCAGGTATGGAGTAGCGACCCAGTCAAGGCGAGACTGGAAGGAGGCATTCATCTAGGACCCTTATTTTATTAGTTTCTCTTCACCTTTATTCACTTTTCTATTAATGCGGTCTACGAACCGTGAATGATTTCCCGTATTGTACGAGGTCGCATGATGAATGTCTTATTTTATTGATTTTCTATGGAATTTCAATAAAGTCCTGATTTATTAAATCGGGGCGCGACAGAGTTCCCAATACCATCGTTTCAGATCGTGAACATTGCGGCATAAGTTGGGGACGAAGATGTTGTTTTCTACTACTTGTCACCCACAAACGGATGGGCAAACGGAGGTCGTCAACCGTACATTATCCACCATGTTGAGGGATGTTTTGAAGACCATCTTGAAGCTCTGGGAAGAGTGTCTACCTCATATTGAGTTTGCATATAATAGGTCAGTACACTCCACTACTAAGGTAAGTCCATTCCAAGTGGTCTATGGCTTTAATCCATGTGCTCCTATTGATTTGCTACCATTGCCAACATCTGAAAAATTGAATTTTGATGCTACTACACGTGCTGAATTATTGCTTAAGATGCATGAAACTACTAAAGCAAACATAGAGAAAGTGAATGAGAAATATCGTGCTTATGGTAGTAAGGGTAGAAAAGAGATAACATTTGAACCGGGTGATCTTGTTTGGTTGCACTTGCGCAAGGATCATTTTCCTGATTTGAGAAAGTCTAAATTGATGCCCCGTGCTGATGGTCCTTTCCGAGTGCTTGAGAAGATAAATCATAATGCATATAAACTTGATTTGCCTGCAGCTTTTGGGGTTAGTCTCACATTTAACATTTCATATTTAAAGCACTATTTGGGAGATGACGATGAGCTTGAGTCGAGGATGACTCCAATTCAAGAGGGGGAGGATGATGAGGACATCACTTCACATGATACATACATGGAGCCTCCACCTACAATTCAATTACAAGGAACAATCACACGCGCTCGTGCTCGTCGCTTGAACCATGAGGTTAATTCTTTCCTTAGCAACTATGTTAATATTTGTTTGGATGGGATGCTACTGAATACTAGTGATATTTTATTGCTTAGGAACATGGGAGATGGAATAGGAGAGTTGGAGTTGAAGACGGAGTCGCACGGATGATTTGAAGTCATGAATTCGCTGGTTCGGACTACTTCAACCACCATGCACCAAAATGGGCGTAACTTCCTCATACAATGTCCGATTGGCACGTTCTTGGACCTTTTGGAAAGCTATGGAGAAGACGGATCTTTTGGCATTGGTTTCGCCTCGTTTGGAGTCTCGAGTCGTCCTGTGTGACTGAAACAGTCCTGCATGACAGAATTGGGCCGAGGTTGACCTTGTACTGAGTTGGAGGCCGTGTTGGCCCATTGTCCGAGTCATGTGCGCCTCCTAAAGGATGCCCACGCTCTATATACTCATGACAGCTGTCATTAGGGTTAGGTTTTGATTTGTTTTTCAGAGAGGTCGTACGCTTGCATGGAGTTCCCAATACCATCGTTTCAGATCGTGATGCTAAATTCTTAAGTCATTTTTGGAGGACGTTGTGGCATAAGTTGGGGACGAAGATGCTGTTTTCTACTACTTGTCACCCACAAACGGATGGGCAAACGGAGGTCGTCAATCGTACATTATCCACCATGTTGAGGGCTGTTTTGAAGACCAACTTGAAGCTCTGGAAAGAGTGTCTACCTAATATTGAGTTTGCATATAATAGGGCAGTACACTCCACTACTAAGGTAAGTCCATTTCAAGTGGTCTATGGCTTTAATCCGTGTGCTCCTATTGATTTGCTACCATTGCCACCATCTGAAAAATTGAATTTTGATGCTACTACACGTGCTGAATTATTGCTTAAGATGCACGAAACTACTGAAGCAAACATAGAGAAAATGAATGAGAAATATCGTGCTTATGGTAGTAAGGGTAGAAAAGAGATAACATTTGAACCGGGTGATCTTGTTTGGTTGCACTTGCGCAAGAATCGTTTTCCTGATTTGAGAAAGTCTAAATTGATGCCCCGTGCTGATGGTCCTTTCCGAGTGCTTGAGAAGATAAATGATAATGCACATAAACTTGAGTTGCCTGCAGCTTTTGGGGTTAGTCTCACATTTAACATTTCAGATTTAAAGCACTATTTGGGAGATGACGATGAGCTTGAGTCGAGGATGACTCCAATTCAAGTGGGGCAGGATGATGAGGACATCACTTCACATGATACAGACATGGAGCCTCCACCTACAATTCAATTACAAGGACCAATCACACGGGCTCGTGCTCGTCGCTTGAACCATGAGGTTAATTCTTTCCTTAGCAACTATGTTAATATTTGTTTGGATGGGATGCTACTGAATACTAGTGATATTTTGTTGCTTAGGAACATGGGAGATGGAATAGGAGAGTTGGAGTTGAAGACGGAGTCGCACGGATGATTTGAAGTCATGAATTCGCTGGTTCGGACTACATCAACCACCATGCACCAAAATGGGCGTAACTTCCTCATACAATGTCCGATTGGCACGTTCTTGGACCTTTTGGAAAGCTAAGGAGAAGACGGATCTTTTGGCATTGGTTTCGCCTCATTTAGGAGTCTCGAGTCGTCATGTGTGACTGAAACAGTCCTGCATGACAGAATTGGGCCGAGGTTGACCTTGTACTGAGTTGGAGGCCGTGTTGGCCCATTGTCCGAGTCATGTGCGCCTCCTAAGGATGCCCACGCTCTATATACTCATGACAGCTGTCATTAGGGTTAGGTTTTGATTTGTTTTTCAGAGAGGTCGTACGCTTGCATGGAGTTCCCAATACCATCGTTTCAGATCGTGATGCTAAATTCTTAAGTCATTTTTGGAGGACGTTGTGGCATAAGTTGGGGACGAAGATGCTGTTTTCTACTACTTGTCACCCACAAACGGATGGGCAAACGGAGGTCGTCAATCGTACATTATCCACCATGTTGAGGGCTGTTTTGAAGACCAACTTGAAGCTCTGGAAAGAGTGTCTACCTCATATTGAGTTTGCATATAATAGGGCAGTACACTCCACTACTAAGGTAAGTCCATTTCAAGTGGTCTATGGCTTTAATCCGTGTGCTCCTATTGATTTGCTACCATTGCCACCATCTGAAAAATTGAATTTTGATGCTACTACACGTGCTGAATTATTGCTTAAGATGCATGAAACTACTGAAGCAAACATAGAGAAAATGAATGAGAAATATCGTGCTTATGGTAGTAAGGGTAGAAAAGAGATAACATTTGAACCGGGTGATCTTGTTTGGTTGCACTTGCGCAAGGATCGTTTTCCTGATTTGAGAAAGTCTAAATTGATGCCCCGTGCTGATGGTCCTTTCCGAGTGCTTGAGAAGATAAATGATAATGCACATAAACTTGAGTTGCCTGCAGCTTTTGGGGTTAGTCTCACATTTAACATTTCAGATTTAAAGCACTATTTGGGGGATGACGATGAGCTTGAGTCGAGGATGACTCCAATTCAAGTGGGGAGGATGATGAGGACATCACTTCACATGATACATACATGGAGCCTCCACCTACAATTCAATTACAAGAACCAATCACACGCGCTCGTGCTCGTCGCTTGAACCATGAGGTTAATTCTTTCCTTAGCAACTATGTTAATATTTGTTTGATGGGATGCTACTGAATACTAGTGATATTTTGTTGCTTAGGAACATGGGAGATGGAATAGGAGAGTTGGAGTTGAAGACGGAGTCGCACGGATGATTTGAAGTCATGAATTCGCTGGTTCGGACTACATCAACCACCATGCACCAAAATGGGCGTAACTTCCTCATACGAAGTCCGATTGGCACGTTCTTGGACTTTTTGGAAAGCTAAGGAGAAGACGGATCTTTTGGCATTAGTTTCGCCTCATTTGTAGTCTCGAGTCGTCCTGTGTGACTGAAACAATCCTGCATGACAGAATTGGGCCGAGGTTGACCTTGTACTGAGTTGGAGGCCGTGTTGGCCCATTGTCCGAGTCATGTGCGCCTCCTAAAGGATGCCCACGCTCTATATACTCATGACAGATGTCATTAGGGTTAGGTTTTGATTTGTTTTTCAGAGAGGTCGTACGCATGCATGGAGTTCCTGTTGGCGTAAAAGATTACGCTAACAGGTTTCTGTAGAAGAGAAACTAACAAACGAAGTGTTTGCAAAGAGAACTATTCTAAGCCTCCGAAAGGATAACAACTTAGAATAGTTCGAATGTGTGTATTGAATAACTTGTATTCGGTCCCTATTACAGGGTGACATGGGGGGTATTTATAGGCCCAAACATTAAGGAAAAGACCTATTTACCCCTCTATTACAACCGACATAGTGGAAACTATTCGGTTCCCTTAATAGGGCTAAAATGGTAAAAGACTAATCTAATGAGAAAGAAGATAAGTCTTTCATCTTAGCTGGCAGAAAAGATCTCCCAAAGCCTTAGTTCGAAGGTGTACTCCGAACTAATGCCTATCTTCGTACTTCGAACTTGGCTCCGGGTATCTTAGAAGATGATCGTCTGGGAACCTTCGAATCCGCTATCTGCCTTTATGTTGCTTCGGCAATAACCCCGAAGATGAGATATTTTCCCCCAACAGTAGCCCCTCGAATACGCTTCTCCGTTTAACCTGTAATGTTAGGAGAGCAGTATACGGAAGGAAAAAATAACCAAACATAGGGGTTATTGGTTTTTAGTCCATCTCCGAAATGCATGAAGATATAAACTCCGAATCAGTCTTAGGATAATTGCTTTTCGAACTATCTTAAAACTGACTCAGGAAGTTCGAAAGTCTTTTTAGACTTAGAGGAAATAGCCGTTAGTTTTCTGTTTCTAACGGAAACTGTAGTAGGCGTTAATCTCAGAGAGAAGTAACGGCAGGAATGCGAAACGACATGGACTAACGGTAAAAAAGTGAAATCTAGGCTATAAATAGAAGGCCTAGAACTTACCCGGTTACCTTTTCACCGCTTTCTCGCAATCAAACACTTTTTAGCCCTTTGAGTTCTTTGAGCCCTAGCCTCCATTTCCTCAAAGCAATCCGGCGACCGCAATGGTGAAGACTAAGGGATCTGCACCTCCGTCGGCCTTGGCTCGGCAGCAGACGGCTGCAGCAGCAGCGGCGGCAACATTGGCGGCGGCACCTCCGATACCGTCGGTGACATCCATGGCGGCAGGAGGGAGAAATCCCCAAATCGTTGATGACCAAGGTCTGTGCCCGCCATCAACAAAATATTTGGATCAATCTTTCCAGTTGGGGCCTTCTACCTGCAAGAGAGAGTCATTGGCAATCGCAGCGGGAGGGAAAATCAGTAATGGAGTTATGATCTGGAAGCCAGGCAAAGAAATGATTCCATCACCAAGGCCCAGAGAAGTAGTTGTATTCGAAGCCTTCTTCGAAGCTGGCTTGGGTCTTCCTGCAGTAGACTTCCTGGCGGAGGTACTTGATCTGTTCCATGTAACCCTCCCTCAGTTATCTCCGAATGCGGTAGCTAGACTGGCTATCTTCGAATGGGCCTTGAGAGCCGAAGGCTGTGAGGGGAGGGCAGAGATCTTCGCTGCACTTCATAGAGCAACATGCCAACCAAAGACCTTCGCAGGCTCCGGAGGTGAAAAGGTAGTAGTAGCCTTCGGTAGTATCAACTTTAGGCTTCGAGATGAGTATGCGCTTCAGTTTCCTGCCAAGGCCATCAATGCCAGATGGTATACTGATTGGGTTCTGAGATGGTTCTATGCCGAAGTTGGGGCAAGCAGTCCTCTGGCCGGACCCCTAAAAGAAATCCAATTCTGGAAGGAAGCTTTAGTGCAGCCCAACGAAGGTCAACTCGAAGCTCGTCTTAACCTGCTTCAAAAAATTAGCCGAAGGTTAAGCATGCGAGACTTAGCCGAAGAATTCCTCGGCCTGCAAATTTCTCCGCTGATGGCCAACTGGCCTATCGTCTTCGAGGATGATTCGGAAGGCGGTCTCCGCAAGATTAACTTGACTTCGAGCCCTGCAGGTAACTTCGAAACCAACATGTATTATACATATTTACTTTGAAGAAAGACTAACTTGAATTATTTATTTTTTAGCTTCTTCAGCCCCTATTACTTCAGAGCAAATTATAAGGGCTTCGGAGAAAATTTTGGGTGCCCCAACTCCGACTGAAAAAGAATGGAGAGTTAAATTGGTCGGGAGTTGGGAGAGGTTTAACAGAGTATGGGAATGTTGGAGATGACTCCGCCCCCTCTGATGGACTGGTGCCTTCGGAGAAAGGACCCAAGAAGAGAATAGCCGAAGCTGGGACTTCGAGCTCGGCAAAGACTCCGGTGAAGAAGGTGGCTCAGAAGCCAAAAAATCTCGCACATTCGAATCCTGCACCTTCGAGCTCAAGAACCTCAATCTCCGGTTCTAAAGAAGATGAAGGTAAACTATTAGTGAGGTTGATTGATGAAGATGCGGCTCAAAAAGATATTCACATTGAAGATACTGCAGGTATGCCGGAGTCTCAGGCTAACATTGAAGAAGTGAGAGCTCTGGATGCTCAAGAAGAAGAGCAAATCGAAGCCCCTGTGGGCGAAGGTGAAGTTGAAGTTACTACAACTTCAGCTGTGGATGAAGGGAGGACTGCTCACGGAGATACTCTGGCAGTTGAAGTTTTAACATTGGATTCAGACGAAGACCTCACCTTTGATCCTCCGAGCAGTCCGGTGCTCGACCGCCCCCAGAATGTCGAAGGTAAACTTCGCATAATTCT
>JAAALK010000036.1:85216-104176 GCA_019279435.1 Zizania palustris
GGCCAACAAGCCTCCAACTCAGTACAAGGTCAACCTCGGCCCAATTCTGTCATGCAGGACTGTTTCAGTCACACAGGACGACTCGAGACTCCAAATAGGCGAAACCAATGCCAAACGATCCGTCTTCTCCTTAGCTTTCCAAAAGTCCAAGAACGTGCCAATCGGATTTGTATGAGGAAGTTACTCCCATTTTGGTGCATGGTGGTTGATGTAGTCCGAACCAGCGAATTCATGACTTCAAATCATCCGTGTGACTCCGTCTTCAACTCCAACTCTCCTATTCCATCTCCCATGTTCCTAAGCAATAAATATCACTAGTATTCAGTAGCATCCCATCCAAACAAATATTAACATAGTTGCTAAGGAAAGAATTAACCTCATGGTTCAAGCGACGAGCACGAGCGCGTGTGATTGTTCCTTGTAATTGAATTGTAGGTGGAGGCTCCATGTATGTATCATGTGAAGTGATGTCCTCATCATCCCCCCTCTTGAAGGAGTCATCCTCGACTCAAGCTCATCGTCATCTCCCAAATAGTGCTTTAAATCTGAAATGTTAAATGTGAGACTAACCCCAAAAGCTGCAGGCAACTCAAGTTTATATGCATTATGATTATCTTCTCAAGCACTCGGAAAGGACCATCAGCACGGGGCATCAATTTAGACTTTCTCAAATAAGGAAAATGATCCTTGCGCAAGTGCAACCAAACAAGATCACCCGGTTCAAATGTTATCTCTTTTCTACCCTCATACCATAAGCACGATATTTCTCATTCACTTTCTCTATGTTTGCTTTAGTAGTTTCATGCATCTTAAGCAATAATTCAGCACGTGTAGTAGCATCAAATTCAATTTTTCAGATGTTGGCAAGTGTAGCAAATCAATAGGAGCACACGGATTAAAGCCATAGACCACTTGGAATGGACTTACCTTAGTAGTGGAGTGTACTGACCTATTATATGCAAACTCAATATGAGGTAGACACTCTTCCCAGAGCTTCAAGATGGTCTTCAAAACATCCCTCAACATGGTGGATAATGTACGGTTGACGACCTCCGTTTGCCCATCCGTTTGTGGGTGACAAGTAGTAGAAACAACATCTTCGTCCCCAACTTATGCCGCAATGTTCACGATCTGAAACGATGGTATTGGGAACTCTGTCGCGCCCCGATTTAATAAATCAGGACTTTATTGAAATTCCATAGAAAATCAATAAAATAAGATGTTCATCATGCGACCTCATACAATACGGGAAATCATTCACGGTTCGTAGACCGCATTAAGAGAAAAGTGAATAAAGGTGAAGAGAAACGAATTAAAATAAGGGTCCTAGATGAATGCCTCCTTCCAGTCTCGCCTTGACTGGGTCGCTACTCCAGACCTGCGTCCTCCTCGTAGTAGACGGCTCTTGATGGTGTAAGTCAACGGTGTGAGTACAGGAGTACTTCAGCGAGCCACCGAATGCAAATATAATGCAAGGTAATGACAAGGGAGATAGTGGCTAATTTTGCGGAAGCGAGTAATTTGTAAAGCAATTTAATGTGAATAATTTATTAGTACTGAAACGTAAACATGTGTATGCATCATCATCTTCTAACTCGAGGGGTACAGTCAGCCCCACCTCGCTCAACAGTCCTTACATGCCATGAATAACTCAACCATTCAAACAATTGTAAACTAACTGCGAGTAGTCACACAACCCGCCCTTGACCGTGGGCTCGACTTTCCGAAAAGATAAATTACTCTGATCAGAGATGTACCACTGTACCACAAGGCACGCACTCATCACCTACACCAAAGTGTAACGAGATGACCCATTCCACAGGAACTCGTGCCAAAACTTTCCATATGTTCCTCCCCGACTCAACAGCACCCTCTTAGGGTTTCATATGGTGTACTGACGCGTCGATGTCCCACCATACCCCCTTGAGCCTCCTTTGGTACAAGTCCGCCCGCAGGCTTGCCCCTTGCCCCCTCTTCTATGGTGCAGAGAATCGGAGTGTTCCGTACTTTCAGTTAGGACTTACCCATTAGACTTGTGGTTGGTACGGAAGTGCTTTGCAACAGATCCCGCAGACCGGTCCTTATAGTGCCCCGGGTGCGACCAACCAGTTTCCGAGCTTGCACCCGGAACCCACCATACTTATAACATACCCAACTCCAACAGAGTCCAGAGACAAGAATAACAGGGTATTTCATATACCAGAATACATCTATCTACGACTCATTATTTTTATCCTATAGCAGTTGTGCCGGTACATTGCACTAGCTAATATAATATTTGTAGAGTGACAAGGAGTTAAGGCTCAATAAGCATGGCTTGGGTTTGCACACAAGGACGGGGATCTAATAAATATAAGTGTAAGGCTGACATTTGGCTAATGCAATATTAACCTATGAGTTATAGCGATAGTTTATTAAAACATGGGCCCAATGATGATCAACTGTTTCCACAGAAGGTCGATGACTTGCCTTGCTCCGCGAATGGTTAGGTGGAACCTCGGGGTAAGACTCCGAGCGTCGACGGCGTAGTCTTCTTGAGACGGAAAAGTAAACACAACATTCATAAACAATCCAAAAGAAAACATTCATACAAGCATACAAGTGTTGTTGGATTAAGTAAAGGAGATAGGGTCTTGACTTCTATGGATTTATTACTTAAACCTTTAAGATTTAGTTTAAGGAGGTTTCTGAATTTTATAGTTTGATAAAAGTATTTTACCAAAAAGAGGTTTTTATTTTCCCTTTCTAGAGATGAACTAAAAAGGTATAAAATTAGCCTTGATGTTTTTATGGTATCAAAAATAGTGAATTTAAATTATTAAGTCTTCTGAAGTTTGTTATATAGTTTTAAGATATTTCATAAAGTATGAATCTTTACTATATGAATTAATAAATATCCTAAAAGGGCTTTTGTAATATTATTTAATAGAACAAAGTGGGCAAAATGAATATTCTATCTTTATTGAATTACCAACAGTGGAATAAAGTCTTAAGTCCTCTGAATATATTATATAAGTTTCCATGATTTTTGTAAAATGTTACATTCTATTATATGAGTTAATCATTTATCTTAAAGGGCCTTGGAAATGTTGTTTAATAAATTAAAATGAGGCAAAATGAATTATTATATTTTTATTGGCTTATAACAGTGTACTGGAGTCAATATATCATCTAAAATTAATATATAAATTTTAAGAGTTTTTCTGAATAATTAAATCCTAAAGGGGTCTTAGGAATGTTATTTATAAAATGTCATGGACAAAATGGTCATTCCATTTTTATTGTATTAATAATAGTGAAATGGAGCCATTATATCTTCTGAAATTAGTTTATAAATTTTTAAGAGTTTTTCTGAATTATTTAATTGAAATATGATTTTCCTCCTAAAGGGGACTTTTCTTTATTATTTAATAAGATTATTATGTGCAAAATAAACATATTGTTTTATTGCATAAAAGTGTAGATGATAAAAATACAAATTTTCTAGAATTAAATGGTGAAATTTGGAGTTAAATTGAGCAAGATATGAATTTTGGAAGTTTAAACTATTTTCCTGAATTTTTATTTAAACAGAAAATCTGCGTCGGTCCACGGTGAGCCAGGTCCACCATGGGCCCGCGCACTGTGCGCGTGGGCCGATCGGATTTGGACCGTTGGATCCAGATCCAACGTGTGCCAGCGCAGCGGGGCGGTTAAATGAGATCGGAGGGTTGAGGTCGTCTCATACCCCTTCGCTAGAGCGGGCGGCTGAGATCTAATCACAGGGTGATTTAATCTCAGCCGTTCAGTCCGGATCGAACGACCGAGGCGCCATCCAGCACGTGCGCGGCATGGGGGAAGCCGAGGGCTTCGTCCCCAGCGCCGGTCGGACGACAGCGAGCGGCCACTGACGGCGGTGATGACCTAAGGCTAATCCAAGCGTAAAAATGGAACGAGCATAGATCAAGGGTCACATCTGTACCAAAGGTGGGGACGGACGGAGACCGGAGGTGAGTCGGCGGCGAGGGGAGGCGACGAGAGATGTTTCGGCCGACGACGAAGGCGGTCCTCCGGTGGGGCTTCGGTCCAACGGGGGTGAGGCTGGGGTAGAGGAGGCGTAGGGGATCCCGACGGGACCAACGGCGAGGGCGGCGACGACCCGAGTCGACGGCGAAGGCTTGCCGGAGCCGAAGTAGGGGGAAAATGGGAAAACTAGATGGCGGCGCTCTGGGAGGCGAGAGCTCGGTATCTGGTGGTGTGGCTAAGTGCGGTGACGTTGGGGTGCTTTTATAGGCTCATCGTCGGTGGAAAAGGAAGGCTAAAAAGAGGAAACTGAGGAGGGACTTTCCATAATGCCGGTGAGGTTTCCCTAGGCTCGGTTACCTGCCATACATGGCAAATTACGTCGATTCTAGGCGGAATGGGATCGCCGGAGTGAGGGGAACGGGATACTGAGCTCGATTGAGCGAATCTGGTCGGTCGGCGGCGGAATAGGAAGGGGGTGGCGCCGGCAGGGAAGGAGATCCCCCTTCCATCGGGGAAGACCAGATATGACAGGTGGGCTCCACCTGTCATCGACCCGAGTGCCGGGGGCGGCTGGCTAGTCGGCCCGGACGGTCAGCGGCTAAGGGACGCGAGAGAGGGCTGACAGGTGGGCCTGCCAGGGAGTGGCGCAGGAGGGAAAGGGGGAGGACGGCGCCGCAGGCGGGTCCCGCTTGTCAGTGAGAGGGACGGGACTGGGCTGGGCCGAAAAGGCTTTTGGAGGGAAGTTCAGGGTTTCGGCCCAATAAGATTTAAAATGTATTTTCCATTAAATTAAATTCCAGAAAATTCAAATATTGCTAAGGGTCGAAGATCTGTGGAAAATTTTGTAAAGATTCTCAAAATATTTCTTGGCCCCTATTTATCCCATAAAAATGTTCAAGTCCAAATTTGAATAGTTATCTCTGTTTGCTTTATAGGCTCTTTTAGAATTGTTATTAATAACACAATTCAGAAATTCATTTAATATTATTTTTCCTTTATTTTATTTCCTTTTAATTTTGGGGCTGTTACAATCCTATCCCCCTTACAGAGAATCTCGTCCTCGAGATTCGAAGCAAACCTCGGGAAAACTAAGGGACAGAGTTCTACTGGTGCTCCGGATTAGGAGATGGTGTTACATCAGAAATAGGCAAAGCGATCTCCGGAACTGGGTTGTTTGAGACCAAATTGGGAGTGTCTTTGGTTGTATCTGGGTTCCCTTTGTGGTGAACTGGGGTATGTCCCTCTGGGTCTCGAATGGAAGATGGCGCCCGCTTGGGGTAGGGGCACTTTTTGGAGTAGTGGCCTCCTTGGCGACAGTTGAAGCACACAATTGGGTTGCCGTTCCTGTCTCTCTTGTATCCGGTAGTTTGTGCTGGAGTTCTTCCAGCTGGTGGTGCTTGGGGTAGGATGCCAGGGGTTGGGGCTTGAGATGGAATTGCTCTGGTTCCCGCATAATTGCTTCGTTCACCAATCTCTGAAAGTTGGCGAAGTCCCGTAGATAAATGAAGGGAGAGCTCTTGTTGGTGTTGTTGGAGACGGAACAACTGTGCCTGCTTCTCTTGCATTTGTTTTGTTGTGTTGCATCTGGGTAAGCAGCGTGGCGATTAGTGGTTTTGTTTTGCTATCATCTCCGCTATTGTTGGGATGATCGGCAACGGGGGTCTGCTGTTGTCCAGCTGCACCCACTGAGGCATGTTGCCTAAGGGGTTTCTGTCGCGTGGGCTTCTGATTTTGGTTGTGGCCATCCTGAAGGGTTCAAAAAGAAGGTGCCAATAGTTTAAGGGGAAATGTTGTTGATTTTATTGCCCGGATTGAATAGTTTGACTTAGATGCTTACATATTTATTTTTGTCCCTTATTAATTTTCACACCCATGCCTTATATTTTTTTTATATAACTGATTATCACAATTATTATGTTGTTGTATATTTTATTAATTAGTGTTAGAGGTTTTAGATGAAATGATGTTGATTCTTTTTTATTGAATTTATTGGTGCCCAAAAGTTCTAGAAAATTTTTGGAACGCATTTTTAATGCTTAGAAGAATTTTTAGGCAAATACCCTAGATAATGAAATTTTTAGGCGTTTGTATTTTTAGCTTTCTTGATTTATACTGAATCCTTTTCTTGCAATTCATTTATTAATTACTTTATTTTTTTTTAACGCCTGAAGAAATCAAGGCGTTACAATCCTAACCTCCTTAACAAGAATCTCTGTCCCGAGATTCGGAAAGGCTAGAAGTAGAAAAACCATGGGCATGCTTCAGCTACGAATCACTCTTTATGAGAGAGGCTTTAAGTCTACATCTTCATAGATTGGGTTTGGCTAAGTTAGGGCTTTCTTGACACGTGTCTTGGCTTCGTGATTGGAGTGGATCTTGCAGAACGACGACGAGCGAATTATGTTGAGTTGAAACTAGAGGTATAGTTTTCTCCTTCGATTGGGATTATGACCTAATAGGTATAGAAGGAAGAGGGAAATGATATTAAGCTTTATTTCAAAATGTATCGTTCTTGCGATTACATTTATGTACTTTTATTTAATTCTTCACTCTGACTTATATTTGACATGAGTGGCAATACAAGCAAGTAAAAGGAAACAATCAATCGAAAACTACGTCTACGGTAGCTCAGGGGATGACCGACCATGGGCTCGATGGAAATGGTCGGGTGGGTGGAACAGTGGAGGGTCCAGTGGGAGGTGCCTGCGGTGAAATCCTCTTGTGCTTCACTGTGGGAAACCGAAGCGATTTCCGCTTGCAAGTCGGAAGAGGGGCGATCTCCTCGAGATCCTTCTTTAGTTCCTTGAGCTGTTGGCGGAGCTGGGTGTTGACCATGGCGCCTTGGCGTAGAAGCTCGTTCTTACGCCTCAGCTCCTCTACCGCGAGAGTCCGCTGGGGGTTCGCTGTGACTTGTCGACGGAGCTAGCATTCTCGCGGGCCAGGTTCTCCAACGAGTGGCGATAGAAAGTCAAATGGTGTCGTGTTGGCTATCTGCGTCAAGGGACCCTCCGTGTGAAGGTTGTCCATAGCCTCCAAGAGTCTCATCGTGCGGCGATGGCGAGTTGTTCTGAGTGAGTGTGCTGATGTAGAGTGCTGCGATTGACTCCCGGGCGTGCACATGGGCATGAAGCGGTAGATAGTGTCGCGGAGGTGCAGTCGTACACCAATCTGAGCTCAGCGAGGGCCTGTAGTGCAACGCGCTGGCTGGCCACCACGAATGAGGGTCCTCCAACTCCATGGGTGTAGAAGGGTGGCTGTGTGGACGAGGGGCGGATAACAACCGTGGACCTCGCAGTAGCTCTCGCTCGCATCGGGAAAAATCCTGGTGCAACGCTGGCTCATGGGGAAACCCCAAGAAGTCGACGAAGCACGGCGAAGCTCGCGGATGAATCCAGCCTCATCACGAAGAGTTCCACTCATGGTATGGACCAGCATCTACAAAAGAGAGAAACGTTTTGTGAAAAATCCCGGAAGATGAGAAGATAAGTAATTTTGTATGAAATTAGGGTTAATATAAGTCCTAGGGTCAGGTCTGTTTGGCTTCCTACAGTCAAGTCGGCTCTGATACCATCTTGTCGTGCCCCGATTTAATAATCAGGACTTTATTGAATTCCATAGAAAATCAACAAACAAGACGTTCATCATGCGACCTCGTACAATACGGGCAATCATTCACGGTTCGTAGACCGCATTAATACAAAAGTGAATAAAGGTGAAGAGAAACTAATAAAATAAGGGTCCTGGATGAACGCCTCCTTCTAGTCTCACCTTGACTGGGTCGCTACTCCAGACATGCGTCCTCCTCGTAGTAGACGGGCTATGATGGTGTAAGTCAACGGGTGAGTACAGGAGTACTCAGCGAGCCACCGAATGCAAATATAATGCAGGTAATGACAAGGGAGATAGTGGCTAATTTTGTGGAAGCGAGTAATTTGTAAAGCAATTAATGTGAACAATTTATTAGTACTGAACGTAAACATGTGTATGCATCACATCTTTCTAACTCTGAGGGCTACAGTCAGCCCCACCTCGCTCAACATTCCTTACATGCCATGAATAACTCAACCAATTCAAACAATTGTAAACTACTACGAGTAGTCCACACAACCCGCCCTTGACGCGGGCTTGGCTTTTCGAAAAGATTACATTACTTCTGATCAGAGATGTACCACTGTACCCACAAGGCACGCACTCATCACCTACACCAAAGTGATAACGAGATGACCCATTCCACAGGAACTCGTGCCAAACATTCCATATGTTCCTCCCCGACTCAACAGCACCCTCTTATGGGTTTCATATGGTGTCCCGACGCATCGGTGTCCCACCATATCCTCCCTTGAGCTCCTTTGGTACAAGTCGCCCGCAGGCTTGCCCCTTGCCCCCTCTTCTATGGTGCAGAGAGTCGGAGTGTTCCATACTTTCAGTTAGGACTTACCCATTAGACTTGTGGTTGGTACAGAAGTGCTTTGCAACAGATCCGCAGACTGGTCCTTATTGTGCCCCGGGTGGGACCAACCATTTTTCGAGCTTGCACCCGGAACCCACCATACTTATAACATACCAAACTCCAACAGAGTCCAGAGGACATGAATAACGGGGTATTTCATATACCAGAATACATCTATCTACGACTCATTATTTTATCCTATAGCAGTTGTGCCGGTACATTGGGCACTAGCTAATATAATATTTGTAGAGTGACAAGGAGTTAAGGCTCAATAAGCATGGCTTGGGTTTGCACACAAGGACGGGGATCTAATAAATATAAGTGTAAGGCTTGACATTTTGGCTAATGCAATATTAACCTATGAGTTATAGCGATAGTTTATTAAAAACATGGGCCCCAATGATGATCAACTGTTTCCACAGAAGGGTCGATGACTTGCCTTGCTCCACGAATGGTGAAGGTGGAACCTCGGGGTAAGACTCCGGAGCGTCGATGGCGTAGTCTTCTTGATACGGAAAAGTAAACACAACATTCAATAAACAATCCAAAAGAAAACATTCCTACAAGCATACAAGTTGTGTTGAATTTAAGTAAAGGAGATGGTCTTGACTTCTATGGATTTATTACTTTAAACCTTTAAGATTAAGTTTTAAGGAGGTTTCTGAATTTTATAGTTTGATAAAAGTATTTTACCAAAAAGAGGTTTTTATTTTCCCTTTCTAGAGATGAACTAAAAAGGTATAAATTAGCCTTGATGTTTTTATGGTATCAAAAATAGTGAATTTAAATTATTAAGTCTTCTGAAGTTTGTTATATAGTTTTAAGATAATTTCATAAAGTATGAATCTTTACTATATGAATTAATTAAATATCCTAAAAGGGCTTTTGTAATATTATTTAATAGAACAAAGTGGGCAAAATGAATATTCTATCTTTATTGAATTACCAATAGTGGAATAAAGTCATTAAGTCCTCTGAATATTATATAAGTTTCCATGATTTTTGTAAATGTTACATTTCTATTATATGAGTTAATCATTTCTTAAAGGGCCTTGAAATGTTGTTAATAAATTAAAATGAGCAAAATGAATTATTATATTTTTATTGGCTTATAAACAGTGTACTGGAGTCAATATATCATCTAAAATTAATATATAAATTTTTAAGAGTTTTTCTGAATAATTAAATCCTAAAGGGTCTTAGGAATGTTATTTAATAAAATGTCATGGACAAAATGGTCATTCCATTTTTATTGTATTAATAACAGTGAAATGGAGCCATTATATCTTCTGAAATTAGTTTATAAATTTTTAAGAGTTTTTCTGAATTATTTAATTGAAATATGATTTTCCTCCTAAAGGGGACTTTTCTTATTATTTAATAAGATTAGTATGTGCCAAATAAACATATTGTTTTTATTGCATAAAAGTGTAGAGGATAAAAAGACAATTTTCCAGAATTAAAATGGTGAAATTGGAGTTAAATTGAGCAAGATATGAATTTGGAAGTTTAAACTATTTTCCTGAATTTTTATTTAAACAGAAAACCTGCGTCGGTCCACGGTGAGCCAGGTCACCATGGGTCCGTGCACTGTGCACGTGGGCCGATCGGACTGGACCGTTGGATCTAGATCCAACGTGTGCCAGCGCAGCGGGGCGGTTAAATTGAGATCGGAGGGCTGAGGTCGTCTCATACCCCTTCGCCAGAGCTGGCGGCTGAGATCTAAGCACAGGGTGATTTAATCTCAGCGTTCAGTCCGGATCGAACGACCGAGGTGCGTCTGGCACGGTGGCGGCACGGGGGAAGCCGAGGGTTCATCCCTAGCGCCGCCGGACGACGCGAGGGCACCGATGGCGGCGACAGCCAAGGCTAATCCCAGCGTAAAAATGGAACGAGCATAGATCAAGGGGTCAAATCTGTGACCAAAGGTGGGGACGGACGGAGACCGGAGGTGGTCAGCGGCGAGGGGAGGCGACGAGGATGTTTCGGCCGATGGCGAAGTGCGGTCCTCCGGTGGGGCTTCGGTCCAACGGGGTTGAGGCCGGGGTCTAGAGGAGGCGTAGGGATCCCGACGGGGCCAACGGCCGAGGGCGGCGACGGGCCCCAAGTCGACGGCGAAGGATTGCCGGAGAAAGTAGGGGGAAAATGGGAAAACTAGATGGCGGCGCTCTGGAGGCGAGAGCTCGGGATCCTGGTGGTGTGGCTAAGTGCGGTGGAATTGGGGTGCTTTTTATAGGCTCATCGGCGGTGGAAAAGGAAGGCTAAAAAGAGGAAACCGAGGAGGGACTTTCCATAACGCGGTGAGGTCTCCCTAGGGCTCGGTTACCTGCCATACATGGCGAAATTACGTCGATCTAGGGGGAATGGGATGCCGGAGTGAGGGGAAGGGGATACTGAGCTCGATTGAGCGAATCTGGCCGGTCGGCGGCAGATAGGAAGGGGGGTGGCGCCGGCATGGAAGGGGATCCCCCTTCCATCGGGGAAGACAGATATGACAGGTGGGCTCCACCTGTCATCGACCGAGCACCAGGGGCGGGCTGGCTAGTGGGCCCGGACAGTCAGCGGCTAAGGGACGCGAGAGAGGGGCTGACGGGTGGGCCTGCCAGGGAGTGGCACGGGAGAGGAGAGGGGGAGGACGGCGCCGACAGGCGGGTCCGCTTGTCAGTGAGAGGGACGGGACTGGGCTGGGCCGAAAAGGCTTTTGGAGGGAATTTCAGGGTTTCGGCCCAACAATATTTAAAATGTATTTTTCCATTAAATTAAATTCCAGAAATTCAAATATATTCTTAAGGCTTGAAGATCTGTTGGAAAATTTTTGTAAAAATTCTCAAAAATATTCTTGGCCCCTAGTTTATCCCATAAAATTTTCAAGTCCAAATTTGAATATTATCTCTGTTTGGCTTTAATAGGGCTCTTTTAGAATTTTTATTAATAACACAATTCAGAAATTCATTTAATATTATTTTTCCTTTATTTTATTTCCTTTTAATTTTGGGGCGTGTTACAAACTCCATGCAAGCGTACGACCTCTCTGAAAACAAATCAAAACCTAACCCTAATGACGGCTGTCATGAGTATATAGGGCGTGGGCATCCTTTAGGAGGCGCACATGACTCGGACATATGGGCCAACACGGCCTCCAACTCAGTACAAGGTCCAACTCGGCCCAATTCTATCACGCAGGACTGTTTCAGTCACACAGGACGACTCGAGACTCCAATGAGGCGAAACCAATGCCAAAAGATCCGTCTTGTCCGTAGCTTCCAAACGTCCATGAACGTGCCAATCGGACTTCGTATGAGGAAGTTACACCCATTTTGGTGCATGGTGGTTGAGGTCGTCCGAACCAGCGAATTCATGACTTCAAATCATCCGTGCGACTCCGTCTTCAACTCCAATTCTCCTATTCCATCTCCCATGTTCCTAAGTAACAAAATATCACTAGTATTCAGTAGGATCCCATCCAAACAAATATTAACATAGTTACTAAGGAAAGAATTAACCTCATGGTTCAAGCGACGAGCACGAGCTCGTGTGATTGGTCCTTGTAATTGAATTGTAGGTAGAGGCTCCATGTATGTATCATGTGAATGATGTCCTCATCATCCTCCCCTATTGAATTGGAGTCATCCTCGACTCAAGCTCATCGTCATCTCCCAAATAGTGCTTTAAATCTGAAATGTTAAATGTGAGACTAACCCTAAAAGCTACAGGCAACTCAAGTTTATATGCATTATCATTATCTTCTGAAGCACTTGGAAAGGACCATCAGCACGGGGCATCAATTTAGACTTTCTCAATCAGGAAAACGATCCTTGCGCAAGTGCAACCAAACAAGATCACCCGGTTCAAATGTTATCTCTTTTCTACCCTTACTACCATAAGCACGATATTTCTCATTTATTTTCTCTATGTTTGCTTTAGTAGTTTCATGCATCTTAAGCAATAATTCAGCACGTGTAGTAGCATCAAAATTCAATTTTTCAGTTGGTGGCAATGGTAGAAATCAATAGGAGCACACGGATTAAAGCCATAGACCACTTGAAATGGACTTACCTTAGTAGTGGAGTGTACTGACCTATTATATGCAAACTCAATATGAGGTAGACACTCTTCCGAGAGCTTCAAGTTGGTCTTCAAAACAGCCCTCAACATAGTAGATAATGTACGGTTGACGACCTCGTTTGCCCATCCGTTTGTGGGTGACAAGTAGTAGAAAACAACATCTTCGTCCCCAACTTATGCCACAACGTCCTCCAAAAATGACTTAGAATTTAGCATCACGATCTGAAATGATGGTATTGGGAACTCCATGCAAACATACGACCTCTCTGAAAAACAAATCAAAACCTAACCCTAATGACAGCTGTCATGAGTATATAGGGCGTGGGCATCCTTTAGGAGGCGAACATGACTCGGACTATGGGCCAACACGGCCTCCAACTCAGTACAAGGTCCAATTCGGCCCAATTCTGTCACGCAGGACTGTTTCAGTCACACAGGACGACTCGAGAATCCAAATAAGGCGAAACCAATGCCAAAAGATCCGTCTTCTCCTTAGCTTTCCAAAAAGTCCAAGAACGTGCCAGTCGGACTTCGTATGAGGAAGTTACGCCCATTTTGTGTATGGTGGTTGATGTAGTCCGAACAAGCGAATTCATGACTTCAAATCATCCGTGCGACTCCGTCTTCAACTCCAACTCTCCTATTCCATCTCCCATGTTCCTAAGCAACAAAATATCACTAGTATTCAGTAGCATCCCATCCAAACAAATATTAACATAGTTGCTAAGGAAAGAATTAACCTCATGGTTCAAGCAACGAGCACGAGCGCGTGTGATTGGTCCTTGTAATCGAATTGTAGGTGGAGCTCCATGTATGTATCATGTGAAGTGATGTCCTCATCATCCTCCCCTCTTTAATTGGAGTCATCCTTGACTCAAGCTCATCATCATCTCCCAAATAGTGCTTTAAATCTGAAATGTTAAATGTGAGACTAACCCAAAAGCTGCAGGCAACTCAAGTTTATATGCATTATCATTTATCTTCTCAAGCACTCGGAAAGGACCATCAGCACGGGGACATCAATTTAGACTTTCTCAAATCAGGAAAACGATCCTTGCACAAGTGCAACCAAACAAGATCACCCGGTTCAAATGTATCTCTTTTCTACCCTTACAACCATAAGCACGATATTTCTCATTCATTTTCTCTAAGTTTGCTTTAGTAGTTTCATGCATCTTAAGCAATAATTCAGCACGTATAGTAGCATCAAAATTCAATTTTTTAGATGGTGCAATGGTAGCAAATCAATAGGAGCACACGGACTAAAGCCATAGACCACTTGAAATGGACTTACCTTAGTAGTGGAGTGTACTACCTATTATATGCAAACTCAATATGAGGTAGACACTCTTCCCAGAGCTTCAAGTGGTCTTCAAAACAGCCCTCAACATGGTGGATAAGTACGGTTGACGACCTCCGTTTGCCCATCCGTTTGTGGGTGACAAGTAGTAGAAAATAGCATCTTCATCCCCAACTTATGCCACAACGTCCTCCAAAAATGACTGAAGAATTTAGCATCACGATTGAAACGATGGTATTGGGAACTCCATGCAAGCGTACGACCTCTCTGAAAAACAAATCAGTAACATTGGTAGCGTCGTCGCTCTTGTGACAAGGTATAAAATTTGCCATTTAGAGAACCGATCTACCACCACAAAAATACTATCCCTCCCCTCTTAGTTCTAGGTAATCCTAACACAAAATCCATAGAAATATCCTCCCAAGGTATACTAGGAACAAGCAGAGGCATATAAAGACCATGTGCGTTTAGACGGACTTAGCTTTATTGTAAGTAGTGCATCGTGCCACGTAGCGCTCAACATCTCGTCTCATCCTAGGCCAATAGAAGTGTGTTAGCACGAAAAAGATATCCATTATTCAGCACATATTTGTTCCAAGCATGGTCATCTGTACAATTTGCAAAAACATCTTTGAAGTCCAAATCATTAGCATACATGTCCTTCAATGTTTCTAAACCAAAGATCTTATAATCAAGTTGAGAAAGCAATGTATAACGTCTAGATAAAGCATCGGCAATCACATTATCTTTCCATTTCTTATGCTTAATGATATATGGAAAAGTCTCAATAAATTCTACCCATTTAGCATGTCGTTTATTCAGATTTTCTTGACTACGTATATGCTTCAATGCTTCATGATCCGAATGAATAATAAACTCCTTAGGCAAAAGGTAATGTTGCCAAGTTTCAAGCACACGCAGTAAGGCATATAATTCCTTATCATAGGTAGAATGATTCAACTGTGGACCATGTAATTTCTCACTAAAATAGGCCACGGGTTTACCTCCTTGTAGCAACACACCTCCTATTCCAAAACCACTAGCATCACATTCTAACTCAAAAGTCTTACCGAAGCGAGTAGTGAAGTAGAGGTGATGGTGTAAGGCGATCTTGAGTGTGGCAAAAGCTTGTTCTTGTGCTGGTTCCCAAGTAAAAGTAACTCCTTCTTGGTCAACTCATTCAAAGGATCAGCTATGGTGCTGAAATCTTTCACAAAACGCCGGTAGAAACCTGCAAGACCAAGAATACTATGTACTGTGTGATAGTTGAGGTTGCGGCAGCTGTTGATGTTCACTTTGCCGCGTCAACCTCAAATGTGAAGTGACACATATCCAAGAAACACAATCGATTCGTGCAAAAATGCACTTCTCAAGGTTACCAAGAATCTAGCCTCACGTAGGACAAAAAACAGCACGTAGGTGTTCAACATGTTCAGTGAGAGACTTGTTATAAATCAAGATATCATCAAAGTATACTACCACAAAGCGTCCTATAAAGGGCCATAAGACTTCATTCATCAAGCGCATGAGGTACTAGGTGCATTAGTAAGTCCAAAAGGCATGACAAGCCACTCATATAATCCAAACTTTGTTTTAAAAGCAGTTTTCCATTCATCACCTAGTTTCATGCGAATTTGGTGGTAGCCACTACAGAGATCGATCTTAGTAAAGATAATGGCACCACTAAGCTCATCAAGAATGTCATAAAATCTAGGAATAGGGTGTCGATATCGAATGGTGATATTATTAATAGCACGACAATCAACACACATGCGCCAACTACCATCTTTCTTAGGCACCAAAAGAACGGGTACTGCACAAGGACTAAGGCTTTCACGAACGTACCCACGATCAAGAAGGTCCTGTACTTGGCGCTGAATTTCTTTTGTTTCCTCCGGATTGGTACGGTACGCTGCACGATTAGGAAGAGACGCTCCGGGATCAAATCAATTTGGTGCTCGATGCCACGTATCGCTGGCAGCCCGGGTGGTATGTCAGTAGGAAAAACATCGTTAAACTCCTGCAAAAGGTCAGTGACTGCAACGGAAACAGAGCTAGGAATGTTCGCAAGTGAAAACAGCACGTTCGTGAAAATCAAGCCATCTATAAGGGAGTATCATCAAATTTTAGCAGGTCAGTTTTAGTTGCATGCATGACACGTCCTTTCAGATTAAAACTTGTGATAGAAGGGGAAGCAACTTTATCTTTCTGTTGCCTCAAAAGCGTCTTAGCTACTTGCTGATTTTCAGAAGGTTGTTGCTCGTTTGTGCGTCCTTAGTATTTTTCTTGTTCAAATTTCACATTTCAGTAGGAGTCATAGGAAGCAAAGTAACTTTCTTTCCTTTATACATAAATTGTACTTATTGCTCCTACCATGGTGTGTAGCATCAGTATCATAGTCCCATGGTCTACCAAGTAATAGAGAACATGCTTGCATTGGTACTACATCAAAATCAGCAACTCCGAAGTATGTACCAATGGAAAATCTGATGTGAGCAGTTTGTGTTACCTTGACCTTACCGCTATTGTTGAACCATTGCACATGGTAAGGGTGTGGATGCACGTGTGAGAAGTTGAAGCTTCGTTACCATGTCGTGGCTCACCAAATTGTTGCAACTCGCTGTCAATGATGACACGTACACGAGAGTCATTGACTATGAAGAAGGTCTGAAATAGATTGTTTCATTGTGCCCAGTCGTCGTGCTCCATGTGAGTGCTCAAAACACGTTGTACAATAAGTGCTTCATGGTCGGTAGAGGCATCTGGTGCAAAAACAGCGTCATCGTCGGAAGTATCGTAATCTCTGCAATGTTAGCAGCAAGTGCATATTCATCTTCAACATCACTAGCACTACATAGCCACCGTCTTCTGTAGCAATATAAGCCTACTGACTAGGGCAGTCCTTCATAATGTGGCCGAATCCTTGGCATCGGTGACACTGGATCGCTGTAGAACGTGCAGTAGAGGCCGCCGAGGAGGTGGGCTTAGCTGGCGCCTTGGATGTTGTAGCTTTGGAGCTCTCAGCCTAGGCTGTAGATGCAGAAGGTGCTGATGTAACCGCCGGTCGAGAAGGAGGTGGTGGTCGCTGCTGCTGCCCACTTGAGCGGAAGTAGTAGCACCAACAATATTGGTCTCATGCTGCGTTGTGGTTGTTGGCGACCTGCAATTCTTTTTCGCAAGTATAGCAAGGTGGAAAAGACGAGTGATAGTATTGTATTCTTTATAATCAATGATATCCTGAATTTCACGTCTTAAACCACCATAAAAACGGACCATTTCTCTTGTCCTCCTCAATTTCAGCACGCATGCAACCTATTTGCAGCTCCTGATAATCCTCTGCCGATTTATTTCCTTGGTTTAGGCGCTGCAATTTTTTTCTCAAATCACGTTATATGAAGGAGGAACCCATCTACCACGCATTTTCCATTTAAACATACCCAATTTTGTGGTTCATTGCCAACCTGAACTATTTCAGTCCACCAAAGAAGAGCATATCCAGTGAAGTCATAGTAGCTAAGGCACGAGGGGGATAGCAGGAACATGTGAGCATTAAATTTTTGTTCGACTAACATATCCAATCTAATATGCATCCTGGATCATAGGTGCCAGCAAAATAATGAGGTACTGGAAAATTTTACCTTGAAGTAGGGATCATTGTTCCCGCGATTGCCATTGTTACCTCATGGATGGCGGTTGCGGTGGCCGCCCATACATTGACGATGAACTAAAAGCGATGACGTGCAGCCTCGTCAGGGTCAATGCTATGTTCCCGGCATCGGATAGGTCATCTTCCTCTTCAACATGGTCGTCTTCCTCCTCAACATGGTCGTCGCGGTTGTGCAGCAGGCAAGCGTGTCTCCAAGGCAGTCATCCGGTCAACTAGGTCAGCCACAGTACGCGTGAGACATTCGATGGAGTGTTGGGTCTGCGCTGAGACTCCAGTAGAGCACGTGTGAGACACAGTCATTAAAATCGGATGGAGGGGTACCGTTGTATCTGCCATGTTAGTGAAAAGACAAACAACAAAGAATAATCCTAATGGAACGCAAACTAGGGGAGTGGGGGGTGTGTGGTGGAAGCAATCTGTCAAGCGCCTTACCACGCTTGCAAGTGTTCTTACCATGCCGCAGTGAGGTCACCAGCTACAGGTGAAGAACCAAGTGGATGGTGGTGTGCGATTGCAAGATGTGAACCTGTCCTGACCAAGATAAGGTGTAGCTTGGAAGGCAAAGTAAGTAGCAAGGAATAGCGATAGTAATAACAGTTAAACCAAGTTCAATAAGTGTTCCCTAGTACTCGTCAAAGTTGCTGGTCTAAGTGCTCCCAAGGTGAAATTCAAGCAATATAGGGAAATTATGTGCCCAAAACTCAAGTGGAAGGCAGAGAACAAGGTAGCAAACGACAGGACCGGTTCTCTTTTGCTCTTTACATCTCGTTTTTTGTTTTTTTCACTATATTTTTTTGAACAAGGATGACAAGATATGCAACCACAAAAATTGGCACCTGCAAATGAGGTGGGATATGGTTCACAGAAATTCAACAAGTTCTCTGAACAGCGTGCAAAATTTGACCAATTTTTTTATCTTCCTGAATTTTTGTCAATTCTGATGAAACCAAACATGACGAAGTTTAGTTTGAGTCAGCTCCAAATTGGGATAAGAAGATGCTCAAAACATTTCAGATTTTTCTGACGAACGAGCGAAAAGTTACTGTTTTACCGAAGGGGGGTCACAAGGATCGATGTGGAAAACCGAGTAGGAAACCAAGTGGAAACCGACTAGGGTTGTGGAGGGAGGGTTTCGGGTGGGGAATTTTTTGAGACACAAGAAACTACTACTCAAACGACACAAAGGGATGACTAAACCAGCAACAAGACTCGACCAAGAACACAAACTCAACAAAGCTAAAAACTGAAATTAAAATCGCAAGGCACAAAGGGGTTCTCGGTGGGGATTTTTTGTGAGGGTTTTCAGGACTCTAGGTAAAAATAAAAGAAGATCGAGATTATCTAACGGGAAGCCTAAGCTCTGATACCAACTAATAGGGGGATTGGTCCCGATCTTCCGCTAGGTAAGGATAACTTGGATGGTGGAGAATCTCGACGTTGACGATCCAAGGCTCCGGTCGGTGGATCAAAACC
>JAAALK010000039.1:0-40069 GCA_019279435.1 Zizania palustris
TTCGATCTTGATCTGACAGTTTTGAGCCAAAACCGACAAAGCGCTCTAGATCGCCGACACATGTCACCAATCCACGAACTTGACTGCCAGCAAGTCTCTCCCGCTCTCGATCCCTCAAGCTGCCTTGTCACAAAACCTTCTAGTAGTCCTATGCTCTTCGAGCATCATCCTAGCCATCTCAACCAAAGTGTGGTTCTTTCTCTCAAAAAATCCAATCTGTTGAGGAACCCATGGAGCAGAAAATTGATGTTCAATGTCGAGCTCAAGGCAAAAGTCAACAAAGAAACTATTCTTGAACTCGGTGCCATTATCACTTCTAATTGCTTTCATTGCACCAGGGAGTTCAGTGAATAGTCTCAAAGCTAAGCTCTGAAAGTGGGAACATACTTCATCCTTGCTTGCAAGAAAGAAGACCTATGAATACCGGGAGTAGTCATCCACCACGACAAGGACATACCATTTTCCACCTAAAGAACTAACCGAGAAGGACCTACAGTGTCCATATGGAGAAGTTCTCCAGATTGTTGTGTCATTACCACATTGATTGGTGAATGATAGGCGGCCAACATATTTCCATGTCGACAAGGAGCACAAATGAGATTCTTCTCAAACTTGAGCTTGGGCAATCCTCAGATCAGACCTAGGGCACTCAGTCGAGCGATCAATTCAAAGCTCATTTTCCCTAGTCTCATATGCCACGTCCAGAGCTCAGAAGAGGGTTTAGAAATAAGGCAATGAGAAGAACCAAAAGACTCAGAAAAATCAGCTCCAAGGACCTTCCCTATTCTTGAAATCTTACAAACCAAAGTGCTAGAAGAATCGAGAACTTGTGAAGTATCACGTCTGAAATGCACTTCCAAGCCCTCATCAAGAAACTGAGATACAGAAAGCAAATTGTATCCCAAATCCTCAACCAAAGCGACATCTTTGAGAATGAAAATTTCATTAATTCTAACCATACCTATGCCTATCACTCTACTTCTTTGATTGTTGCCAAAGGTGATGTACTCACGTCGCTGGGATAAGGTGAGGCTGGAGAACCATGATGTCTTCCCGGCCATATGGCACGAACAACCGAAATCCATGATCCACTTGTTCTCCGGGCCTCCGTATGCCACCTACACAAGATGAGAAAATCTTGAGTGCTCAGTGTTGGGGTGAGTGAAAAACTGATGAGGTATCCAACACTGAGGGACTCGAGCTGTAGGGAAAGCAGTAGTAGACTGTCTACGCACAAGATATGAATCATGATAAAAAGTGTGAGGTCTACCTAAATGGCGAGAGTCATAAAATGACTAGGTCTCCTATCCTGTCGAAGACCGAAACCACTAACACGTGCTCTAGCACAATGTGAGTCATAGTGTATGCCACGATGGGTGAATCCTCTCATCTAAGCATGTGGACCCCCAACAAAGCGAGAACGAGAATGAAAGACAGGCTCATGTATACCAACAGGTGGCTGATACATGTCCCGTGTCCTCATCTCCCAAGAATGTCGCTCATCCTTCATGCGACGAAAATAGAAACCAATCAAATGTCCCACCCTCTGGCAATATGAGCAATGAAAAATATTTTTGGGGGTAGGTGCATGGGTCTAGGGAGCAATCCTCACTAGCTCTCTTTGTTTCTGCTGAGGGGCTTTCTTTGGTGGAGGAGATGTTTTCTTGGTAGGATGGATGGGTTTCTTGGCTCTCTGTGGAGTATCTAACTGGGTTGTCTCTTCCTCTAGGGTAGTGGGTTAAGTGAATACTGTTTTGCTCTCAATGTCTAGAAAGGTTCTATCAAAACCCAACCCTAAAGCTAACCATACCCTATCAGCACACATCTTGGTCTTGGCCAAGAGCAAATCCATCCTACCCTATCCCTCAGTGCATTTCTTTCTTTACCACGGAAAGAAGGTATTCATTTTTAGTCATGAGATTTTCGACTTGCCTTCGAGAAAAATTGAGTTGGTCCTTTAGGGTGATGCAGGTGGGACAAGCAGGCTGCACATCCTTAGAACTCTCAGCACTCTCCAATCTAGCCTCTAACTCCTTAACATGCTTGTCTCTCAAATTAATGCTATCAATCAACAAAGGACGATTTGAACAAGCATTAGAAGAAATAGGCCTAGACTCCACCACGCTGAGTTGTTTCTGTGCAATCTCAAGCTTATCGATAGTTTGAGCATGCACAGTACATAGCTCGGCAAGCTCACTCATAACCACCAAACAAGACTCACATTCAGCATCCTCAGACTTAGACCTAAGCATGGAATGTTCAGTTGATACAGAATCAAGCCTAAGTCTTAGTTATTTCCTTTCTTTCATAGCTTGTTTAAGTAATCTATCCTGACTAATTAAAGCATCATTCAATTCATCATTTTTGACTAAAAGCTTGTCATGGGATAGATATACCTCAGATGAGTCTAGCTCATCGCCGATGTGAATGTTGTCATCCATGAAGCAAAGGTCGGTGAAGTCCTTCGCCTTCTTCTCCTCATTCCGTGGTTCATCCTCGTCAGAGCTTGGCTCTTCACTTGAAGAAGTGTCGATGTCGCTCAGTGCAGCCATGAATGCTCTGAATGATGTCTTGGTTGCTCTCTTAGCAAGCTTGTCACGGTTCTTCTTGAAATAGGTCTTCTTATCCTCTTCTGGTACCTGTGCTCCTTCTCATCTTTATTTTTCAATTTAGGGCAGTTAGCTTTAATGTGAGAAAGATCTCTGCATTCAGAACACCCCGAGAGTCTCCTGTCCTCTAATCTCATCTATCATTATAGAAATGGGTGAACTTCTTGACAATGAGAGCAAGCACCTCATCATCTAGAATATCCACCTTCTATTTTGTGATAGAGACTAGAGAGGACATAGCAAAACCACCAGCAAAGACACAAGACCCAAAATAACCAGATGCAATACCTCCAGATGAGGTGCCATTGCTAGAACCAGAAACTGGTGCCATGGATGGTGGCAAAAAGTTTCCAAGTCCTTAGCGAGATGCCTTGGCAATCTCAGTGGACTTAAGCTTGTTAAAAAGTTCATCGTAAGTTAGTGTGTCATAACTTAAGCTTGTCAAGGGCATAGAGAAGCTTGATAGCACGTTCATGATCAGAATAAGGCAAAGTCCCAATAGAACACAAATTGCTCACAATGCTATCAAATCTAGCAAACATGGCATCAAATGATTCACCGAGGCTCTGCACAAATATTTGATACTTTTGATTGTAAGTGCTTTGGTGCCCGACCTTGATCTGAGTTGTGCCCTCATGAAACACAATGATTGTGCATCAAATCTCCCTAGCAGTATGATGGTGCTACACCCTATCGAACTCATTTCTACTCAGGCCAATGAATAGTATATTTCTATTGTTGGGGGAATAAGTTTCCCTTGAACAGGGGCCAAATGACGTCAGCCTCCGACAGCCTTCGGCCCGGAGCCCAACACTATCGAAGCCTGTTCCTTTCTGAAGAAACTGTTTCTAGGTCCCAAGGTTCACTTCGAAGCCCTCTGGAGCGAGGCCTCCGAACCCCTTCGGAGCCCTCCGGAGTGAAGCCCTCAAGATCCCTTGAAGATTGCCAGAAGCTGTCTCAGGCTAACTTCAAAGTTAGCCTCCGGGCCTTGTTCGGAGTTAGCCTTCGATCCGCGTTCGGAGTTAACCTTCGGAGCTCCAGTTCGGAGCCCCAGTTTAGAGCCCCAGTTTGGAGCCCCAGTTCGGAGCTCTAGTTCGGAGCCCCAGTTCGGAGTTTAGTTCGGAGTATACTTCGAAGCCCACTTCGGAGTGTACTTCGAAGCCTCCCTTGAAGCCTCCGCCTAAAGAGCTCCGGCACCTACTCCGAATCCAGAAGATATTTACACCCCGCTACAGTGTAGAGGCCATACCAGGGGCCCCTCTGCCCCCAGTATGTCATTTAGCTGGTCAAGATGTGACGTTGTCTGACATGTCTGTAAAGCTGTAAAGCACTTTTATACTGTAGCTAGCTCTATTTCCCCTTTTTGCCCCTATGAGCCTAGGACTCATAGAGGGCATCCTGGTCTTTTCCTTTGGCCTGTGTGCCTATAAAAGCAGGGCCAAGTCCTTGTAACAGGATAGCTTCTCCAGGGCCATGAAACCCTGGAGTTCACTACACCACACCAAGGCATATCATGCCAAATCCACCACAAACTGGACGTAGGGCTATTATCCCCTAGGGGAGGTCCGAACCAGTATAAATCCTTTCTCCCTCTGAGAGAACCCTTAGAGGTTCATTTTACACACCATATACACACATACAAAACCTGTGCTGTAGCTAACACAATTGCTACAACAGTTGGCACCGTCCGTGGGGACCTTAGTACTAACAGCTAAGTTCTCTGCCACTCCCTGCAATTCGAAGTGCGCTTGAAGGGGGAGCTTCGAAGCTTTCTTGCTTCGCGCACCCTTCGGCAACGGGCTTTGGGGGCAGTTTGAAGGTCATCTTCGCCTTCCCCATCCTTTGCGTCTCGGAGCTCACCCTCCAGCAAGGGGCTCCGCTTCGTGTGTCGAAGGCTGTCAAAGCGCCAGGGGCTACGAGGCAAGCTTTCACCCACTTTACAAGGTATGTACACTGTCCGAAGTACCACTTCGATGTACAATTTTGCAATTACTTTAGTATAAGATCAAAGCCCTGCTTCGCCTTAAAGCCGAAGCCATGCTTCACCTTTAAGGCAAACTTTTGCTCCATCTCGTTAAAAGTCGAAGCCTTGCTTCTCGTTTTAAAACCCGAAGCCTTGCTTCGCCTTGTTTAAAATTTGAATCCTTGCTTCGCTTTACAAAATCCGGAGCATCCCTCTGAAGGCTACACAGTGCCTCCGGGCCCATAGCAGTAACAGGGACTCCGGGTCACCAGCCTGATGCGTCCAGGGACTCCGGGCCATCGGCCCGATGCGTCCAGGGATTCCGGGTTCCGTACCCGAAGCATCCTAAGGTCAAAGGTGACCCAGAGTCGACGGTGGCTCAGAGCCGAAGGTGTCTCACATTATCACAGGTTCAGTGAATCCACACCAAATATCCATTTTCATTACAGAATCAAGCTCAGAAGCCTTGCTTCGCTATCAAAACACGCTCTGAAGCCTTGCTTCGCGTGTCAAAATCTAATATGCGCCTAAGCATGTCGAAGTCATGCTTTGCCTAAAATCTAAGTGCGTTTCGGAGCCTTGCTCACGCACCGCATCCAAATCCAAGCATGTCGAAGCATGCTTCGCTTCATTTGGCTACGCTGAAGTCTTGCTTCACTCCAAATTAACGCGTTCGGAGGCCAAAAGAGGCCTTCGCTCGATGTGTTATGAGCATCCGAAGCCACCAAAAGGCGCACCCCTTCGCATTTTTTATTGCCCGCACCAGCAACGACTAAGTCCCTAGCTGCCACGAGCAAGGGGGCAAGCATGTATGCGAAGTGTGCGATTACAATACGCAGTACGAGCGTGACAAGCTAAAAAACGTTCGATGTCATCAAACAATGCGAAGCATGCAGACGAAGTATGCAAATACAATAAACTCCATTCATTGAATGATTGAGAAGTGTGTTACAAATATACTTCAAAGACAAAACTACGAGTAATTTGTATCTAAGCCTAAGAAAAACCGAGCTCGAGGCCCCAGCCCTCGCTTGCCCTTCTTTCAGCCAGGGCCTTCTCGGCTGGACGAAGCCTCGTCGGAGCATGCTCTCCCACGTCCGGTTCGTCCACGCTCCAAAGCCCGCAGACCTCACCTCCCACTTTGCAGGTCGCTCCAAGTCTGCGAGGCAAGCGGCGCCGTATCGAAGGCAGAAAAGTCTAAAGCTTCATCGCCTGCCAAGGTCATTCGCGAAGGCAAAGGTGAAGAAATCTGAAGGGACTCCATCTTCACGATGGCCAACAGATCCTGAACTACTTCGGGGACGGCTTCGCTGTTAGGCCCCCTCGGAAGTTTAAATCGAGGGGGGCCTTCGGACCTAGCTACCTCGAGGACCGCCCACAACTAGCGAAGTTCTTTAGAGTCCTCAAGTACTTCGAAGTCAACATTCAGAGACTGAGCCTGGGCAGGTATAAAGCACCCTCGCATTCATATTAATAAACTGATAAGTTTTACAAGCCTACAGCTAAGAATTACAAGGAGCCTAAGGAGATCTACACCTTCGGAGGTGGAGGTGCCGACGTCGAAGGCTGATTTGGTGAAGCAAACGCCTTGGCTCAGTGAAGGCGGAGGGCCTTTTGAAGCTCGAGGACTGCTTCGCATCCTTGGTCCTTCCAAGGCTCCTGAAGTCGCCGCCAAGCTCCGCGGACGCCAGCCGGAGGTTTCACCAAGTGCTGGCCTCCAAAGGCCACCGGAGTCATGGAGGTTGCTGCTTCGAGGTGGTTGCACCCCGCGTCGTGAAGCATTAGCAACACTCCTTGGCCCACCACTCGGCTGGCCATCAAGGCGAAGCCCTTCAGAGATTGCTCCGCCATCGAAGCCACCACCTTCAAGAATGCGGCGCGGTCCCCCAATTAGATCTTGGCTGCCGAAGTTCAGAGCCCGACACTCGGTCCCTATTTGTTGTAGGACCTCGGTCAGGCTCAGAGTGGCTTCGTCGATGTTGCCAACGACAGAGTTCTCAAGGCACTGAGCTCGTTGGCGGAGCTCGGAGTTCAACTTCGCCAGCTGGGCTTCGACATCCTTTGCAGCCTGAAGCTCCGCCCGGAGCCTATCGGTCTCCGAGGCCAAGGCTTCCCTAGATTTGTCGGCCTCGGTCCTCGTCGCCTTGGCTGAAGCTTCGGCCCGCCTTCGCTTCTCGGCTTCCACCGAGACTTCGCGTCGAAGGGCCTCCTTCTCCTCCACCAAGCGCGTCATTCGCCTGTCCGCAGAAGTCGAAGCTGCTAAGTTCAGTGCGAAGGCCTGAAAGAATTCAAGAAAATCATAAGTGTTGATCGAAGACCAAATTATAACTCAAAGGCTGTGTAGGACTTCGCTCACCTGGATGAGGGCTTCGTTCACGTTGATGAAGAGGTCCATGGGGTTCGAGTGGCTATGTTGAGCCACCAAGCCTCCCGCCTCAGCAGCTGCGTAGCCCTCGCGGAAGTTGTTGATGGCTGCCTCCATCACGATTCCCTTCGGCTGCAGAGGCCGGATGATTTCCTCCGCCACAACCGCCTGCACAGGCTTCGGCAGGGCTAGAATTTGGTCCACCACCTGGACTTCCTCATCCCTTTGAGGGTCCCCTTCGTCGTGGCCGCCGCCCCCATCTTCTTCAGACGAGGAGTTGTCGGACTCCGAGCTGCTGCTGCCGCCGCTGCTACTGCGGCTGCTGCTGCCGGAGGCCTCCGCTGCCTTCGGCACGGTGGGCCTCGCACCGACATCATCTTCTGCAAAAAAGTTCAAGTTAAAATCTACATATCAAAGAGAAGTATGTTTGAAGTTCTACCTTCATCGGAGATTTCTTCGAAGGTAGAGGGGTCAATGTGTGCCCCCCAGTCCTTTCGCTGCGAAGCCAGCACATCGACCTCCGCGCCCGAAGCGGTCGTTGTCGAAGCCTTCGCTACCACCTTGGTAGCCTTTGCCGGAGCACTTGCTGGCTCCGCTTCTGTTTGAGGGTCCGTGGCCGTTGCCTCCTCCGAGGTAGAGGCTTCAGTCGCGGGGACCTCCGGCCGAGCCCTTGAAGTTTCGGGCTCGTCGTCATCCCCTCTTTTCCTCTTAGAGCCGGTTGTCAAAGCTGCGAGGTGGGAGAAGTATGGTAGAGCCTGGACCTCGTCGTATCCGAGCAGGGTCCACACCCTGTTCCAGTGCTCCCAAGTCCCCACCAAAGCAAGTCGTTGGGTTTGCTCCTCCGGTGTCGGGGTCCCAACAACACGCTCTACCGCCGCGATGGCCTCCTCCGGAGTCCTCACTTCAAGAGGGGCTTCATAAAGATCCAAGTCAGAATAAAATTCTCAGCGAAGTATGAAAGTAGAAGAGCTTCGAAGTCTTACCGAGGCATTCATATGCCACTTCGTTTAGGCCCCCTCGGCCCAAAGGTTGGAAGAGCCCCTCCGGCCAAGAGCGCACAAAGGGGCTGAGCTGGAGGGTGATGAACTCCTCCGCGAGGTCCCTCATGCTCATCTTTGCGGCCACCCTCCGAAGGAGCGAGATCCTCGAGCGAAGGGTGTCGAGGCTTGTCTTCACCACCCCTTCGCGCCGATAAGAAATAAGGGCATTGTACTCCGAAGGGGAGAGTTCGCACCGACGGAGGCGTAGAACCACTCTTGGTCCCACTTCGAGTACCATTTGCTGTTGGTGGCCCTCGCCGGGAAGACATCTTGGTACTCCTTCTGAAGTTGGAACTTGGTGCTTCCGAAGGCCAAAGCCCTCTTGATGGGGTCTGCACCCTCCCTCGACTTCAGTTTGTAGTTAGCGTCGTGGAGGGCGACGAAGACATCTGCGCGGCCCTCGCAACCTTTGGCCCTCATGGCCCATTCAAAAACAGCAAGCCTCACCACAGCGTTGGGTGAAAGTTGAGGAAGCTCGAGGTTGTAAGCCTTCAGGACTTCGCTCAACATCCCCACTGCTGGCAGCCCAAGGCGGTAAAAATCCTGACGGTTCGTGGGCTGAAACCACTGGCTAGTGGGCCTCCAGCGAAGGCGAAGTGGCCCGGCGCACTGTAACGGTCAATTTTATAGCCGTTGCGGGGTCGGTTGATCCCCCCGAGGTCATTCTGACAGCTGACGCAGGCAATTATCACCTGCGCATTTCGAAGCCATCTTCGGTCCAAGCTCCAAAGGCCTATTTTCCCTGAAGTTGTATTTTCTGTCATTTGTCCCAAGGGCGCACGCACCCCTTCATTCCGAAGGCCTGCGAGCGAGGGGCTACTATTTGGGGAATAAGTTTCCCTTGAACAGGGGCCAAATGACATCAGCCTCCGACAGCCTTTGGCCCGGAGCACAACACTGTCGAAGCATGTTTCTTTCTGAAGAAACTGTTTCCAGGTCCCAAGGTTCACTTCGAAGCCCTCTAGAGCGAGGCCTCCGAACCCCTTCGGAGCCCTCCGGAGTGAAGCCCTCAAGATCCCTTGAAGATTGACAGAAGTTGTCTTAGGCTAACTTTGAAGTTAGCCTCCGGGCCTTGTTCAGAGTTAGCCTTCGAGCCGCGTTCGGAGTTTACCTTCGGAGCTCCAGTTCGGAGCCTCAGTTCGGAGCCCCAGTTCGGAGCTCCAGTTCGAAGCCCCAGTTCGGAATTCAGTTCGGAGTATACTTCGAAGCCCACTTCGGAGTGTACTTCGAAGCCTCCCTTGCAGCCTCCGCCTGAAGATATTTACACCCCGCTACAGTGTAGAGGCCATACCAGGGGCCCCTCTGCCCCCAGTATGTCGTTTAGCTGGTCAAGATGTGACGTTGTCTAACATGTCTGTAAAGCTGTAAAGCACTTTTGTACCGTAGCTAGCTCCATTTCCCCTTTTGCCCCAATGAGCCTAGGACTCATAGAGGGCATCCTGGTCTTTTCCTTTGGCCTGCGTGCCTATAAAAGCAGGGTCAAGCCCTTGTAACAGTATAGCTTCTCCAGGGCCATGAAACCCTGGAGTTCACTACACCACACCAATTCAAGGCTTATCATGCCAAATCCACCACAAACTGGACGTAGGGCTATTATCTCCTAGGGGAGGTCCAAACCAGTATAAATTCTTTCTCCCTCTGAGAGAACCCTTCGAGGTTAATTTTACACACCATATACACACATACAAAACCTGTGCTGTAGCTAACACAATTGCTACAACATCTATCTTTATAGTTAGTAGTATACTAATATTTCTCAGCCTAAGTTGTGCGAGTCTCAGAGATCGAGTATTGTGAGTCCACAATATCCCAAATTGCACTTGGCTTTGAAGATAAGACTCCATGCGCACCTTCTAGTAAGCAAAGTCCGTCCCATCGAATAAAGGGATTTTGCTAACTCTGTCCATGTCGCCTATGGATCACAAAACCGATTAAGGTCAACTGGTGATCTTAACTTGCTCTGAAACAGACGACTAGAATGGAGTGAATAGGCGCCTCAATGAACAAAGCAAGAAAATGTATAAACACAGCAA
Organism: Zizania palustris; assembly: GCA_019279435.1. Classification (NCBI taxonomy): domain Eukaryota; kingdom Viridiplantae; phylum Streptophyta; class Magnoliopsida; order Poales; family Poaceae; genus Zizania; species Zizania palustris. The sequence continues at coordinate 10,011 of JAAALK010000039.1, forward strand.
AATCATAGAGAAAATACGTGCTATCTCTTTCTTGTCAAATATTAAATGATGAGACAATCTGACAGATCACAAGCACTGAAAATAATCTAGCTTTAAAAATACACTGATGTCCTTATTGAAAATACGGCAGTACAATACACACAAGGCAGATTAATTAAAGCTCATAGACTAGATAGGCAAATCATCAAGTACTAGAAAAATATCCAACAATTACAGACATTTCATAAAACATCCACAGTGCAAAAGAATATAATTAAATGCCAAAAATTAATGTGCTCATAGATGATTAAACAAATACTTAATGTGTACTAAAAACACAAGGATATATCAATAAAATGCTTGCATTAAATCAGGAATATTAAATGCAAATACATGCAAAACGAGAAAGTGATTACTGTTTATCCTGTGCTGGGCGGACAAAACATCAAACACCTTGTACGCATCAAGAAACCTCCTGTGCTCGCATGCACTGCTTCCTACGCACGCGCCAACGCACTGCAGGCTGCTTCTACTAAAGACATGTGCCGCCTCACACGTGGAATGCCTCGCCGCTACTTGTTGCTGTGTCCTGCACAAATGCGTGAAACCAGCACCTCCGCCGCCTCTAATTCCAGCGAAGAACAACTAAGGTCACATGAACTCTGAACAGTGGCTCCTCATAAAAACCAGTAAATAGTAACTCCTCAAAAAAACCGAATACTACTTTTTTAGAGAAAAATAAAACCTAGAACACCGTTTGTTTTTTCAACAGAACAAGTATTGCTTCATCGGTGTACAGTTTTTCTAGAGAAAACCAAATGGGAGGATGAAGATGAAGACAAAAAGTGAACTCAAATTTTTTCAATTGAATGAGTTGGTGAAACCCTAGGATCTAGGGGGCCTTTTATAAGCAATTAAAAAACAAGAAAAGACACAAATATCCCTACAGTTTTTTAAGACTCGAAGGCCCACGGGGCTAAAAATTTAAAATCATATCTAAAGATAGTTTGTCCCGATTCGAAGATTTTGTAGAGACTACGGCTCCGTTTCAGGACGATTTGATCTTGATCTGATGGTTTTGAGCCGAAACCTACAAAGCGCTCCAGATCGCCAACACGTGTCACCAATCCGCGAACTCGACCGCCAGCAAGTCTCTCCCGCTCTTGATCCCTCGAGTCGCCTTGTCACTTGCACTAGCCTCTCTTTCGCTCACTTGGTCAACACACTTTCCCGATCATCCGTTCGTCCATGTCTTGCTCTATCTCCACGTGTACGCCTGAGATCTTCCTCAACTTCACCCGACATCCTTGACAGTCTAGCATCAAGCTCTTCGCTTGACCCCGGTCACCCTACATTGAGAGTTGACCAGCATCTCAACCCTGCATACATGAGACAAGCAAAACACGAATCTTCATGCAAAACACACACCGATCCCATCAGTTAACACACATAGGCAAACACACGCCCAAACCTGAATCAGGCAAACTTGCAATCACTCATCACAAAGATAAAACCATAGTGCCAACCCCCACTTGGTTTCTCAATCTCCCCCTTGATGAGTGCATTGACAACTCCCAAAATATACAAAGATGAATGGTTAAGTTTAGCACACAAGTGACCATAAAAACTCAGAAAAGAGCAAAAACATGTAACTTGATTTAAAAATTCAAAAATTCTCCCCCTTGCCAATTGATCCTCCCCTTCGATAGAAACAAGACACTCTTCTCACCCTTTGGCAATGCAGGCATCAAGGTGATAAAAATGATGCAAAGAGAGATACGAGGTTGAGTGTATATGCAAGCTTCAAAAACATGATTAGCTGCAATTACAGTACAAAATAAGTATTTGTCTTGAATTTTGTCTAAAAGTACTGCATAATAAGCTCATATGAATCATATCCAAGAAAAAGCAAGAGCAAGCATTTTCAAGATTTATCAAATTGTTGACACGAAAATGTACCCCCGCACTTGGGTCAGTTCGACGATCCAAAAGTGTGCGGATACTTAGGGACAAGCCTAAGCGTAACACAACGCTGACATCGCGTTCCGACTACCCTTAACAGTGGCAAGGGGGTGGAGTCTCTTGGTAACCAAATCACACAGAAATAATCCAATTAGTCAAAAAGAAGTATATTAAACAGAATAAATCAGCAAGCTGAGTGAATTCTAACTGATTCGAAGTATATAGTGTGAAGGGTATCGCCGAAGGGTACCTTCGGTGTCTGATGCGAAGGGTCCCGCCGAAGGGTGCCTTCGGCGTTCGGACTAATCTGTTCGAAAGCGGGCTCCCAACAGATCTCGACGCGACAATCACCTCCAAACAGCGGGGTTCGGTGCGAAGTCTCTAACATGATAAAATAACTCAAACGCAGCTCGCTGGTGTGACTTCATCTGACGCGGAGTGCGAGCGTGGAAAGGCATGTCCCGACGAAGCCTGTTGCGAAGCGTACTGGTGCGTAGGACTCAGTCAAACCGCTAACAGCGTGACGGTCCGGCACGGGTAGTCGAAGCAGTATTTTCGCCGAAGGGTGTTCTGTTAGCCTTCGAAACCAGTCTCCTGGCTCCGGATACCTCTAGCAAAGTGGCTCTGAGTGTGAGAACCTACAACAAAACAGAGATCAAGTACCAATTCGGCCTAGGGACCGAATTCTTCCATGTGTTGCACTAGAGAAATGAAGGTAGCAATCTGTTACACAGATTAGCGGATACTTCACAGGCGAAGTAACAAGGCGATAGCAATCTATTACGTAGATTAACGGATACTTCACAGGCGAAGTAACAAGGATTACCACTAGTCCGAATTGGCCAGCGGAGAGCTTCTAGGCAAACCCACGAAGGTTGTAGAAAAGTAAAGATAAAAGTAAAGGTATGGTTCAGAGCTAGGGCTTTGTGTTTGATTTGTGTTGGGGGTTTAATGAACCAGCCTCACCCCTATATTTATAGGGGCTAGTCTTCTAATCTCTAAGATTAATCTGTTAAGATTCGTTCTAATCATCTGTAGGGGTAAAATTAGCCAAAATCAGACTCAAACTCTATCTTTGGAATTTAGCCCGAAGTGGGCCTTTGGCCAGGCCCGCCGAAGCTTGCTCCTCGGGCCAAAGCTTCGACGAGACGGGCCTCTAAAGGCCTTCAGGCCGATGCTAGCAGGCCTGCTGGAAGCCTCCGAAGCACATAGCTTCAATGGGCCTTCGACCCTATAGGGCTTCGGCCCGATCTAGGACATGTGTATTTTTGGCCCAAATTACTAAAATTGATATTTTGACAATCTTAACCATTTAATGCAATTTTTTGCTATCAACACATGCCCCTAGCCTTTTAGTGAACTAAGTGAACTAAAAGCATAATGGGCTAAGGACGATACCTCTCATATCGGCCTTTCGACACTTTCAAGTTGTTTGCCACACACTCAGGAAATACATTTTCAAGTACCTGCCATTCAAAGCTCTTAGAAACCGCTCTCCCTATAGAGATTCTAACACATACGCATTACATGGAGCGATTTCTTCTATTTTGAAAGGGCCTTCCCAACTAGGTGACCATTTACCAAATTTAGCGCTCTTAGTGCCTAAGGGAAAATCGTCTTCCAAACCAAGTCACCCACTTGAAATGATTTTGGTTTAACCTTCTTATTGTAGGCTTTAGCTACTCTCCTCTTGTCTATCTCTATAGCTTCTAAAGCCCTTAGCCTCTTACCAGTCACTTCTTCTATATTATACTGGTTCGGACCTCCCCAAAGCGATAATAGCCCTACGTCTAGTTTGTGGTGGATTTGGCATAGTTTGCCTCGGATGAATCTAATGGATCTGGAGGATCTCATGGCCCTCGGAGGAGCTGAATTATTACAAGGGCTTGGCCCTACTATTATAGGCACGCATGCCAAAGGAAATGACCTAAATGCCCTCTATAAGTCATAGGATTTATAGGGGCAAGAAGGGAAAAAAGACTAGTCTACTATACAATGTGCTTTACAGACGTCTCAGATAAACGTCACTTCTGAACAGCTAAATGACATACTAGGGGCAAAGGGGCCCCTGTATGGCTTCTACACTGTAGCAAAGTATAGATATTTTCCTCGTTCGAAGTAGTGTCCAGAGCTCTTCGGGCGGAGACTACGATGAGGGCTTCGAAGGACACTCCGCTGTGGGCTTCGAAGCATGGTCTGAACTAAACTCCGAACTGAACTCCGAACTGAGCTCTCGGAAGCTTAGCTTCGAATTAACTGAAGAGGGTCTGGAGACCGGCTCTGGAGAGCTCCGAAAAGAGCTCGGAGGTTAACTCCGAAGAGATCCCGGAGGCTAGCTCCGAAAGTAACTTCGAAGAGAGCTTGAAGAATTGGCTTCTAGCAGGCTTCGGAGGGAGCCTAGAGGTTTCGCTCTAGAGGGCTCCAAAAGGAGTCCAGAGGTTTGGACTATATGACTTCAATAGGCGGGAACCTGCTTCGACAGTGTTAGGCTCCGGGCCGGGGGCCTACAGAGGATGACGTCATTTGGCCCCTGTTTAAGCGAAAACTTATTCCCCCAACAGTATGGTGAAGAGTTTACCAACTTAATAGCATAAAGTTTGGAAAAGTCCCTCACTTCTTTAGAAATAAATGAACTACCTTGATTTGTAGTGAGAGTTTGGGGAATATTGAATCTATGTATAATGAGTTTCAAGATAAAATCAAGTACCTCATTGTGAGTCATATTCTTGAGAGGCATGGCTTCGGTCCATTTGGTGAAGTAGTCTGTCTCCATCAACACAAACTGATGCCCTTTTGAAGGAGGATAAATCTGGCCGATGAAGTCTAAACCCCAACCTCGGAACAGCCATTTCTTGATAATAGGGTTAAGCAATGAAGCAGGAGCTAGCTGAATATTTCCAAACTTTTGGCATGCTTCACACCCTCTATAATATCTTAAACAATCCTCAGTCATAGTCGGCTAGTAGAAACCTGCTCTTTTGAGCATCCAACTCATTTTCTGGGCTGACTGATGAGTGCCACAAAGACCTTCATGAACTTCTCCCTTAGATACCTAGGATTGTTCATTGTCTAAACACCTCAAAAGTACTCCATCAATAGTTTGGTGTAGGACCGAAAGTAGCGACCAGAGGGGGGGTGAATGGACGCCTAAAAAATTCTTTCGAATCAATGGCCTGCTCCCAACACCCAACGCACCTCAAAAGACTTAGCAGGAAAATGTAAACAGATCATCAGAGCCTAAAAGTATCTAGCCTATAAACGACCGGTGTCCTAGATATAGAAACACCAACACAGTGCTAATAGGCAGATAAACATAGCATTCAAAACATGGGCAGATCAAGGTCCACAGAAATAAATCACCACAACAATTAATCTGAGTGCATGTAAAAAAGATGAAGGGTTACTGTTCGAGGTTGTCTCCTGTTTGATACTTGATGAAGCCTGCTTCGAAGTACACAATGTCGAAGGCTGTAGTCGATGTGTCAAAGCCTGCTTCGAAGTACGCAGTGTCGAAGCCTGCAGTGAATGTGCCGAAGCCTACTTCGAATTTGTTGCGCGGAGGCTGTTGACGTGTGTAGCAAAAAAGTGAAGCCTACTTCGGAACGAAGTACCTTCACAAGATACAGTGTAAAAAGAAACACACGGCAGCACACTTTGAGCGAAGAGATAATTTTGATCGAACTCAGTTCGAAGCTAAAACCGAAGCCAGAGAAAAGCCTTCAAAGCAAACAGGGACTTCGCTTCAATTTTTCCATAGCCGAAGTCCGCTGGCCCGAAAGGAAAAGTTTCATTCGAAGTACAGAAACACCCTTCAGAGCGAAGTTCAAAACCAGCGAAGTGTTCTGCAGAGCTTCGAAACAGGCTTCTCGGTCTTGGAAGCAAATCAGAAAAAAAAATCCCTCGAAACATAAAACAATCAACTGCGAAGCCTGTACTCCGAAAAACAATTCAGACTATGAAGTTCTGAATACAGACGCTGAAATAAATGGAAAATACCAAACAACTCTTAGGATATTTTTACAGACTCGACTGACTGACTGTGGGCCTAAGGACAAAATAGAAAACTCCTATTTACAGACAACTTGTCCGGAAGCGGAGCTTTCGTAGAGACTACGGCTTCACTCCAGGACGGTCCGATCCAAGATAAGCGGTTGTCAGTTTTGCGCCGAAACTGACAAAGTGTCCACCGACTTTGCACCAAGTACCCGGATTGGGCCGGCCCAATTCCGCAGCTCTCTCAGCCCGGCAATCACTCGCAGCCCGTGTACCTGAGTCAATCCTGGTCAACAGCCCAGTGGATCCTCTGCTTCTCCTACCCCATGTACCCGGATTGGGCCAGCCCGACTTCGCGGCCCCTCTGCCCGACAGTCGCTCGCTGCCCGTGTACCTGAGTCACACGCGGCCTAGACACAGCAGGTCATCTCTCTTTCTGCAGTCCTCTTTGACTACCGTTGACAATGACTCATCACATCTGGAGCCATAAGGCCCACGCTCTTCAGCATGGCTCCTCAATCTCCCCCTTGATGAGTGCATTGTCAACACTTCTCCTCTTCAGCTTTCCAGTGCCTGCAAGCAATTGTGGAAACACGAAAACAAAACACAAGAAAAAAGAGGAGAAGAAAATAAAGTAAAAGTTTAACCCTAATGACCAAAAGCCGGACAAAAGCAAGAAGCGGTCATTATGGTTAACCAAAAGTAAAAGCTCAAAACGAGTGCAATCTCAGAATCATTGTAGCGCCCCGATTTATCAAATCGAGACATTATTGAATTTCAGAAGAAAAACAATAATACAAGAGGTTCATCATGCGGCAACGTACATACGACAACATCCATGGTACGCAGACCATATTTATTACATCAAAGTTTTAGTAAAAACAGTAATAAAAATAATTAGAAAGCGGCATGACGAACATCTCCTTCAGGATCTTTCTTCTCGACTGGGTCGCTACTCCAGACCGTCTTCGTAGTAAACATCCTCTGTGGGGTCCAACGGGTATGAGTACAAAAAGTACTCAACAAGCCACCGCAAATGCAAGTAATAATGCAAGATAATAAACAAGGAAGGGTAATGGCTAGCATTGCGGAAAAGTACAGTTTTAGTTATAGCATTTAGTGTAATCACATTTTAATCATGCGGAAAAGTAAACATGAACATCAACAATAACATCATCTAACTTGAGGAGTACGTTTTACCTCCTCGCACAACAGTCCTTACATGTCAATCCATCAAGCACATACATATCCAAAGTAAACTAACTGGGGGATGTCACGCAACCCGCCCTTGACCGTGGGCTCGGCTTTTCGAAAAGATTTAAGACTCTGATCAGAGATGTACTACTGTACCCACAAGGCACGCACTCATCCCAAACGAGATGACCCATACCACGGGAACTCGTGCCAAAACCTCAGCATGAAATGTTCCAAGCGATAACCACCCGCTCTAGGTTTCGCCGGCGCGCCGGGCCGCATCCCGGCTAACGTCGCACCCCCTTTTGCGCCACATTGGTACAAGTCACCCGCAGGTGCAACTTGACCCATCTCCAATGGTGGCCTCGGTTTGGAACAACCCATACCTTAGTTAGGACTTACCCACTAGACTTGTGGTTAGTACGTAAGTGTATTGCAACGGATCCCTCAGACCGGTCCTTATAGTGCCCCGGGTGCTACCGACCAATGCCCTAGCTTGCACCCGGAACCCACCATGCATCCACTCATAACCACAACTCCAACACCGACAGAATTCCATAGATAAGAAACAATGGGGATCATATAGTAGAACCATGTACTACGACTCATTTTTATCCTATAGCGATCGTGTCGATACATTGGACACTAGCTAATAACATTTATCATATGGTGACAAGGAGTTTAGGCTAGATAGCATGGCTTGGGTTGCACATCAAGGTCGGGGGATCCGAAATAAATATATTGTAAAGGTTCATTGGACTAATGCATATATAACCTATGTGTTTTAGCGATAGTTTAATCAAACATGGGTTCAACATGCTCAAAAGATTGGTTTGGTGACTTGCCTTGTTCAGCAAAGGGAGAGGGAGGGACTTCGGGGAAGTACTCCGGCTCCTCGGCGACGTCGTAGTCTTTTTGATATAGTAAAGTAAAATAAAAAGAACACAACATTCAATCAAACAATATAACATTACATTATAAGCACATAAGTTAAAGTTGGTTTGATTATAAATGAAATAATTCCAATGGTTAAAGTCCTGTGGTTTATTTCATAAATAAATTTTAAAGGAATTAAAGAGTTGTCCTTTTTAGAAAAGGGGTGTTTAAATGTGATTATTGCCATATTAAGTTTTCAAATAAATGTGAAATGAAAAGTTCATGTTAATTGATGGTTTTCAGTAAATGGACAGAATGGAAATAAATCTAAATTTTTCTGAAGTTTAAACATTTGAATTTATATTTTAATCCTAAAGGCATTTGAATATTCATTTGAATAAACATGAAAAAGTCAAAGTAAACCTACTGTTTTTATTACATAAACATGTAGAGAATAATATTATGAATTTTCTGAAATTGGAATGGCAATTTTTAGAGTTCAAGTGCACCAGATATGAATTTTACAAGTTTAAAAGTATTTCTGAAATTCATTTTCAATTTTTAAACCCCTCGGGTCCACGGTGAGCCAGGCCCACGGTGAACCCGCGCACTGTGCGCATGCGCCGGGTCGATCTGGACCGTCGGATCCAGATCTGACGCGCGAGGGCGAGGCGGGGGAGTTAAAGTGACGTGGACGGCCAGGATTAAAACGTTCGAACCGGTACGCGATGGACGCTCCAGATCAATCATGGGTTTTAAATACCAACGAACGCACGAGATCGCACCGTACCGCTTCACTCAAATCCAACGGCTCGGATTAAATCGAACAGATGATTTAACCACTGGCGTTGGATCTGGATCGCACGACCGGGATTGAATCCGGCACAGTGCGTGTCGGGGGGGTAAAGTACCCCTTCTTCCCCGACTCCGGCGATGCGACGGCGAGCGATTCTAGTGACGGCGAGGGTTATCTAGTCTAGCTAGGACTAAAACGGAAAGGGGGTACCGAGGGGAACAAAAGGGTACCCTTGCGGTGGTCCGGGGTCGACGGGGTGAGGCCGGCGACGAGCGGAGGCGGCGAAGGCTTTCGGTTCCTTGGCGGCGACGGCGATCCGGCGGGGTCCGGTGTCAATGGAGGGGTGGCCGAGGTCGGGGACGTCCTGGCGGTCACGTTGGTGGCGGAGGCACGGACAGAGGCGGTCCGAGGCGACGGCGAGCGGTGGCCGGAGGCGAAATAGGGGGATTGCGCTAACAGGCGAAGTGTGGGCGCTCGGCTTGGTCTGAGTGCAATTGGATGTGTGAACCGAACGCGGTGGAGGGCCGTGGCTTATATAGGGGTACCGGCGGGGGTCGCATGCATGGAAAATCGAGGGGGAGACTTAACTCGCCAGCGAAGGCTCGGCCATGCACGCGTAGCGTTGATCCCGTGGCGTAATGACGAGGGTTAACGGGGGAAAACGGTCGGCGCGACGCGGGGACCGAGTAATGGTGGCAATTTAATGGGGGACGGGCCGGCGAGGCGGATCCGAGGGCGAGGTCGTCGGCCGGCGCGGTTTGGGGGCGGTGGCGCGAGGTTGACGACGGGCCTGACGAGTGGGGTCCACTGGCCAGCAAGCGCGGACGAGCGAGGGAGGCAGCTGACGGGTGGGGCCGTGGCATCGGGCGCGCGCGCGAGGGGAGGCAGTCGGCGCCGACAGGTGGGGTCAGGCTGTCAGCTTAAGGCGAGCGCGGGTGATGGGCTGGGCCGGCCGGGAGAGAGAGAAAGGAGGGAGAGGGCCCAATACTGTTTGAAACTATTTTCTGATTAAAAATAATTGCAGAAATTGATTTAAAATAATAGGGCTACTTCCAGGCTTGGTAAAAATTTATAAAAATTCTCAAAAATATATCTTGGTCCTAGGATCATATACAAAAAGTTTCACCTCCTAATTTGGCCATCTACTCTAGTTTGTAGTTCCATTGGGTATAAAGGGTATTTAAAGTATTTTCAGAAATATATATTCCAGGAAATTGAATTTAATATATTTTTATTCTATTGAAAATTTGGGGTGTTACAATCATCAACAAGGATATCAAAAGAGTAAGGACAAACGGGACAAAAACTCCCCCCTGAAACAAATCCCAGCGAAGGCCAAAACTCCCCCTTAAACTCTTCTCCCAAAATTTCTCCCCCTTGTTGACAACTGAACTCATCAAGCGAGACTAAATGCACTCTAAAGAGACAAGACTCCCCCTAAAATGCAACTCCCCTTCAAAATATGCAATGATGCAACTGAGGTGCAGGTGGAGTGAAGGAAGCATGCTTCTCAGATATGATTGACTGCAATTTACAAAATCTAACAAGTATAGCAAAAGACATATTGTCTAAGACACATGGCATGATCAGTGCAACAGATGATATCTAAAGAAAGTCATTAGCACACATTTTCAATTTTTGCAAACAAAAACATCACCACATTTTCCAGTTGACAAGCAAGGTAAAGCATGAGATGCAGAAGCTAACTGATATCTACCTAGATAAGCATTGTCCAAAACAAAGTGCTTTAGCAAACTTGTTATTTTTTTAATTTTCAGGCTTTTTCTTTTTCCTTTTTCATTTGTGCCAGGGGTTATTTGCATGTCAAACCTTATGCTGACCGACCAAGGTCAAGCCTAGGCCAGAACTGGACCATCAGAAGCTTAAGACATTGGTCTTGGCTTACACTACATTGTCCTAGTTCATACCAAAGTGCTATGGTAAGCAGTCCAGAACAATGCAAGGCGACAGAGCAAACCCACCTGGATCTTTTCAGATTATGCATAAAAAGGCATGAAAGTTTCATTTTTCTGATTTTCATCATTTTTATAGCACATTTTCCATGTTTAAAGCAAATAGATGTCCAAGTTGCATATTTGCATCTAAGTGAGGAACGAGCTACAAGGCATGTAACAGATAGCAAAAGCACTCAGCCTACACATGCTAGTTACCAGAAGCAATGGTGATCATTTTTCAATTTTAAAGCAGAAAAGCCATGCATATGACAGATATCAGACATATCAAGTGAACTGAACCAAAGCATGATCATCGACAAGTAATCGAAAGCATGTACCAGCTAGAATAAGTAAAGCAGTTCAATCATATAACAGAAGCAAGCTCAAAAGTGTGATATGTGAGTATGTATGATATGAACACACACAAAAAGACTCAAGAAAAGAGTAAAGAAGAAAGAAAACTGACTAAAAATATCCTAAAAAGGATACACAACACCCAAATCCTCTCGTAAATGCTCAAAAGTAGACTGATCTAGAGGTTTGGTAAAATGTCAGCCAACTGATGATGGGTATCAACATGAACAAGGTCAATGTGAAAGTGAAAGCGCACATCAATGTTTTTGGTTTTTGAATGGAGACAGGGGTTTTTCCCTACACTAATAGCACTGGTGCTGTCGCAAAACAAAGGAACTCTGGTAGGAAAGAACAACCCAAAATCTCGCAAAGTGGAAATCATCCAAACTAACTGTGAGTAGCAGCTAGCAGCAGCTACATACTCAGCCTCAGTGGTCGAAAGAGCAACTCCAGACTGCTTTCGAGAAGACCAGAGACAAGAGAAGAACAAAGAAACTAGCAAGTACCAGAAGTCGACTTGCGATCCAACTGGCACCCACCAAAGTCAGCATCCAAAAAGCCAGATAAATCAAGAGATGATGATGCTGAATAGTAAAGACCAAGATCAGGCGCATAGGTAAGATACCTGAAGATGCGCTTGACAGCCTGCCGATGAGACGCGTGCGGTGAAGACTGAAAGCGCGCGCACAGCCCCAGGACGAACTGTATGTCTGGTCTTGTCGCCGTCATGTACAGCAGCGAACCGATCATCCCTTGAAACTCTCTCTCATTGACCTTGACGCCGCTCTCGTCCTTGTCCAGGCCCCCAGATGTGCCCATTGGGGTCATATGAGGCTTCAGCTCTCCACCAAAATCGAATTTCTTCAACATGTCCCGAGTGTACTTACCCTGGTGGATGAAGGTGCCATCCTTGGTCTGCTTGATCTGGAGCCCTAGGAAGTACTTGAGCTCACCCATGAGGCTCATCTCAAACTCATTGTGCATCTGCTCAGAAAACTTGGACACAAGAGAATCAGTAGTACCGCCAAAGATAATGTTGTCCACGTAAATCTGAGCGACTAAGAAATCTGAAGCATCTCTGAGCAAGAAAAGAGTTTTATCCACAGAACCCATCACAAAGCCCTTCCCCAACAAAAACTGCTTTAACCGGTCATACCAATCCCTAGGGGCTTGCTTCAGACCGTATAAAGTTTTTTGTAGCTTAAAAACATGTCGAGGAAACTTAGGGTTCTCAAAACCGGGGGGCTGCCTAACATAAACCTCCTCCTCTATGTACCCGTTCAGAAAAGCACTCTTGACGTCCATTTGAAAAAGCTTAAAACCCTTCGAAGCGGCAAAAGCTAAGAGAATGCGAATGGACTCAAGACGGGCAACAGGGGCAAAAGTTTCTTCAAAATCAATACCTTCCTTCTGGCAAAAACCCTGAGCAACCAGTCGAGCTTTGTTGCGCACCACAACCCCATCTTCACCTTGCTTGTTCTTGAACACCCACTTGGTGCCTATGGGGTTGCATCCGGGTGGCAGCTCAACCAGTGTCCAAACCCGATTGCGGACAAATTGTCAAGCTCTTCTTGCATGGCATTAATCCAATTAGAATCAGAAAGAGCATGAGAAACGTCTCTGGGCTCAAAAGATGCAACAAAAGCAGATTCAGCAAACACAGCAAGAGAGTCAACAGAAAAACACAAAGTCCTCGCAGACAAATCACCGATGATGAGCTCTGAGGGCTGATCACGCTGAACTGCTCGGGATCCCTGGTGATCTGAAGTCACCTCACTGGAGTCAGCAGCTGGCACCTCTAGACTTGCCTGAGGGGGCTCGATCGAAGTGGAAGAAGTGATCAGAGGTCCACCCTCGTCATCAGTCGAAGTCTCAGAAGGTGTGGGTTCTGCAGGCTGTGCAGAAGGCCCACCCTCATCAACAGCTGGAGTGTCCTCATCTTCCTCGAAGATGTACTCTCCGAGCTCACCATCTCTAGAAGGCTCAAAAGAAGGAGTCAAAGAAGGCAAGGACTCATCAAATGAAACCTCGCAAGTCTCGACAAGCTGCTGGGAATCGAGGTTCCAAACACGGAAGCCTCGAGAATGCAAAGCATAGCCAAGAAAAACTCCATCCCAGCAACGAGACTCAAACTTGTCCAAATGCCCTCCCTTCTTGAGCACGAAGCACTTGCAGCCAAACGCTCACAAGTGGCTCACCTTGGGTTGTCTACCAAACCGCAACTCGTATGAAGTCTTACCTAGGTAAGATCTAAGAAAAATGCGGTTGGCCAGATAGCAAGCTGTGTTCATGGCTTCAGCCCAAAAGCGCCTAGGAGTCCTGTGCTCATCGAGCATCGTCCTAGCCATCTCGACTAGCGTGTGGTTCTTTCGTTCCACAACGCCGTTCTGTGGGGGAGTGTAAGGAGCAGAAAACTGATGATCAAGACCCTGATCACTACAGAAGCTGATGAACTGAGAGTTATTGAACTTAGAGCCGTTGTCAGAGCGAATTGCTCGCATCCGACCATTGTTCTCATTCTTCAGCTTCAAAATCAGTTCATGAACAAAATGAAAAGTTTCATCCTTAGACTCCAAAAGAAAACCCACGAGAATCGAGAAAAGTCATCAACAATCACAAGCGCATACCACTTCCCACCGATTGAGCATACCGAGCTAGACCAACAGTGTCCATGTGTAACAGCTCGCCCGGATACGAAGTCATCACCTGAGTCACAGGTGAGTGAGAAGCGGAAACCATTTTCCCATGACGACAGGGATGGCAGACTAGATCCTTCTCCATTTTAAGCTTGGGCAATCCTCGGATGAGGTCCATAGAGCTCAACCTGACTAGCAGATCAAAACTCAAATGACCTAACCTCCTATGCCACTTCTAGAGCTCAGAGGAGGATCCAGCAATCAAAAAGCGAGAAGGGCCAAAAGAACTAGAGAAGTCAATCCGAAAAACCTTACCGAAGGGTAAGATCTGGCAAATCAAAGACCCTCTAGAATCAAACACAGAAGAACTGCCCTTCTTAAAACGAACCTCCAACCCATCCTCAAGAAGTTGCGAAACAGAAATCAAATTGAAGTTCAAATTTCCAACCAAAGCAACGTACTTTAAAGAGAAATGATCAGAGATGCGAATTGAGCCAATATCGTTTACCTTCCCTTGACCATTGTTCCCGAATGTGATGTACTCTTTGGAGCTCGGGGGAGTGAGACTGGAGAACCATCTGCGATGTCCCGTCATGTGGCGAGAGCATCCTGAGTCCATGATCCAAACGTCCTCTAGTCCCCGATCCTGCACAATCAGTGGTTGTAAGGGGAGCAAATGGTCCGACACTAGGTTTAGCAAAAGAGCTAAACCAGTGTCGAGCCATCTGCTCAAAAGACGGAAAGCAGAAATCATCATGAGATTTCGGACCAAAACGTGGCTGAAAGCGCGGTACTCGATTCTGCCTAAAACCTCGGCCACGAGGTCCAGGACCGTGACCAAAATGGCCTGGAGCTCTGCCAGAATGAACACCACCATCTGGAGCACGGGCAAGAAAGCTGTCTCCTCTACCACCACCTACACGACGCGGCCTGGCCTCCAGCCTCTCCCCATGCCGAGGAACTCTCACTCTACCACCCTGCTGGTAGAACTGCTCCTGACCACCATGTACTCTCTCAACTCTCTCAACCCGCTTCCTCCTGAAGCAAAACTCTACAAGATGCCCGTCTCTCTAACATAACTCACAATGATAAGTGGGCTTCTTTGGATGTGGTTGAGGCTTGGGTTCTTGGGCTTAGTGGTGTTTGGTGTAGTCTTCTTGGTGTGAGAGAGTCCAGGAAGAGAGTCAAGAGAAGTGTGGAGGTGTTTGAGCTTTGGGATCCAGATGGGCTTCTTGGGTGGAGCTTTGGGCTGTTCTTGGAACACTCCATCCTTGGGTTGACTAGCCTGGAAAGACTCAGTGGAGTGAGTCTTGGGGTATCTCTACTCAGGAGTCATTTTACTCCACTCCACTGCCCGACTAATGGCACTCTCAAAGTCAACCTTGGTGTAGGTGTAACCTACCCCAAACCCATCCTGCCTCTTAAACTGCTGGATCATCATGCCGAGTTGTGGCTCTCTGGCACTGATCCAACTCAGGATTGAACGGAGGTAAAAGTTTTCATTCTGGGCATCAGCAAGCTCCTCTCTCAAAGAAGCTAGAACCTCCACCTGAGACAAGCAGGTCTCACACTCTCTATCTACTTGGACAGACTTCTCGGCTTTCAGCTTAATCAACTCCAGTCTAAGAGACAAGCAGTTCTCACAAACAGTGGGTGGAACTGACAGTGTCTCAAGCTCTAGCCTAGTCTGTGCCAGCTCAGCTCTCACTCTCTCCAAATCACTCAAATGCTCATCGCCCTTGGCTTTCAGCTCAGCTAAAATAGCAAGATGAGATGGGCAATCAGCATAGGGCACGACGATAGTGGCTTGAGCATCTTTCAGCTCCAGCTGAGCGCTTTCAAGCTCAGTGGCCAAAGCGTCCCTCTCATCAACCCTTTCTGTGTACCTGGACTTCAGAGTCGACAGGTCACACAGAAGCACCTCACACTTTGGGCACTCACTGCTATCACCCAAGCAAGGGAAAGAAGATAGCCTCTCAATCCTGCCGTTGGCTACGGCAAGCTCACTCTCCAATTCATCTATCCTCTTCTTTGCCCCTCTAAGAAGTTTTTCCTGATATTTTAACTCCTGACGATTGCTTTCAAGTAAATCAACGATTTCACGTTTGTAAGATGATACATTTTCATTATCGTCGTCGTCGGAGTCATCGGAGGAGCCCTTCTCTTCCTTATCCCCAAGAGCCATTGAGCAGAAGCTCTTGCGGGATCTTCGGCGTTGATGTGAGCAGCTCTTCGGTCTGTCCCCAAAGGCCATGAAGCAAAGGCCCACCGGATCATCCTTGTCCTTCCTCTTCCTGATGATGATCTCCTCATCGCTTGAGCTCGATGAAGAGGAAGAAGACGTGGAACGCTTGGAGTAGCTCTTCTCCATCTCGGCGAAGAAGGTCTTGTCGCGCTTCTTGTTCTCTCGCCGGTAGTCCTTCAGGGCCCTTCTGAAGAATCTGGTCTTTGGCTTGCCCTTGTTGAAGGAGGAGATGTCATGCTTGCTGGAGTCGTGGAAGCCACCACCGGTGCCCTTCTTGTGGCCATTGCGCTTGGCGCAGTCGGCGATGAAGTGTCCTGGATCACCACACTCAAAGCACCTAGATTTCGTGTCGTGTCTTTTGAACATTCTTTTGTCATAAACACGACGCACCCGGTTGTTGAAAAGACACAAGTCATCATCTCCTAACGACTCAAGATGGTCCTCAGTGATAGACATCAAAGAGAACCCAGCACAGCTCACAGAAGTGGGATCAACAGAAGGTGTAGCAAGGGCCAGGGTTTTTGAACCAGAGCCAGTGAGATTTGATCTCAACTAGGTATCAATCTCAGTGGCCTTCAGCTTGCTAAACAACTCAGAAATGGTCAAGGTATCATAAGACGTGCTCTCAATAATAGAGGATACCTTGATCTCCCAGATCTTAGGGTCTAAGGTATGGAGAACCTTGAGCGTCTGCTCATGATATGAGACTAACTGAACACCCTAAGCCTTGTTGTCCCGAAGCTTGTTTATGATCGATTGAAAACGACCCAAACAAAGCTTCAACAGATTCACCCGGCTTTTGTGTGAAGTTCTCATATTCACGCCGGTAGGTCTCATAGAGCCGAGCCTTGACCTGGGCTGTCCCTTCATGGTGTGCCTGAAGGGTAGCCCAGATCTCTCTCGCAGTGGAGAGATGGCTCACACGCTCAAATTCAGCGGGACCTAAACCAGAAAACAAAATATCCACCGCTTTGTTGTTGTTCTGATGGTGGGCGATAATATCTGGAGAATTACGCTCAGCAACAGGCAACACTGTGAAGGTAGCGTGAATACAAATTTCCCAGATGTCCGAGCTTTGGCTCATGAGATAGGCTCGCATGCGAGTCTTCCAATAATTATAGCCATAAGCTTCCAAGGACGGGACTTTTCCAGGAGACGTCATGATCACTACTGGGGTTTAGAATCGGTTAATGTATGGAAAAACCCTAACCAGGCTCTGATATCACTTGTAGGACCAAAAGTAGCGACCAGAGGGGGGTGAATGGGTGCCTAAAAATTCTTTCGAATCAATGGCCTGCTCCCAACACCCAACGCACCTCAAAAGACTTAGCAGGAAATGTAAACAGATCGTCAGAGCCTAAAGTATCTAGCCTATAAACGACCTGTGTCCTAGATATAGAAACATCAACACAGTGCTAATAGGCAGATAAACACAGCATTCAAAACATGGGCAGATCAAGATCCACAGAAATAAATCACCACAACAATTAATCTGAGTGCATGTAAAAAAAGATGAAGGGTTACTCTTCGAGGTTGTCTCCTATTTGATACTTGACGAAGCCTGCTTCGAAGTACACAGTGTCGAAGCCTGCAGTGGATGTGTCGAAGCCTGCTTCGAAGTACGCAGTGTCGAAGCATGCAGTGAATGTGTCGAAGCCTGCTTCGAAGTTGTTGCTAGGAGGCTGTTGACGTGTGTAGCAAAAATGTGAAGCCTACTTCGGAACGAAGTACCTTCGCAAGATACAGTGTAAAAGAAACACACGGCAGCACACTTTGAGCGAAGAGCTAATTTTGATCGAACTCAGTTCGAAGCTAAAACCAAAGCCAGAGAAAAGCCTTCGAAGAAAATCAGGGACTTCGCTTCAATTTTTCCATAGCCGAAGTCTGCTGGCCCGAAAGGAAAAGTTTCATTCGAAGTACAGAAACACCCTTCGGAGCGAAGTTCAAAACCAGCGAAGTGTTCAGTAGAGCTTCGAAACAAGTTTCTCGGTCTTGGAAGCAAATCAGAAAAAAATCCCTCGAAACAGAAAACAATCAACTGCGAAGCCTATACTCAAAAAAAATTTCAGACTGTGAAGTTCTAAATACAGAAACGAAGGAGTACTACTTGAAAACAGTACATCGTGGGGTCCATTTAGCAGGCCATTAAAACATTGAGCACTCTTAGCACCTTGTTGCACTATTAACAGAGAATCACCATATGCATGGACATGTTTAGCACCTATAGATTCTAGCAATTGAAGTCCTAGTAATAAGGCTTCATATTCAGCTTGGTTATTAGTAGAAGGAAATTCTAAACGGGTCGAGGTTTCAAAGTATGAACCATTAGGAGATGTGAGGACGACCCCGATACCTTGGCCTTTCTTACAAGCTGAACCATCAAATAAAGTTTCCATGGCACTACCTCAATTAGAGCAACATTGTCACTCCAGCTGAAATCTATGTGGTGATCAACTATAAAATTAGGGACAATTTGACCTTTCATAGCTCTTAGAGGTTCATAGGCCAAATCATACTCAATCAAAGCGTAAGCCCACTTTCTGATTCTTCCACTTAGAATCGGCTTTTGCAACATGTATTTATAACATCGGTTTGGCAAGCGACAATACATGTAGTAGGGAGAAGGTAGTGACGTAATTTGGTACATGCGTAGTAAAATGATAAACATAAATGCTCCACAAACTCGTACCTGGTTTCGGCGTCCAGCAGACGATGACTCAAGAATGTGATGATGTACTCTTTTCCTTCCACCTCTTGGGTTGGCACGGCCCCTATCATGCTATCTTCGGTGGCAATGTATAACCGAAACAGAATTCCATCTTTTGGTGCCCCTCACCACGGGTGGTGATGATAAGCACTCTTTAATTTTTTCAAAGGCACTTTGCTGACTTGCCCCCCAAATGAACTCGGCTTCATTCTTTCGCCGGAGTATAGGGACAAAGACATCAATCTTGCCAGACAAGTTAGATATAAAGCGACGCAAATAATTTATCTTGCCCAGCAACTTCTGCACATCTTTCTTGCATGTCGGCGCTGCAAAGTTTCTAATCTTCTCAAGACTCTTAGGATCAATTTTTATACCTCTTTCGTGAATCATGAATCCTAAGAACTTGCCCGCTGACACGCCAAAATCACATTTGAGTGGGTTCATTTTCAAGCCATACTATCGTATTCTATCAAAAGCAACTTTCAAATCGGCTAATAGTTTCCCATAGCGTCCGATTTGACTACAACATCATCTATGTAAACTTCTAACATAACTCAAAACAAGTCATGAAAGATCAAGTTCATAGCACGTTGATATGTAGTGCCAGCATCCTTTAAACCAAAAGTCATAATGACCCACTTGAAAAAGCCAACAAAACCCGAGCATCGAAGGGTTACTGTTCGAGGTTATCTCCTATTTGATACTTGACGAAGCCTGCTTCAAAGTACACAGTGTCGAAGCCTGCTTCGAAGTTGTTGCGCGGAGGCTGTTGACGTGTGTAGCAAAAATGCGGAGCCTACTTCGGAACGAAGTACCTTCGCAAGATACAGTGTAAAAAGAAACACACGGCAGCACACTTTGAGCGAAGAGCTAATTTTGATCGAACTCAGTTCGAAGCTAAAACCAAATCCAGAGAAAAGCCTTCGAAGCAAAACAGGTACTTCGCTTCAATTTTTCCATAGCCGAAGTCTGCTGGCCCGAAAGGAAAAGTTTCATTCGAAGTACAAAAACACCCTTCGGAGCGAAGTTCAAAAACCAGCGAAGTGTTCTGTAGAGCTTCGAAACAGGTTTCTCGGTCTTGGAAGCAAATCAGAAAAAAATCCCTCGAAACAGAAAACAATCAACTGTGAAGCCTATACTCCAAAAAAAATTCAGACTGTGAAGTTCTAAATACAGAAGCGAAGGAGTACTACTTCAAAAAAGTACATCGTGGGGTCCATGTTCGAAAAGCAATGATCACGATCTAGATTCATGTGTTGCCAGTAGAATCAGAAAACTAGCATTCCAATAGTTGTTACCGAGGAAAAACTGGAATTAAAAAATAAGCCTACTGCCTGGCTACAGAAGTCCTGCAAAGCCAAAACTGCAGCCTACCTCAAAAATGGGTCCCACGGTTTAAATCAGTACTGATACCTCATAACGAAGTATATTAAATGTTGGTTGAACCCACAGCTTTGAAAAAACAATTAGAACAAGCAAGCTACAGCTACAAACACTAGCTTCTTAGCACTAGTCTCTAGACTTGTGCACAAGACAAAACAGCTGCACGCAGATCACAGGAAATCAGAAGCTAGCCGCAGGCTACTTGAACTAGTTGTGCCATGCGCAGCCGAAACACAAAACCAGACACAATAGGTTCCAACTATCCCTATAGATGGATCTGACACAAGCTAGCAGCGCAAGAGACACACAAGAACAGATGGCACAGTTAAGACAGAAAATGCATAAAGGCTATCAAAAGTGTTAGGCTAGTTCTTCGAAATTTCAGAGCTCTTAGAACAAATCAAAAACAAAAACATCACACGGTGATGGTAGCTGTGGACACGCGAATCGAGGCAATGATTAAAATACAAAACTTGATCGCTAAGACAGAGAGGATAAAACCTGAGAGAAGAAATCTCCTGGTGTGTGCGTGATGAAACAGCGGCGACGGTGCACACGGGGAAACAGGAAAAATGACCCAAAACGATTGATTAGAAAAGTGATTCCAGTAAAAAGGGTGACCAAACCCTAGGGATTGGGGCCCTATTTATAGGCAGCCCAATAGCCAAGGAATATTCCACCAGACCCTTAGGGTTTTTACAGACGCTGAAATAAATGGAAAAGAACAAACTGCCCTTAGGATATTTTTACAGACTCGACTGACTGACTGTGGGCCTAAGGACAAAATAGAAAACTCCTATTTACAGATAACTTGTCCGGAAGCGGAGCTTTCGTAGCGACTACAGCTTCACTCCGGGACGGTCCGATCCAAGATCAGCGGTTGTCAGTTTTGCGCCGAAACTGACAAAGCGTCCACCGACTTTGCACCAGGTACCCGGATTGGGCCGGCCCGATTCCGCAGCTCTCTCAGCCCGGCAATCACTCGCCGCCCGTGTACCTAAGTCAATCCTGGTAAACAACCCAGTGGATCCTCTGCTGCTCCTAGCCCATGTACCCGGATTGGGCCAGCCCAACTTCGTGGCCCCTCTGCCCGATAGTCGCTCGCTGCCCGTGTACCAGAGTCACACGCGGCCCAGACACAACAGGTCATCTCTCTTTCTTCAGTCCTTTTTGACTACCGTTGACAATGACTCATCACATCTGGAGCCATGAGTCCCACGCTCTTCAGCATGGCCCCTCATTTGACGATATAGTACATCATCTAGCAACACAAATTTAAAGGCTTGTCGCCGAACTTTCTGGTCAACCCTTTGACTAGGATTTCTCAAATACTGGACTATTGGAATTCTCCAATCGCATTTACGGATCTCCACAGGGTTTGTTGACTCCTTTCCTAGAGTGATGTCCAAACTATTGATTTCGATGTGCCCCCGAGGCCTTTCCCACTTCTGTTGAAGCCTGACTGGGTCGGCCATGCAGAGTCGACCAGGCTGAAGCCTTTCACCGGAGGGTTTTGGTTCCCGAAGACCTTCGCTGTCCAATGAGCTTCGGCGCAGGGGCTCGCCAGGCCCTTCGGTGGATGTGGTGTTTCGGCACGAGGGCTCCGGCACATGACACCCTCTGGTGGCCGGAGGTGTAAGACCCATTGGGTTCGACAGACCTCATGCCTGCCTGAAGCCCCTGGCTTCGGTAGTAAAACCAAGCATTGGCTCTTCCTGTACAGAAAACTTACCTCTCCTGTCTTGATAGCCAGATGCTTGTTGAGCCAAATCATTTGCAATTGAATTGGCTTCTCTTGACACATGAGAAATTTCGAAGTCATCAAAAGCAGCAATTATGTCTAAACATTTATCCAAGTAACTATTTAGCAGGCCATTAAAACATTGAGCACTCTTAGCACCTTGTTGCACTATTAACAGAGAATCACCATATGCATGGACATGTTTAGCACCTATATATTCTAGCAATTGAAGTCCTAGTAATAAGGCTTCATATTCAGCTTGGTTATTAGTAGAAGGAAATTCTAAACGGGCCGAGGTTTCAAAGTGTGAACCATTAGGAGATGTGAGGACGACCCCGATACCTTGGCCTTTCTTACAAGCTGAACCATCAAAATAAAGTTTCCATGGCACTACCTCAATTAGAGCAACATTTTCACTCCAGCTGAAATCTATGTGGTGATCAACTATAAAATTAGCGACAATTTGGCCTTTCATAGCTCTTAGAGGTTCATAGGCCAAATCATACTCAATCAAAGCGTAAGCCCACTTTCTGATTCTTCCACTTAGAATCGGCTTTTGCAACAGTATTTTATAACATCGGTTTGGCAAGCGACAATACATGTAGTAGGGAGAAGGTAGTGACGTAATTTGGTACATGCGTAGTAAAATGATAAACATAAATGCTCCACAAACTCGTACCTGGTTTCAGCGTCCAGCAGACGATGACTCAAGAATGTGATGATGTACTCTTTTCCTTCCACCTCTTGGGTTAGCACGGCCCCTATCATGCTATCTTCGGTGGCAATGTATAACCAAAACGGAATTCCATCTTTTGGTGCCCTCACCACGGGTGGTGATGATAAGCACTCTTTAAT
The DNA here is from genome assembly GCA_019279435.1 of Zizania palustris. Classification (NCBI taxonomy): domain Eukaryota; kingdom Viridiplantae; phylum Streptophyta; class Magnoliopsida; order Poales; family Poaceae; genus Zizania; species Zizania palustris. The sequence goes on from JAAALK010000039.1 coordinate 32,687, forward strand.
TTTTTTCAAATGCACTTTGCTGACTTGCCCCCCAAATGAACTCGGCTTCATTCTTTAGCCGGAGTATAGGGACAAAGGCATCAATCTTGCCAGACAAGTTAGATATAAAGCGACGCAAATAATTTATCTTGCCCAGCAACTTCTGCACATCTTTCTTGCATGTCGGCGCTGCAAAGTTTCTCATCTTCTCAAGACTCTTAGGATCAATTTTATACCTCTTTCGTGAATCATGAATCCTAAGAACTTACCCGCTGACACGCCAAAATCACATTTGAGTGGGTTCATTTTCAAGCCATACTATCGTATTCTATCAAAAGCAACTTTCAAATCGGCTAAATAGTTTCCCATAGCGTCCGATTTGACTACAACATCATCTATGTAAACTTCTAACATAACTCAAAACAAGTCATGAAAGATCAAGTTCATAGCACGTTGATATGTAGTGCCAGCATCCTTTAAACCAAACGTCATAACGACCCACTCGAAAAAGCCGACAAAACCTGAGCATCGAAAGGTTGTCTTGTCGACGTCCTCTTCAGCCATAAATATTTGATTATAACCAGCATTTCCATCAAGAAAACTTAGTACCTCGTGTCCTGAAGCATCGTTGATTAGCATGTTGGCTATCGATATGGGATATTCGTCCTCCGGAGTGGCCTTGTTCAGATCCTTGAAATCAATCCAAACTCGTATCTTGCCGCTTCCCTTCTTTTCTACAGGCACAATGTTAGCGACCCACTCAGCATACCTGCATGTCCTAATAAACTCAGCCTTGAGTAATCTCTCCACTTCTTCTTTAACTCGGTCATAGACAGTCGAATTAAAGCGATGAGGAGGCTATTTATAAGGCCTAAATTCGGATTTGATAGGTAGTAGATGCTCCACGAGCTCGTGGCTTAATCCAGGCATCTCGCTATACTCCCATGTGAAACAATTGATGTACGACCAAAGTAACTTTATTACTTTGGACTTTTCATCAAGTTGTAAATGTTGGTTTACAAAAGTCGTCCTTAGGATGCTACCATTGCCTATGTCAATTTCTTCTAAAGGATCGACCGATAGAAAACCTTGTCCTATTTTCTCTACTTCACTAAAGTCTTCGATGGCCTCGGCAATACCATCTTTAGCAGACCGATATTGCTCTACACAAGACTTCAACCAATCTAGGTTACTTTTGCTAAACATGACTACTAATTTAGAAATAGTCGTGCTACACCAGCCGGCTTTACAGATACTAGTACGAAACGTCCTCCGGACATGCTAACGAAGTCGTAATCCGAAAGATCTCTACCTGATATACATTCCCATTTGTTGTGGATGGCGTCAATGGGCACATCGGCCAATGCTACCTAGGCCGAAGTATCTGCTGGTATGATCTCTACCTCATCATTGTCCCACTAAATCAAGCATTGGTGCAAAGTAGAAGGAATGCAGCACTTCGTGTGAATCCAATCACGCCCGAGTAGCACACTGTAGTTACCTTGCATGTCAACGATGAAGAATGTTGTTGGCAATGTCTTGTTGCCTACTGTCAACTCCATGGAGAGCACGCCTTTGGCCTCGGAACTCTCGCCGTTGAAGTCGTTGAGCATTAAGTTAGTTTTCTTCAAGTCCTTCTCATTCCTGCCAAGTTTCTTCAATAGAGAGTAAGGCATCAGGTTAACAGTGGTGCCACCGTCAACAAGCATCCTAGAGATTGGCTTCCTGTCAATGTGACCTATGATGTAGAGAGGCTTCAGATGGCGAGTCGTATCCTCAGGTTTCTCAAAAATAGCATTGCGCGGGCAGAGTTTTAACTGAGCGACCTCGGCCTCGTCTTGGGGTAGGGCGAACTCGACGGGTAGCATGACGACATTAATGTCCATCGCCTGTGGTGCGGGTCCCTTAGAGATGGATGAGTAGTCGTCCTCGTCGTCGCTTGGACTAGGAGCCGGGTTGGTTATCTCAACCGGCTTAATCCTCCATACCTATCTCATCGTCGGCCAAGGGTGGATTTCCTCAAAAATGGCATCTCACTCATCCTCGGTTTTCTTCTCGTGCATATCATGTTCCTATAGGCGTTGCAGATGCCTTTTATGTGATTTGGACATATCTGGAGGTGCCCAAGATGGTTGTGGTTTGGTACCAGGCGCCAGTGCCTTGTTCCTATTTATTTTGGACGAAGGGGTACCACCTAGATCGGCCTCGCATGTTTCATAATCGGAGGGGCCTTCACTGCGGACCCTTCCAATCGGACCGACCTCGTTCAGCCGGTCGGACCAGGCTCTGGCGCTGGCTTCGGTTGGAGTAGGAGACTTACCTTTGTTAGGCTTCGGTGAGGGGGCCTTCGGGATTGGTACTTCCTGAGACCCTATTCTGACAGTGATAGCTTCGGACTCCCTGTCCTTCACCTCTTCACGCTCATCTCCTTTGGCTCCGCTTTGTGCGAGTCGATTTGGAGGTACTATGGATAGCTTGTGGACGATGTCTCCCTCTACTACATCTGTTTGTCCCTGCCAGTTATAATACTCCGAAGGAGAACAAGGGATAGTGTTATGTTGTGGAGGGTGCTCTGATTGTGATATGTACTGAGCCCATGGGGTCCCCGCCCAATTGTATGGCGGAGGCATCGGTGGCTCCAGCGGCTTTGCCAACTGTGAGCCGAACCCATTACCCATAGGGGGTTCGGCTAAGTCGACGGTATCTTAGACCATATCAGCGGAGGGTCCTTCTAGGCCGGAGGTACGTTCGGCCACTGCGGGCCGAAGCCTCCCGCCGGAGGGTTCGTCTAGAGTGGAGCTTGGTTCGGCCATTGGGGTCTAAACTCGTTCTGTGTAGAGCTCGACCACTCTGGTACGAGGACACTGTACGGAAGGTTTGGCCACTGCGATCTGAAGCCACCATAGGGGGTGTTAGGCCACTGTGGCCCGAAGTCATCATGCGGAGGGTTCGGCCACTGTGGTCTGAAGTCACCATGCGGAGGGTCCGTCCACTGTGGTCCGAAGCCACCATGCGAAGGGTTCGGCCACTGTGGTCCGAAGCCACCATGTGGAGGGTCCGGCCACTTTGGTCCGAAGCCACCCTCTGGCTGCTTTGGCCCCTTCGGTTGACTTAGCTTTTTGGCATGGGGGGCTGTTTCCTTAGCTTTTCTTTGGTGTTTTTTTAATAGCATCTGATATGTCACCTTTGGATTCTTGCGAGCCCTAGCCGAAGGAGGCGTGCTAACATTCCGTTTCCACACTCCTACTTCAGGGTTCTTAGGTAGGAGTGTGCGTGTATGTGATTCTCCAATAACAACCGCTTTCCCTTTAGTTGACTCGGCCTACTCCGGCCAAATCAGCACTTTCTTTTCATTGAGGTCGACGGTGTTCATGGGAAAGGGGTCTTTGTCTAGCTTCATCTTTGGACTGGGGTCTATCTTCAATCTTCCTTCCTCTATGGCCGATTGAACCTATCGACGAAAAACATTGTAGTCGTTAGTATAGTGTGAATGTGAATCATGCCACTTATAGTAGGGGTGTTTCTTTAGCTCGTCGGCTGATGGAATGACTTGGCCTTTAGGCAACCTGAGAAGCTGGTTCTTCAAGAGGAAATCAAATATTTTATCACACTTAGTTATATCAAACGAGTATTTTACCTCGCTAAGCCGATTCTTGGTGGGAGACGGTCGTAACTCAGAGCAAGTAGCAGGCTTGCTCTTAGCGTTCCAAACCCATTCGGTCACGTACATGTCGGCTGAATCTTCGTCTCCCTCCGATTCTTCCTCGTCGGAGTGCTCCATCACATGGACTTCATCCCTAGGCTTGTTAAACATCTTAATAAACTTTTATCCTTGGCTCGGCCTTCCTGGACCAGAGCCTGTTATAAGACTTGGCTAACTTCTAAGAAGTGTTGGTTGTCTAATCTCTCCTTAATTTCAGAGCACAACCCACTAAAAGCTAGATCCGACAAGTCCCTCTCTGAAATATTAAGACTAAAACACCGGTTTCTAGTATCTCGAAAGTGCTCGATATACTCAGAGACGCTCTCACTAGATTTCTGTTTAACCGATGTCAAGTGTGAAAGCATAAGTTCTATTTCACCCGTATAAAAGTAGTCGTAGAATTTTTGCTCTAATTCAGCCCACGTTTGGATAGAGTTTGGCGGGAGCACCGAAAACCAAGTGAAAGTAGTGCTGGATAGTGAGAGAGAAATAGTGTAAGTTTTAAAGCGTTCGACCCACTAGCTTCTCCACACTATGCTAAAAACGGACTGATGTTCTCTAGTGTGGTTTTGTTTCCCTCACCATTGAACTTGGTGAATTTAGGGACTCTATAGCCGTGAGGGTAAAGTATTGTATCGAAATGATTAGGGTACGGCTTTCGGTAAACCCTAGCTCGACCCCTGGGTACAAAACCGGTGCACTCCCTAAATAGTGTGTGGATCTGTTCCACAATATCATCCTGGCCTACTGCTTGTGCGCGTCTCTCATGCGGGGCGCGAGACGCGGTGGTATGTCGGTGTGTCGGTACACTACTACAAACTGTCACTGTAGTGGCGTTGGGCAAAACCACTGTAGTGGCGGGCCATTAGATGCCCGCCACTAGAGTTGCTGGTGCTGACGGCAGCACCAGCGCCCGCCACTATTGCTGGTAAAGTAGTGGCGGTCGGTGATGACGTCAGCCCGGACCGCCACTAATGTACCAATAGCAGTGGCGGGCGCTGGTGCTGCCCGCCGCTGCTAAGATGGCCGCCACTAAAGTAATGATGACATCACTTGCGACCGCCACTACTATTCTAGCTATAAATGTGCAGCGTCTTCCTCCCCGAGCTCTACTGGAGTTCGCATTTAATTTTGTCCGTACAATGGCGACAAAAATCTAGATAAAGAGGGGGGAGGCTTTGTTTTCGTTTCTTTTGAAGGATTTCATTCTAGGAGGTAAATCCATGCCGAATCTCACATTTATTTTGTATTTAATCATGTATACAATGAGTTATTAGCGTTTTTCTAATTTAGGGTTTGTGAATAGAAATTTTCAAATAATCTTCCATTTACGGTGTTACCTTCTCCCAAATGAACAAATATGACCCTCCTCACAATTATTCATCACTTGTATATTGATTTACGTCATTTTAATCTCTTTTTTAATTTGATTTATGATTATAGATCTAGAGTTATGTTGTTTGGAGAGAGAGAGAAACCAATATAGTTAATTTATTTAATAATTTTTTCTGCTTAATAAGTAGTTTTAATTAAAGCATTGAGGATTTTAATTAATGTTGTTATGAGCGATAATAAATCAATATATTTCAATTTGTAAATTACTAAAATTAACAATAATGATTTTATTAATATTTTTTCAAATAATATATGTTTTAGATGGAGCACAGGTCCTGGATGTACTCGTCCAACGACGGAGATGTGGTGGCATATTTTAACAGAGTAACTGAATTTACTGAAGCTGCAGCACAATATGCTTCCCGTCAGAGTGAAGAGGCAATATATTGTCCTTGTAAAGTTTGTAAAACGAAGCGATGTATCCGTGTTCTGATCGTGAAACCATACGATTTCACTTGTTGAAAAATGGTTTCGTGAAGAACTATTATATATGGACGAAACACGGTGAGATTGGCCAAAATCCTCCTGAAGATTCTGATGTGCCGCAAGATGCTCATCAACATAGAAGAGGTTGTGATCATACATCCGACATAACACATGATGATGTTGATCAACATGATGATGATGACGCCTTTGATGTGGAGGAACTGATGCGAAATGTTGCGCCTGAGGTGTTGTTGCAGAGAACTACAACCAAAGGATATGATAACTTTGAAGCACTTGACAAAGCATCAAAAACCTTCTTTACGAGGAACGCCACGGATGCGATAAGCAGTATACTGTGTTGTACACAATTCTTGAGCTTATGAAACTGAAGGCCAGCAATGGATGGTCTGACACCAGTTTTTCAGATCTTTTACAACTCCTAAAAAAGGTTTTGCCAAAACCCAATGGTTTACCATCTGATACGTACCAAGCAAAGAAGATGATTTGTCCGTTGACTTTGGGCATTCAGAAGATTCATGCATGCCCGAACCACTGTATCCTATATCGAAAAGAGTATGGATTGTTAGAGAGATGTCCGCAGTGCAACGCGAGTCGATACAAACGTCCAAATGACTGTGTGGAGGACTACAATGACCACCAGAAGAAGAATAATAAGAGGTTGCAGAAGAGGAATAAAAATGTTATTGAAGACCATCCTGGAAAAAGATGGAGAGGAAAGTTCCGGCCTTAGTAATGTGGTACCTACCGGTGATTGATCGCTTGAAACGTATGTTCTCTAATCCTAGAGATGCTGAACTATTAATCTGGCATTTCGCTGGGCGAAAGAAGGACGGAAAACTTCGGCACCCTGCGGATGCTAGGCAGTGGAAATCATTTGACTTGGCCCATCCAGATTTCTCGGACGATCCTAGAAATATCAGTATGGGACTTAGCACGGATGGAATGAATCCCTTCGGTGAGATGAGGAATCCACATAGTACGTGGCCAGTCTTTCTATGCTTGTTCAACATTCCATCATGGTTGTGCCATAAAAGAAAATACCTTATGCTCACTACTCTAATTTCTGGTCCAAAACAACCTGGCAATGACATTGATATCTTTCTAGAACCTTTGATGGAGGATATGAAACGTCTATGGGAACATGGTGTCTGTGTGTGGGATGAGCACAAGAAAGAGCACTTCAATCTAAGAGCCATAATCTTTTGCACCATAGCTGACAACCCAGGACGCATGTCCCTAACAGGACAGGTTAAAGGAAAGACAGCATGTGTAGTGTGTGTGGACCAGACAGAATCTATGCACCTTCCATCATTCGTTAAGACGATATATATGCGACACCGCAGATTTTTACCAAAAAACCACAAATATCGAAGAAATAGGAACCATTTCGACGGTACAATCGAGCTTGGACAGCCTCCACGAAATCGAGATGGCAAATTTCTATTCGAAATGGTAAAGAATATCAAAGTTGTTTTCGGAAAGAAGAGGAAGAAATCTGAAAAAATTTCAAAGGACGCTCCATTTAAAAAGCAGTCGATCTTCTTTTGTGAAACCAAGGGTTGGTTTCGGTGTTTTGTGATGAGTGATTGACTGGTTTTTACCCTCTGTTCGAAGGGTACCTCCGGAGGGGCTTCGGAGGTGGTACCTCCGAAGGGGGTTCGGAGGTGTTGTCACCGAAGGGTGATTCGGTGTTTGCTTGCTGCAGCTGTGCAGCGGAGTGTGCTCGTCGGAGGGGTCCGACAGTACGCAATGACTGGGTTTGTACGATGGCTTCGGTACTTTGGGCGGTACACCGGAGTGTGTGCCGGAGGTTGCTAACCCGGAGAGGTCTCCGGAGTACTGGATACCTTGTTTGCTTG
>JAAALK010000038.1:0-40183 GCA_019279435.1 Zizania palustris
TTCACCGAAGGGTAGGTGGCTCTGGTTGCTGCAGCTGTTACAGCAGAGTGTGCCTGTCGGAGGGGTCCGACAGTACATGAGGACTAGGTTGTACCGAAGGTCTCGGTACTCGGGGCGGTACACCGGAGTCTGTGCCGAAGGTTGTTACCCGGAGAGGTCTCCAGAATACTAGAAACACTTGTCTGTTTGTCTGTAGTGCGCAGGGGACTTCGGAGGCGACAGACGGTTCATAGCAGGTGAACCTGGGTCAAGCGGGAGGCTTGATGCCAGGGGAGCAGGGAGCTCCGTCATGAAGGCTGCGAAGGGGTCGAGGTGCGCCAGGAGAAGGCAGTAAGTGCGGAGCGTGGCTCCGGATGAAGGTACTCCGAGACGAAGTCCTCGGAGGCGAGGCACTTCGAAGGGTACTCCGACTGGAGTAACTTCGGAGTTTGGTGGACCAAGTCCTCAGCAATGAGGTAAGGTGTTCGAAGTGTGCTCCGGAGGGAGACACTCGAAGGTTTACCCGACGAAGGTCTCAGAAGTCAAGGTGCATCGAAGGCATGGTCTGGGTGAGGATCGTCGAGGAGTGTGCTCGGGGAGAGACACTGCGACGAAGTGCTCATGGAATGCTTCGTGTGAAGGCCTTGGACGAAGGAGGGACTTCGAAGGGTGGTACTCCAAAGGTGGGGCTTCAGAGTAAGGTTGACTTGAGGTACCTTCGGCCATGCATGGCTTCGGTACACGGACTGATGGAGTTCGTGCTGGGAGAAGCTGCGAAGCCATGGTGGTCCACTCCGAAGGTGTTGGTGCGAAGGCCCAAGGTCTTTGACGGCTTCGGCTCAAAACCGTCACTGCATCGAAGGCTGACTTCGGTGAAGCGAAGGCCGTCACTACAAAAAGCGTCTGCTCTGCAAAAGCTGGTAATGTCCCCTCTGCGAAGCTGACAAAAGAAGCCTCCAAATAAAGTAGACTACCTGTTGTACCCCCTGTTCTGATGAGACAAAACTGGTGTAAACCCTAGGGGTAAAGTAGTCTTTTCACAGGACTGAATAGTGCCTATAAATAGTAGAGGCCGGTCAGGTCACATTAACTCTTTGAGCATTCATCGTTGAGCTCCTGTACTAGCCTCTCAAACCTTGTATTCATCCTGTGAGTTCAATTTTTGAGTTCCCTGTTCAAGCACTGAAGCCTTGTCGTAGTGTTCGTTTTAGTGCTTGAGCTTGTATGCACACCTCGCTACATGCTTCGATCTTTAGTGTGACTTCTTTTGTGCTGAGTCTGTGTGAAGCCTCTTTGAGCGAGGCTTGTTTTGATCGAAGTGTGTTTTTCAGTGTATGTTCGCTCTGTGTAACTAGAGGTAAGACCTCTCTGATTACTAGCGAAGCACTAATCGAAGCCAGTTTTTCTTCCCGTTGCGAAGCCCTTAGCGAAGTCTGTTTTGTGTGCGTTTAGACCTTTGAAGTACGAAGCCCAGCACTAGTTGTTGTTGCTAAGTACTTGGTTGAAGTCCACAGAGGGAAGTCCGCTCTTGCGAAGGGTGAAGTGCGAAGTCTGCTCGAAGGCACCCTGTGTGCGGAGCCTGCACTGACTTAGCAGAGTTGAGTTTTTGGGGTTGTGTGTGGAGCGAAGTCTTCTTGGCTTCGAACTTTTGCCCCTGTGTGAAGCCTGTGTTCGGAGCTGTGAAATACCTCCGAACCAGAACTTCGAAGGGTGTGTTCGAAGCCTGTTCCGCAGAAGACAGAATTAAAACAGAAGGCTATTTTTAGTCTAAAATTTTAAAAGCTCCCATTCACCCCCCTCTGGTCGCCGTTTCCGGTCCAACAGAAATAGACGGCACCCGTAACATGCAAGAATCATAAGTTCGCTACCAGAACAAAAAAGTTCAAAAATATGCCAAATAATCGTAATATGGTGTAAAAGTATCATGTTAGTGTTTCTAGCATTTTCGATCCGTACACAAATGTTGTCAAATAGATGACACCCGTAACATGCAAGAATCAAAACTTCGCTTCTAGAAAAAAGATTCAAAAACGTGCCCAATCATCCTAATATTGTGTAATAGATACGAAGGATCTATTTCTAACGTTTTCGTTCCTGACATAAATGTTGTGAAATAGACGGCAGCCGTAACATGCAAGAATCAAAAGTTCACTTCCGCAACAAAAAAGTTCAAAAATGTGCCAAATATACGTAATATGGTGTAAAAGTACCAAGTGAGTGTTTCAAGCATTTCCGTTCCGTACACAAAGTTTGCAAAATAGACGACACCAGTAACTCATAAGATTAAAACTTCGCTTCTGGAACAAAAAGGTTCATAAACATGTCCAATCATCGTGATATGGTGTTATAGTAACAAAGGTTGTGTTTCTAATGTTTCCGTTCTGGACACGAATGTTGTGAAATAGAGTACACCCGTAACATGCAAGAATCAAAAGTTCGCTTCCGAAACAAAAAAGTTCAAAATGTGACAAATAAACATAATATGGTGTAAAAGTACCAAGTGAGTGTTTCTAGCATTTCCGATCCGTACACAAAGTTTGAAAAATAGACGACACTTGTGAAATGCAAGAAACAAAAAAGTTAAAAATGTGCCCAATCATCCTAAAATGGTATAATAGTAAAAGGATGTGTATCTAACGTTTATGTTCCTAGCACGAATGTTGTCACCCGTAACATGCAAGGAACAAAAAGTCCAAAAACATGCCAAATCATCGAAATATGGTGTAATACTACCAACTGATGTGTTTCAAGCATTTCCATTCCATACACAAAGTTTGCGAAATAGACGACACCCATAACTTGAAAGGGTAAACTTCACTTCCAGAAAAAAAAGGTTCATAAACATGTCCAATAATCCTAATATGGTGGAATAATAACAAAGGATGTGTTTCTAACGTTTCCGTTCCGGACACGAATGTTGTGAAATAGATGGCACCCGTAACATGCAAGAATCAAAAGTTTGCTTCCAGAACAAAAAAGTTCAAAAATGTTAAAAATAACCGTAATATGGTGTAGAAGTACCAAGTGAGTGTTTATAGAATTCTCGATCCGTACACAGAGTTTGCGAAATAAACAACACCCGTAACTTGCAAGATTAAAACTTCGCTTATCGAACGAAAAGGTTCATAAACATGTCCAATCATCCTAATATGGTGTAATAGTAACAAAGTATGTGTTTCTAATGTTTCCGTTCCGAACACGAATGTTGTGAAATAGAAGGCACCCATAACATGCAAGAATCAAAAGTTCGCATCCGGAACAAAAAAGTTCAAAAATGTGCCAAATAATCGTAATATGGTGTAAATGAACCAAGTAAGTGTTTCTAGCATTTCCGATCCGTACACAAAGTTTGCAAAATAGACGACACTTGTAACTTGCAAGAATGAAAACTTCGCTTCTTGAACAAAAAGGTTCAAAATCGTGCCTAGTAATCCTAATATGGAGTAATAGTAACAAAGGATGTGTTTCTAACGTTTCCGTTCCGGACATGAATGTTGTGACATAGACAACACCTGTAACAAGCAAGAATCAAAAGTTCGCTTCTAGAACAAAAAAGTTCAAAAATGTGCCCAATTATCATAATGTGCGGTAATAGTAACAAAGGATGTGTTTCTATCGTTTCTGTTACAGACACGAATGTAGCAAAATAGACGACATCCGTAACATGCAAGAATCAAAAGTTCGCTTCGGAAAAAAAAGTTCAAAAATGTGACAGATAACCGTAATATGATGTAAAAGTACCAAGTGAGTGTTTCTAGCATTTCCAATCCGTACACAATGTTTGCGAAATAGACGGCACCCGTAACTTGCAATAATCAAAACATTGCTTCCGGAATAAAAAGGTTCATAAATTTGCCCAATCATCCTAATATGGTGCAATAGCAACAAAGGATGTATTTCTAACGTTTCTGTTTCGGACACAATTGTTGTGAAATAGACGGCACCCGTAACATGCAAGAATCATAAGTTCGCTACCAGAACAAAAAAGTTCAAAAATGTGCCAAATAATCGTAATATGGTGTAAAAGTATCATGTTAGTGTTTCTAGCATTTTCGATCCGTACACAAAGTTTGTCAAATAGATGACACCTGTAACATGCAAGAATCAAAACTTCGCTTCTAGAAAAAAGGTTCGAAAAACATGCCCAATCATCCTAATATTGTGTAATAGCTACGAAGGATGTATTTCTAACGTTTTCGTTCCTGACATGAATGTTGTGAAATAGACGGCAGCCGTAACATGCAAGAATCAAAAGTTCGCTTCCGCAACAAAAAAGTTAAAAATGTGCCAAATAACCGTAATATGGTGTAAAAGTACCAAGTGAGTGTTTCAAGCATTTCGTTCCGTACACAAAGTTTGCAAAATAGACGACACCAGTAACTCATAAGATTAAAAGTTCACTTCTCGAACAAAAAGGTTCATAAACATGTCCAATCATCCTAATATGGTGTAATAGTAACAAAGGTTGTGTTTCTAACGTTTCCGTTCTGGACACGAATGTTGTGAAATAGACGACACCCGTAAAATGCAAGAATCAAAAGTTCGCTTCCGAAACAAAAAAGTTCAAAATGTGACAAATAAACATAATATGGTGTAAAAGTACCAAGTGAGTGTTTCTAGCATTTCCGATCCGTACACAAAGTTTGAAAAATAGACGACACTTGTAAAATGCAAGAAACAAAAAAGTTCAAAAATGCGCCCAATCATCCTAAAATGTATAATAGTAAAAAGGATGTGTATCTAACGTTTATGTTCCTAGCACGAATGTTGTCACCCGTAACATGCAAGGAACAAAAAGTCCAAAAACATGCCAAATCATCGAAATATGGTGTAATACTACCAACTGATGTGTTTCAAGCATTTCCATTCCATACACAAAGTTTGCGAAATAGACGACACCCATAACTTTAAAGAGTAAAACTTCGCTTCCAGAACAAAAAGGTTCATAGACATGTCCAATCATCCTAATATGGTGTAATAGTAACAAAGTATGTGTTTCTAATGTTTCCGTTCCGAACACGAATGTTGTGAAATAGAAGGCAACCATAACATGCAAGAATCAAAAGTTCGCATCCGGAACAAAAAAGTTCAAAATTGTGCCAAATAACCGTAATATGGTGTAAAGTACCAAGTAAGTGTTTCTAGCATTTCCGATCCGTACACAAAGTTTGCAAAATAGACGGCACCTGTAACTTGCAAGAATGAAAACTTCGCTTCTTAAACAAAAAGGTTCAAAATCGTGCCTAGTAATCCTAATATGGAGTAATAGTAACAAAGGATGTGTTTCTAACGTTTCCGTTCCGGACATGAATGTTGTGACACCGACGACACCTGTAACATGTAAGAATCAAAAGTTCGCTTGTGGAACAAAAAAGTTCAAAAATGTGCCCAATTATCATAATATGGGGTAATAGTAACAAAGGATGTGTTTCTATCGTTTCTGTTCCAGACACGAATGTAGCGAAATAGACGACATCCGTAACATGCAAGAATCAAAAGTTCGCTTCCGGAAAAAAAAGTTCAAAAATGTGCCAGATAACCGTAATATGGTGTAAAAGTACCAAGTGAGTGTTTCTAGCATTTCCAATCCGTACACAAAGTTTGCGAAATAGACAGGCACCCGTAACTTGCAAGAATCAAAACATCTCTTCCGGAATAAAAAGGTTCAAAAATTTGCCCAATCATCCTAATATGGTGTAATAGCAACAAAGGATGTCTTTCTAACGTTTCCGTTCCGGACACAATTGTTGTGAAATAGATGACACCCGTAACATGCAAGAATCAAAAGTTCGCTACCGGAACAAAAAAGTTCAAAAATATGCCAAATAATCGTAATATGGTGTAAAAGTATCATGTTAGTGTTTCTAGCATTTTCGATCCGTACACAAAGTTTGTCAAATAGATGGCACCCGTAACATGCAAGAATCAAAACTTCGCTTCTAGAAAAAAGGTTCAATAACGTGCCCAATCATCCTAATATTGTGTAGTAGCTACGAAGGATGTATTTCTAACGTTTTCGTTCCTGACACGAATGTTGTGAAATAGACGGCAGCCGTAACATGCAAGAATCAAAAGTTCGCTTCCGCAACAAAAAAGTTCAAAAATGAGTCAAATAACCGTAATATGGTGTAAAAGTACCAAGTGAGTGTTTCAAGCATTTCCGTTCCGTACACAAAGTTTGCAAAATAGACGACACCAGTAACTCATAAGATTAAAACTTCGCTTCTGGAACAAAAAGGTTCATAAACATGTCCAATCATCCTAATATGGTGTAATAGTAACAAAGGTTGTGTTTCTAACGTTTCCGTTCTAGACACGAATGTTGTGAAATAGACGACACCCGTAACATGCAAGAATCAAAAGTTCGCTTCCGAAACAAAAAAGTTCAAAATGTGACAAATAAACATAATATGGTGTAAAAGTACCAAGTGAGTGTTTCTAGCATTTCCGATCCGTACACAAAGTTTGAAAAATAGACGACACTTGTGAAATGCAAGAAACAAAAAAGTTCAAAAATGCGCCCAATCATCCTAAAATGTAGAATAGTAAAAAGGATGTGTATCTAACGTTTATGTTCCTAGCACGAATGTTGTCACCCGTAACATGCAAGGAACAAAAAGTCCAAAAACATGTCAAATCATCGAAATATGGTGTAATACTACCAACTGATGATTTTCAAGCATTTCCATTCCATACACAGAGTTTGCGAAATAGACGACACCCATAACTTGAAAGAGTAAAACTTCGCTTCCAGAACAAAAAGGTTCATAAACATGTCCAATCATCCTAATATGGTGTAATAGTAACAAAGTATGTGTTTCTAATGTTTCCGTTCTGAACACGAATGTTGTGAAATAGAAGGCACCCATAACATGCAAGAATCAAAAGTTCGCATCCGGAACAAAAAAGTTCAAAAATGTGCCAAATAACCGTAATATGGTGTAAAAGTACCAAGTAAGTGTTTCTAGCATTTCCGATCCGTACACAAAGTTTGCAAAATAGACGGCACCTGTAACTTGCAAGAATGAAAACTTCGCTTCTTGAACAAAAAGGTTCAAAATCGTGCCTAGTAATCCTAATATGGAGTAATAGTAACAAAGGATGTGTTTCTAATGTTTCCGTTCTAGACACGAATGTTGTGAAATAGACGACACCCGTAACATGCAAGAATCAAAAGTTCGCTTCCGAAACAAAAAAGTTCAAAATGTGACAAATAAACATAATATGGTGTAAAAGTACCAAGTGAGTGTTTCTAGCATTTACGATCCGTACACAAAGTTTGAAAAATAGACGACACTTGTGAAATGCAAGAAACAAAAAAGTTCAAAAATGCGCCCAATCATCCTAAAATGTATAATAGTAAAAAGGATGTGTATCTAACGTTTATGTTCCTAGCTAGCACGAATGTTGTCACCCGTAACATGCAAGGAACAAAAAGTCCAAAAACATGCCAAATCATCGAAATATGGTGTAATACTACCAACTGATGTGTTTCAAGCATTTCCATTCCATACACAGAGTTTGCGAAATAGACGACACCCATAACTTGAAAGAGTAAAACTTCGCTTCCTGAACAAAAAGGTTCATAAACATGTCCAATCATCCTAATATGGTGTAATAGTAACAAAGTATGTGTTTCTAATGTTTCCGTTCCGAACACGAATGTTGTGAAATAGAAGGCACCGATAACATGCAAGAATCAAAAGTTCGCATCCGGAACAAAAAAGTTCAAAAATGTGCCAAATAACCGTAATATGGTGTAAAAGTACCAAGTAAGTGTTTCTAGCATTTCCGATCCGTACACAAAGTTTGCAAAATAGACGGCACCTGTAACTTGCAAGAATGAAAACTTCGCTTCTTGAACAAAAAGGTTCAAAATCGTGCCTAGTATCCTAATATGGAGTAATAGTAACAAAGGATGTGTTTCTAATGTTTCCGTTCCGGACATGATTGTTGTGACACAGACGACACCTGTAACATGCAAGAATCAAAAGTTCGCTTGTGGAAAAAAAGTTCAAAAATGTGCCCAATTATCATAATATGGGGTAATAGTAGCAAAGGATGTGTTTCTATCGTTTCTGTTCCAGACACGAATGTAGCGAAATAGACGACATCCGTAACATGCAAGAATCAAAAGTTCGCTTCCCGAAAAAAAAGTTCAAAAATGTGCCAGATAACCGTAATATGGTGTAAAAGTACCAAGTGAGTGTTTCTAGCAATTCCAATCCGTACACAAAGTTTGCGAAATAGACAGACACCCGTAACTTGCAAGAATCAAAACATCTCTTCCGGAATAAAAAGGTTCAAAAATTTGCCCAATCATCCTAATATGGTGTAATAGCAACAAAGGATGTGTTTCTAATGTTTCCGATCCGGACACAATTGTTGTGAAATAGACGACACCCGTAACATGCAAGAATCATAAGTTCGCTACCGGAACAAAAAAGTTCAAAAATGTGCCAAATAATCATAATATGGTGTAAAAGTATCATGTTAGTGTTTCTAGCATTTTCGATCCGTACACAAAGTTTGTCAAATAGATGGCACCCGTAACATGCAAGAATCAAAACTTCGTTTCTAGAAAAAAGTTCAAAAACGTGCCCAATCATCCTAATATTGTGTAGTAGCTACGAAGGATGTATTTCTAACGTTTTCGTTCCTGACACGAATGTTGTGAAATAGACGGCAGCCGTAACATGCAAGAATCAAAAGTTCGCTTCCGCAACAAAATAGTTCAAAAATGAGCCAAATAACCGTAATATGGTGTAAAAGTACCAAGTGAGTGTTTCAAGCATTTCCGTTCCGTACACAAAGTTTGCAAAATAGACGACACCAGTAACTCATAAGATTAAAACTTCGCTTCTGGAACAAAAAGGTTCATAAACATGTCCAATCATCCTAATATGGTGTAATAGTAACAAAGGTTGTGTTTCTAACGTTTCCGTTCTAGACACGAATGTTGTGAAATAGACGACACCCGTAACATGCAAGAATCAAAAGTTCGCTTCCGAAAAAAAAAGTTCAAAATGTGACAAATAAACATAATATGGTGTAAAAGTACCAAGTGAGTGTTTCTAGCATTTCCGATCCGTACACAAAGTTTGAAAATAGACGACACTTGTGAAATGCAAGAAACAAAAAAGTTCAAAAATGCGCCCAATCATCCTAAAATGTATAATAGTAAAAAGGATGTGTATCTAACGTTTATGTTCCTAGCACGAATGTTGTCACCCGTAACATGCAAGGAACAAAAAGTCCAAAAACATGCCAAATCATCGAAATATGGTGTAATACTACCAACTGATGTGTTTCAAGCATTTCCATTCCATACACAGAGTTTGCGAAATAGACGACACCCATAACTTGAAAGAGTAAAACTTCGCTTACAGAACAAAAAGGTTCATAAACATGTCCAATCATCCTAATATGGTGTAATAGTAACAAAGTATGTGTTTCTAATGTTTCCGTTCCGAACACGAATGTTGTGAAATAGAAGGCACCCATAACATGCAAGAATCAAAAGTTCGCATCCGGAACAAAAAAGTTCAAAAATGTGCCAAATAACCGTAATATGGTGTAAAAGTACCAAGTAAGTGTTTCTAGCATTTCCGATCCGTACACAAAGTTTGCAAAATAGACGGCACCTGTAACTTGCAAGAATGAAAACTTCGCTTCTTGAACAAAAAGGTTCAAAATCGTGCCTAGTAATCCTAATATGGAGTAATAGTAACAAAGGATGTGTTTCTAACGTTTCCGTTCCGGACACGAATGTTGTGAAATAGACGACACCCGTAACATGCAAGAATCAAAAGTTCGCTTCCGAAACAAAAAGTTCAAAATGTGACAAATAAACATAATATGGTGTAAAAGTACCAAGTGAGTGTTTCTAGCATTTCCGATCCGTACACAAAGTTTGAAAAATAGACGACACTTGTGAAATGCAAGAAACAAAAAAGTTCAAAAATGCGCCCAATCATCCTAAAATGTATAATAGTAAAAAGGATGTGTATCTAACGTTTATGTTCCTAGCACGAATGTTGTCACCCGTAACATGCAAGGAACAAAAAGTCCAAAAACATGCCAAATCATCGAAATATGGTGTAATACTACCAACTGATGTGTTTCAAGCATTTCCATTCCATACACAGAGTTTGCGAAATAGACGACACCCATAACTTGAAAGAGTAAAACTTCGCTTACAGAACAAAAAGGTTCATAAACATGTCCAATCATCCTAATATGGTGTAATAGTAACAAAGTATGTGTTTCTAATGTTTCCGTTCCGAACACGAATGTTGTGAAATAGAAGGCACCCATAACATGCAAGAATCAAAAGTTCGCATCCGGAACAAAAAAGTTCAAAAATGTGCCAAATAACCGTAATATGGTGTAAAAGTACCAAGTAAGTGTTTCTAGCATTTCCGATCCGTACACAAAGTTTGCAAAATAGACGGCACCTGTAACTTGCAAGAATGAAAACTTCGCTTCTTGAACAAAAAGGTTCAAAATCGTGCCTAGTAATCCTAATATGGAGTAATAGTAACAAAGGATGTGTTTCTAACGTTTCCGTTCCGGACACGAATGTTGTGAAATAGACGACACCCGTAACATGCAAGAATCAAAAGTTCGCTTCCGAAACAAAAAAGTTCAAAATGTGACAAATAAACATAATATGGTGTAAAAGTACCAAGTGAGTGTTTCTAGCATTTCCGATCCGTACACAAAGTTTGAAAAATAGACGACACTTGTGAAATGCAAGAAACAAAAAAGTTCAAAAATGCGCCCAATCATCCTAAATGTATAATAGTAAAAAGGATATGTATCTAACGTTTATGTTCCTAGCACGAATGTTGTCACCCGTAACATGCAAGGAACAAAAAGTCCAAAAACATGCCAAATCATCGAAATATGGTGTAATACTACCGACTGATGTGTTTCAAGCATTTCCATTCCATACACAGAGTTTGCGAAATAGACGACACCCATAACTTGAAAGAGTAAAACTTCGCTTCCAGAACAAAAAGGTTCATAAACATGTCCAATCATCCTAATATGGTGTAATAGTAACAAAGTATGTGTTTCTAATGTTTCCGTTCCGAACACGAATGTTGTGAAATAGAAGGCACCCATAACATGCAAGAATCAAAAGTTCGCATCCGGAACAAAAAAGTTCAAAAATGTGCCAAATAACCGTAATATGGTGTAAAAGTACCAAGTAAGTGTTTCTAGCATTTCCGATCCGTACACAAAGTTTGCACAATAGACGGCACCTGTAACTTGCAAGAATGAAAACTTCGCTTCTTGAACAAAAAGGTTCAAAATTGTGCCTAGTAATCCTAATATTGAGTAATAGTAACAAAGGATGTGTTTCTAACGTTTCCGTTCCGGACATGAATGTTGTGACACAGACGACACCTGTAACATGCAAGAATCAAAAGTTCGCTTGTGGAAAAAAAAGTTCAAAAATGTGCCCAATTATCATAATATGGGGTAATAGTAGCAAAGGATGTGTTTCTATCGTTTCTGTTCCAGACACGAATGTAGCGAAATAGACGACATCCGTAACATGCAAGAATCAAAAGTTCGCTTCCGGAAAAAAAGTTCAAAAAAGTGCCACATAACCGTAATATGGTGTAAAAGTACCAAGTTAGTGTTTCTAGCATTTCCAATCCGTACACAAAGTTTGCGAAATAGACAGGCACCCGTAACTTGCAAAAATAAAAACATCGCTTCCGGAATAAAAAGGTTCAAAAATTTGCCCAATCATCCTAATATGGTGTAATAGCAACAAAGGATGTGTTTCTAACGTTTCCGTTCCGGACACAATTGTTGTGAAATAGACGACACCCGTAACATGCAAGAATCATAAGTTCGCTACCGAAACAAAAAGTTCAAAAATGTGCCAAATAATCGTAATATCGTGTAAAAGTATCATGTTAGTGCTTCTAGCATTTCCGATCCGCACACAAAGTTTGTCAAATAGATGGCACCCGTAACATGCAAGAATCAAAACTTCGCTTCTAGAAAAAAGGTTCAAAAACGTGCCCAATCATCCTAATATGGTGTAGTAGCAACATAGGATGTGTTTCTAACGTTTCCGTTCCGGACACAATTGTTGTGAATAGACGGCACCTGTAACATGCAAGAATCATAAGTTTGCTACCGGAACAAAAAAGTTCAAAAATGTGCCAAATAATCGTAATATGGTGTAAAAGTATCATGTTAGTGTTTCTAGCATTTTCGATCCGTACACAAAGTTTGTCAAATAATTGGCACCCGTAACATGCAAGAATCAAAACTTCGCTTCTAGAAAAAAGGTTCAAAAACGTGCCCAATCATCCTAATATTGTGTAGTAGCTACGAAGGATGTATTTCTAATGTTTTCGTTCCTGACACGAATGTTGTGAAATAGACGGCAGCCGTAACATGCAAGAATCAAAAGTTCGCTTCCGCAACAAAAAGTTCAAAAATGAGCCAAATAACCGTAATATGATGTAAAAGTACCAAGTGAGTGTTTCAAGCATTTCCGTTCCGTACACAAAGTTTGCAAAATAGACGACACTAGTAACTCATAAGATTAAAACTTCGCTTCTGGAACAAAAGGTTCATAAACATGTCCAATCATCCTAATATGGTGTAATAGTAACAAAGGTTGTGTTTCTAACGTTTCCGTTCTAGACATGAATGTTGTGAAATAGACGACACCCGTAACATGCAAGAATCAAAAGTTCGCTTCCGAACAAAAAAGTTCAAAATGTGACAAATAAACATAATATGGTGTAAAAGTACCAAGTGAGTGTTTCTAGCATTTCCGATCCGTACACAAAGTTTGAAAAGTAGACGACACTTGTGAAATGGAAGAAACAAAAAAGTTCAAAATGCGCCCAATCATCCTAAAATGTATAATAGTAAAAGGATGTGTATCTAACGTTTATGTTCCTAGCACGAATGTTGTCACCCGTAACATGCAAGGAACAAAAAGTCCAAAAACATGCCAAATCATCGAAATATGGTGTAATACTACCAACTGATGTGTTTCAAGCATTTCCATTCCATACACAGAGTTTGCGAAATAGACGACACCCATAACTTGAAAGAGTAAAACTTCGCTTCCAGAACAAAAAGGTTCATAAACATGTCGAATCATCCTAATATGGTGTAATAGTAACAAAGTATGTGTTTCAAATGTTTCCGTTCCGAACACGAATGTTGTGAAATAGAAGGCACCCATAACATGCAAGAATCAAAAGTTTGCATCCGGAACAAAAAAGTTCAAAAATGTGCCAAATAACCGTAATATGGTGTAAAAGTACCAAGTAAGTGTTTCTAGCATTTCCGATCCGTACACAAAGTTTGCAAATTGACGGCACCTGTAACTTGCAAGAATGAAAACTTCGCTTCTTGAACAAAAAGGTTCAAAATCGTGCCTAGTAATCCTAATATGGAGTAATAGTAACAAAGGATGTGTTTCTAACGTTTCCGTTCCGGACATGAATGTTGTGACACAGACGACACCTGTAACATGCAAGAATCAAAAGTTCGCTTTTGGAACAAAAAGTTCAAAAATGTGCCCAATTATCATAATATGGGGTAATAGTAACAAAGGATGTGTTTCTATCGTTTCTGTTCCAAACACGAATGTAGCGAAATAGACGACATCCGTAACATACAAGAATCAAAAGTTCGCTTCTAGAAAAAAAAGTTCAAAAATGTGCCAGATAACCGTAATATGGTGTAAAATTACCAAGTGAGTGTTTCTAGCATTTCCAATCCGTACACAAAGTTTGCGAAATAGACAGGAACTCGTAACTTGCAAGAATCAAAACATCGCTTCTGGAATAAAAAGGTTCAAAAATTGCCCAATCATCCTAATATGGTGTAATAGCAACAAAGGATGTGTTTCTAACGTTTCTGTTCCGGACACAATTGTTGTGAAATAGACGGCACCTGTAACATGCAAGAATCATAAGTTTGCTACCGGAACAAAAAAGTTCAAAAATGTGCCAAATAATCGTAATATGGTGTAAAAGTATCATGTTAGTGTTTCTAGCATTTTCGATCCGTACACAAAGTTTGTCAAATAGATGGCACCCGTAACATGCAAGAATCAAAACTTCGCTTCTAGAAAAAAGGTTCAAAAACGTGCCCAATCATCCTAATATTGTGTAGTAGCTACGAAGGATGTATTTCTAACGTTTTCGTTGCTGACACGAATGTTGTGAAATAGACGGCAGCCGTAACATGCAAGAATCAAAAGTTCGCTTCCGCAACAAAAAAGTTCAAAAATGAGCCAAATAACCGTAATATGATGTAAAAGTACCAAGTGAGTGTTTCAAGCATTTCCGTTCCGTACACAAAGTTTGCAAAATAGACGACACCAGTAACTCATAAGATTAAAACTTCGCTTCTGGAACAAAAAGGTTCATAAACATGTCCAATCATCCTAATATGGTGTAATAGTAACAAAGGTTGTGCTTCTACCGTTTCCGTTCTAGACATGAATGTTGTGAAATAGACGACACCTGTAACATGCAAGAATCAAAAGTTCGCTTCCGAAACAAAAAAGTTCAAAATGTGACAAATAAACATAATATGGTGTAAAAGTACCAAGTGAGTGTTTCTAGCATTTCCGATCCATACACAAAGTTTGAAAAAGAGACGATACTTGTGAAATGCAAGAAACAAAAAAGTTCAAAAATGGGCCCAATCATCCTAAAATGTATAATAGTAAAAAGGATGTGTATCTAACGTTTATGTTCCTAGGACGAATGTTGTCACCCGTAACATGCAAGGAACAAAAAGTCCAAAAACATGCCAAATCATCGAAATATGGTGTAATACTACCAACTGATGTGTTTCAAGCATTTCCATTCCATACACAGAGTTTGCGAAATAGACGACACCCATAACTTGAAAGAGTAAAACTTCGCTTCCAGAACAAAAAGGTTCATAAACATGTCGAATCATCCTAATATGGTGTAATAGTAACAAAGTATGTGTTTCTAATGTTTCCGTTCCGAACACGAATGTTGTGAAATAGAAGGCACCCATAACATGCAAGAATCAAAAGTTCGCATCCGGAACAAAAAAGTTCAAAAATGTGCCAAATAACCGTAATATGGTGTAAAAGTACCAAGTAAGTGTTTCTAGCATTTCCGATCCGTACACAAAGTTTGCAAATTGACGGCACCTGTAACTTGCAAGAATGAAAACTTCGCTTCTTGAACAAAAAGGTTCAAAATCGTGCCTCGTAATCCTAATATGGAGTAATAGTAACAAAGGATGTGTTTCTAACGTTTCCATTCCGGACATGAATGTTGTGACATAGACGACACCTGTAACATGCAAGAATCAAAAGTTCGCTTTGGAACAAAAAGTTCAAAAATGTGCCCAATTATCATAATATGAGGTAATAGTAACAAAGGATGTGTTTCTATCGTTTCTGTTCCAGACACGAATGTAGCGAAATAGACGACATCCGTAACATGCAAGAATCAAAAGTTCGCTTCTGGAAAAAAAGTTCAAAAATGTGCCAGATAACCGTAATATGGTGTAAAATTACCAAGTGAGTGTTTCTAGCATTTCCAATCCGTACACAAAGTTTGCGAAATAGACAGGAACTCGTAACTTGCAAGAATCAAAACATCGCTTCCTGGAATAAAAAGGTTCAAAAATTTGCCCAATCATCCTAATATGGTGTAATAGCAACAAAGGATGTGTTTCTAACGTTTCTGTTCCGGACACAATTGTTGTGAAATAGACGGCACCCTGTAACATGCAAGAATCATAAGTTTCGCTACCGGAACAAAAAGTTCAAAAATGTGCCAAATAATCGTAATATGGTGTAAAAGTATCATGTTAGTGTTTCTAGCATTTTCGATCCGTACACAAAGTTTGTCAAATAGATGGCACCCGTAACATGCAAGAATCAAAACTTCGCTTCTAGAAAAAAAGGTTCAAAAACGTGCCCAATCATCCTAATATTGTGTAGTAGCTACGAAGGATGTATTTCTAACGTTTTCGTTCCTGACACGAATGTTGTGAAATAGACGGCAGCCGTAACATGCAAGAATCAAAAGTTCGCTTCCGCAACAAAAAAGTTCAAAAATGAGCCAAATAACCGTAATATGATGTAAAAGTACCAAGTGAGTGTTTCAAGCATTTCCGTTCCGTACACAAAGTTTGCAAAATAGACGACACCAGTAACTCATAAGATTAAAACTTCGCTTCTGGAACAAAAAGGTTCATAAACATGTCCAATCATCCTAATATGGTGTAATAGTAACAAAGGTTGTGTTTCTAACGTTTCCGTTCTAGACACGAATGTTGTGAAATAGACGACACCCGTAACATGCAAGAATCAAAAGGTCGCTTCCGAAACAAAAAAGTTCAAAATGTGACAAATAAAAGTAATATGGTGTAAAAGTACCAAGTGAGTGTTTCTAGCATTTCCGATCCGTACACAAAGTTTGTCAAATAGATGACACCCGTAACATGCAAGAATCAAAACTTCGCTTCTAGAAAAAAGGTTCAAAAATGTGCCCAATCATCCTAATATTGTGTAGTAGCTACGAAGGATGAATTTCTAACATTTTCGTTCCTGACACGAATGTTGTGAAATAGATGACAGCCGTAACATACAAGAATCAAAAGTTCGCTTCCGCAACAAAAAAGTTCAAAAATGAGCCAAATAACCGTAATATGGTGTAAAAGTACCAAGTGAGTGTTTCACGCATTTCCGTTCCGTACACAAAGTTTGCAAAATAGACGACACCAGTAACTCATAAGATTAAAACTTCGCTTCTGGAACAAAAAGGTTCATAAATATGTCCAATCATCCTAATATGGTGTAATAGTAACAAAGGTTTGGTGTTTCTAACGTTTCCGTTCTAGACATGAATGTGTGAAATAGTGACGACACCCGTAACATGCAAGAATCAAAAGTTCGCTTCCGAAACAAAAAAGTTCACAATGTGACAAAAAACATAATATGGTGTTAAAATTACCAAGTGCGTGTTCTAGCATTTCGATGCGTACACAAAGTTTGAAAAATAGACGACACTTGTGGAAATGCAAGAAACAAAAAAGTCCAAAAATGCGCCCAATCATCCTAAAATGTATAATAGTAAAAAGATGTGTATCTAAGTTTATGTCCTAGCACGAAGTTGTTAAATAGAGGCACTCATAACATGCAAGAAATCAAAGTTCGCATCGGAACAAAAAAGTTCAAAAATGTGCCAAATAACCGTATATGGTGTCAAAAGTACCAAGTAAGTGTTTCTTAGCATTTCTGATCCGTACACAACGTTTGCAAAATAGACGGCACCCTGTAACTTGCACAAGATGAAAACTTCGCTTCTTGAACAAAAGGTTCAAAATCGTGCCTAGTAATCCTAATATGGAGTAATAGTAACAACGGATGTGTTTCTAATGTTTCCGTTCCGGACATGAATGTTGTGACAGACGACACCTGTAACATGCAAGAATCAAAAGTTTTCTTTTGGAACAAAAACGTTCAAAATGTGCCCAATTATAATAATATGGGGTAATAGTAACAAAGGATGAGTTTCTATCATTTCTGTTCCAGACACAAATGTAGCAAAATAGAAGACATCCGTAACATGCAAGAATCAAAAGTTCGCTTCCGGAAAAAAAGTTCAAAAATGTGCCAGATAACCGTAATATGGTGTAAAAGTACCAAGTGAGTGTTTCTAGCATTTCCAATCCGTACACAAAGTTTGCGAAATAGACGGCACCCGTAACTTGCAAGAATCAAAACATCGCTTCCGGAATAAAAAGGTTCAAAAATTTGCCCAATCATCCTAATATGTTGTAATAGCAACAAAGGATGTGTTTCTAACGTTTCTGTTCCGGACACAATTGTTGTGAAATAGACGGCACCCGTAACATGCAAGAATCATAAGTTCGAGACCGGAACAAAAAAGTTCAAAAATGTGCCAAATAATCGTAATATGGCGTAAAAGTATCATGTTAGTGTTTCTAGCATTTTCGATCCATACACAAAGTTTGTCAAATAGATGGCACCCGTAACATGCAAGAATCAAAACTTCGCTTCTAGAAAAAAGGTTCAAAAATGTGGCCAATCATCCTAATATTGTGTAGTAGCTACGAAGGATGTATTTCTAACGTTTTCATTCCTGACACGAATGTTGTGAAATAGACGGCAGCCGTAACATGCAAGAATCAAAAGTTCGCTTCCGCAACAAAAAAGTTCAAAAATGTGCCAAATAACAGTAATATGGTGTAAAAGTACCAAGTGAGTGTTTCAAGCATTTCCGTTCCGTACACAAAGTTTGCAAAATAGACGACACCAGTAACTCATAAGATTAAAACTTCGCTTCTGGAACAAAAAGGTTCATAAACATGTCCAATCATCCTAATATGGTGTAATAGTAACAAAGGTTGTGTTTCTAACGTTTCTGTTCTAGACATGAATGTTGTGAAATAGACGACACCCGTAACATGCAAGAATCAAAAGGTCGCTTCCGAAACAAAAAAGTTCAAAATGTGACAAATAAAAATAATATGGTGTAAAAGTACCAAGTGAGTGTTTCTAGCATTTCCGATCCGTACACAAAGTTTGTCAAATAGATGACACCCGTAACATGCAAGAATCAAAACTTCGCTTCTAGAAAAAAGGTTCAAAAACATGCCCAATCATCCTAATATTGTGTAGTAGCTACGAAGGATGTATTTCTAACGTTTTCGTTCCTGACACGAATGTTGTGAAATAGATGACAGCCGTAACATACAAGAATCAAAAGTTCGCTTCCGCAACAAAAAAGTTCAAAAATGAGCCAAATAACCGTAATATGGTGTAAAAGTACAAAGTGAGTGTTTCACGCATTTCCGTTCCGTACTCAAAATTTGCAAAATAGACGACACCAGTAACTCATAAGATTAAAACTTCGCTTCTGGAACAAAAAGGTTCATAAACATGTCCAATCATCCTAATATGGTGTAATAGTAACAAAGGTTGTGTTTCTAACGTTTCCGTTCTAGACATGAATGTTGTGAAATAGACGACACCCGTAACATGCAAGAATCAAAAGTTCGCTTCCGAAACAAAAAAGTTCAAAATGTGACAAATCTCTACTAATATAAAGCGTGAAGTGGTCGTCCGTCCGCCCGTCCGCACCGCGCGCACCGCGCCCTCCCCGCGCAGCGCGCAGCGCATTCTCGGCCCAGCACAGTAGCCATACCGGCCCAATAAGCCTGCCCGCCGCCTCGCTCGGCCGCCGTGCTCCCTCCCGTCCGCGCGCAGCGCGCTAGCAGTCCGCGCGCAGCGCAACTGCCTAAACCCTAACCCTAACGCCGCTCACCGTCGCTCGCCCGCTCCGTCGCGGGCTAAACTTGGCCCCTCGGGTCGTCGCACCGCCGCTCGCCGGAGGCCGGGAAGAGGCCGGCGTAGCCCTCGGGACCCTCGGTTTTTGGCCGTCGTGGGCTAGCTCGACGGAGCCCCGCTCACCCTCGGGTGAGCGAGGTGCTCCGGCGAGCTAGCCGGTGGCGGTCGGCCGCCGGTCGCCGCCGCGCGCACGCGCCGCCGCGCGTCGCCGCTCTCGCTCTCGGGCCGAAGGGGGGGAATGTTTTAGGGTTAGGTTTTCGCCGGCGCGTGGGTTTTTATGCGGGCGAAAATGGCGCCTGGCCGTCGGATCAGATCCGACGGCCAGGATTAACTGGATCTAAATCGGCCCAGGCGGACGGGAGGTTTCCTGGCCCAGGCCCAGGTTGCGGGTGCGCGCGCGCGCCGAATTCCTGGCCTGGGCCCAGGACTTCTTCGGCCTACCGAAAGGCGCTCTTGGGCCAGGCCTTTTTGCACTGTTGGGCCGAAATTTGCTTTTAATTTTTCCAGAATTAAGAAATTATTTTCTGTTTTTAATTATTCTCTGGAAAGTAAGAAAAATTCCCCAAAATAAGATAAAATTGAGTTTGATGCAGGGATAATTTTATAAATTTCATCACATTCAATAGTATTATTCTAAATTTTATGAGATTTTTTTAGAGCATTTTCTATGTTGTTTTCCGATTTTTATAAGACGAACGTCCTATTTAAATTTGAGAATAATTTAAATGTGTTCGGAAAATATATCATGTTCTAAATAGTTTTGCCGTTAAAATTATGTATCCGCTGCAACGCACGGGCCTCTCACTAGTAAACATAATATGGTGTAAAAGTACCAAGTGAGTGTTTCTAGCATTTCCGATCCGTACCCAAAGTTTGAAAAATAGACGACACTTGTGAAATGCAAGAAACAAAAAAGTTCAAAAATGCGCCCAATCATCCTAAAATGTATAATAGTAAAAAGGATGTGTATCTAACGTTTATGTTCCTAGCACGAATGTTGTCACCCGAAACAAGCAAGGAACAAAAAGTCAAAAAACATGCCAAATCATCGAAATATGGTGTAATACTACCAACTGATGTGTTTCAAGCATTTCCATTCCATACACAAAGTTTGCGAAATAGACGACACCCATAACTTGAAAGAGTAAAACTTCGCTTCCAGAACAAAAAGGTTCATAAACATGTCCAATCATCCTAATATGCTGTAATAGTAACAAAGTATGTGTTTCTAATGTTTCCGTTCCGAACACGAATGTTGTGAAATAGAAGGCACCCATAACATGCAAGAATCAAAAGTTCGCATCCGGAACAAAAAAGTTCAAAAATGTGCCAAATAACCGTAATATGGTGTAAAAGTACCAAGTAAGTGTTTCTAGCATTTCCGATCCGTACACAAAGTTTGCAAAATAGACGGCACCTGTAACTTGCAAGAATGAAAACTTCGCTTCTTGAACAAAAAGGTTCAAAATCGTGCCAAGTAATCCTAATATGGAGTAATAGTAACAAAGGATGTGTTTCTAACATTTCCGTTCTAGACACGAATGTTGTGAAATAGACGACACCCGTAACATGCAAGAATCAAAAGTTCGCTTCCGAAACAAAAAAGTTCAAAATGTGACAAATAAACATAATATGGTGTAAAAGTACCAAGTGAGTGTTTCTAGCATTTCTGATCCGTACACAAAGTTTGAAAAATATACGACACTTGTGAAATGCAAGAAACAAAAAAGTTCAAAAATGCGCCCAATCATCCTAAAATGTATAATAGTAAAAAGGATGTGTATCTAACGTTTATGTTCCTAGCACGAATGTTGTCACCCGTAACATGCAAGGAACAAAAAGTCCAAAAACATGCCAAATCATCGAAATATGGTGTAATACTACCAACTTATGTGTTTCAAGCATTTCCATTCCATACACAAAGTTTGCGAAATAGACGACACCCATAACTTGAAAGAGTAAAACTTCGCTTCCAGAACAAAAAGGTTCATAAACATGTCCAATCATCCTAATTCGGTGTAATAATAACAAAGGATGTGTTTCTAACGTTTCCGTTCCGGACATGAATGTTGTGAAATAGATGGCACCCGTAACATGCAAGAATCAAACGTTTGCTTCCAGAACAAAAAAGTTCAAAAATGTGCAAAATAACCGTAATATGGTGTAGAAGTACCTAAGTGAGTGTTTATAGAATTCTCGATCCGTACACAGAGTTTGCGAAATAAACAGCACCCGTAACTTGCAAGATTAAAACTTCGCTTCTCGAATGAAAAGGTCATAAACATGTCCAATCATCCTAATATGGTGTAATAGTAACAAAGTATGTGTTTCTAATGTTTCCGTTCCGAACACGAATGTTGTGAAATAGAAGGCACCCATAACATGCAAGAATCAAAAGTTCGCATCCGGAACAAAAAAGTTCAAAAATGTGCCAAATAACCGTAATATGGTGTAAAAGTACCAAGTAAGTGTTTCTAGCATTTCCGATCCGTACACAAAGTTTGCAAAATAGACGGCACCAGTAACTTGCAAGAATGAAAACTTCGCTTCTTGAACAAAAAGGTTCAAAATCGTGCCTAGTAATCCTAATATGGAGTAATAGTAACAAAGGATGTGTTTCTAACGTTTCCGTTCCGGACACGAATGTTGTGAAATAGACGACACCCGTAACATGCAAGAATCAAAAGTTCGCTTCCGAAACAAAAAAGTTCAAAATGTGACAAATAAACATAATATGGTGTAAAAGTACCAAGTGAGTGTTTCTAGCATTTCCGATCCGTACACAAAGTTTGAAAAATAGACGACACTTGTGAAATGCAAGAAACAAAAAAGTTCAAAAATGCGCCCAATCATCCTAAAATGGTATAATAGTAAAAAGGATATGTATCTAACGTTTATGTTCCTAGCATGAATGTTGTCACCCGTAACATGCAAGGAACAAAAAGTCCAAAAACATGCCAAATCATCGAAATATGGTGTAATACTACCAACTGATGTGTTTCAAGCATTTCCATTCCATACACAGAGTTTGCGAAATAGACGACACCCATAACTTGAAAGAGTAAAACTTCGCTTCCAGAACAAAAAGGTTCATAAACATGTCCAATCATCCTAATATGGTGTAATAGTAACAAAGTATGTGTTTCTAATGTTTCCTGTTCCGAACACGAATGTTGTGAAATAGAAGGCACCCATAACATGCAAGAATCAAAAGTTCGCATCCGGAACAAAAAAGTTCAAAAATGTGCCAAATAACCGTAATATGGTGTAAAGTACCAAGTAAGTGTTTCTAGCATTTCCGATCCGTACACAAAGTTTGCACAATAGACGGCACCTGTAACTTGCAATAATGAAAACTTCGCTTCTTGAACAAAAAGGTTCAAAATCGTGCCTAGTAATCCTAATATTGAGTAATAGTAACAAAGGATGTGTTTCTAACGTTTCCGTTCCGGACATGAATGTTGTGACACAGACGACACCTGTAACATGCAAGAATCAAAAGTTCGCTTGTGGAAAAAAAATTTCAAAAATGTGCCCAATTATCATAATATGGGGTAATAGTAGCAAAGGATGTGTTTCTATCGTTTCTGTTCCAGACACGAATGTAGCGAAATAGACGACATCCGTAACATGCAAGAATCAAAAGTTCGCTTCCGGAAAAAAAGTTCAAAAAGTGCCACATAACCGTAATATGGTGTAAAAGTACCAAGTTAGTGTTTCTAGCATTTCCAATCCGTACACAAAGTTTGCGAAATAGACAGGCACCCGTAACTTGCAAGAATAAAAACATCGCTTCCGGAATAAAAAGGTTCAAAAATTTGCCCAATCATCCTAATATGGTGTAATAGCAACAAAGGATGTGTTTCTAACGTTTCCGTTCCGGACACAATTGTTGTGAAATAGACGGCACCCGTAACATGCAAGAATCATAAGTTCGCTACCGGAACAAAAAAGTTCAAAAATGTGCCAAATAATCGTAATATCGTGTAAAAGTATCATGTTAGTGTTTCTAGCATTTTCGATCCGCACACAAAGTTTGTCAAATAGATGGCACCCGTAACATGCAAGAATCAAAACTTCGCTTCTAGAAAAAAGGTTCAAAAACGTGCCCAATCATCCTAATATTGTGTAGTAGTTACGAAGGATGTATTTCTAATGTTTTCGTTCCTGACATGAATGTTGTGAAATAGACGGCAGCCGTAACATGCAAGAATCAAAAGTTCGCTTCAGCAACAAAAAAGTTCAAAAATGTGCCAAATAACCGTAATATGGTGTAAAAGTACCAAGTGAGTGTTTCAAGCATTTCCGTTCTGTACACAAAGTTTGCGAAATAGATGACACCAGTAACTCATAAGATTAAAACTTCGCTTCTGGAACAAAAAGGTTCATAACATGTCCAATCATCCTAATATGGTGTAATAGTAACAAAGGTTGTGTTTCTAACGTTTCCGTTCTGTACACGAATGTTGTGAAATAGACGACACCCGTAACATGCAAGAATCAAAAGTTCGCTTCCGAAACAAAAAAGTTCAAAATGTGACAAATAAACATAATATGGTGTAAAAGTACCAAGTGAGTGTTTCTAGCATTTCCAATCCGTACACAAAGTTTGCGAAATAGACGGCACCCGTAACTTGCAAGAATCAAAACATCGCTTCCGGAACAAAAAGGTTCAAAAATGTGCCCAATCATCCTAATATGGTGTAATAGCAACAAAGGATGTGTTTCTAACGTTTCCGTTCCGGACACAATTGTTGTGAAATAGACGGCACCCGTAACATGCAAGAATCATAAGTTCGCTACCGGAACAAAAAAGTTCAAAAATGTGCCAAATAATCGTAATATGGTGTAAAAGTATCATGTTAGTGTTTCTAGCGTTTTCGATCCGTACACAAAGTTTGCCAAATAGATGACACCCGTAACATGCAAGAATCAAAACTTCGCTTCTAGAAAAAAGGTTCAAAAACTGTGCCCAATCATCCTAATATTGTGTAATAGCTACGAAGGATGTATTTCTAATGTTTTCGTTCCTGACATGAATGTTGTGAAATAGACGGCAGCCGTAACATGCAAGAATCAAAAGTTCGCTTCCGCAACAAAAAAGTTCAAAAATGTGCCAAATAACCGTAATATGGTGTAAAAGTACCAAGTGAGTGTTTCAAGCATTTCCGTTCCGTACACAAAGTTTGCGAAAATAGACGACACCAGTAACTCATAAGATTAAAACTTCGCTTCTGGAACAAAAAGGTTCATAAACATGTCCAATCATCCTAATATGGTGTAATAGTAACAAAGGTTGTGTTTCTAACGTTTCGTTCTGTACACGAATGTTGTGAAATAGACGACACCCGTAACATGCAAGAATCAAAAGTTCGCTTCCGAAACAAAAAAGTTCAAAATGTGACAAATAAACATAATATGGTGTAAAAGTACCAAGTGAGTGTTTCTAGCATTTCCGATCCGTACACAAAGTTTGAAAAATAGACGACACTTGTAAAATGCAAGAAACAAAAAAGTTCAAAAATGCGCCCAATCATCCTAAAATGGTATAATAGTAAAAAGGATGTGTATCTAACGTTTATGTTCCTAGCACGAATGTTGTCACCCGTAACATGCAAGGAACAAAAAGTCCAAAAACATGCCAAATCATCGAAATATGGTGTAATACTACCAACTGATGTGTTTCAAGCATTTCCATTCCATACACAGAGTTTGCGAAATAGACGACACCCATAACTTGAAAGAGTAAAACTTCGCTTCCAGAACAAAAAGGTTCATAAACATGTCGAATCATCCTAATATGGTGTAATAGTAACAAAGTATGTGTTTCTAATGTTTCCGTTCCGAACACGAATGTTGTGAAATAGAAGGCACCCATAACATGCAAGAATCAAAAGTTTGCATCCGGAACAAAAAAGTTCAAAAATGTGCCAAATAACCGTAATATGGTGTAAAAGTACCAAGTAAGTGTTTCTAGCATTTCCGATCCGTACACAAAGTTTGCAAATTGACGGCACCTGTAACTTGCAAGAATGAAAACTTCGCTTCTTGAACAAAAAGGTTCAAAATCGTGCCTAGTAATCCTAATATGGAGTAATAGTAACAAAGGATGTGTTTCTAACGTTTCCGTTCCGGACATGAATGTTGTGACATAGACGACACCTGTAACATGCAAGAATCAAAAGTTCGCTTCTGGAACAAAAAAGTTCAAAAATGTGCCCAATTATCATAATATGAGGTAATAGTAACAAAGGATGTGTTTCTATCAGTTTCTGTTCCAGACACGAATGTAGCGAAATAGACGACATCCGTAACATGCAAGAATCAAAAGTTCGCTTTCGGAAAAAAAGTTCAAAAATGTGCCAGATAACCGTAATATGGTGTAAAGTACCAAGTGAGTGTTTCTAGCATTTCCAATCCGTACACAAAGTTTGCGAAATAGACGGCACCCGTAACTTGCAAGAATCAAAACATCGCTTCCGGAACTAAAAAGGTTCAAAAATTTGCCCAATCATCCTAATATGGTGTAATAGCAACAAAGGATGTGTTTCTAACGTTTCCGTTCCGGACACAATTGTTGTGAAATAGACGGCACCCGTAACATGCAAGAATCATAAGTTCGCTACCGGAACAAAAAAGTTCAAAAATGTGCCAAATAATCGTAATATGGTGTAAAAGTATCATGTTAGTGTTTCTAGCATTTTCGATCCGTACACAAAGTTTGTCAAATAGATGACACCCGTAACATGCAAGAATCAAAACTTCGCTTCTAGAAAAAAGGTTCAAAAACGTGCCCAATCATCCTAATATTGTGTAATAGTTACGAAGGATGTATTTCTAATGTTTTCGTTCCTGACATGAATGTTGTGAAATAGACGGCAGCCGTAACATGCAAGAATCAAAAGTTCGCTTCAGCAACAAAAAAGTTCAAAAATGTGCCAAATAACCGTAATATGGTGTAAAAGTACCAAGTGAGTGTTTCAAGCATTTCCGTTCTGTACACAAAGTTTGCGAAATAGACGACACCAGTAACTCATAAGATTAAAACTTCGCTTCTGGAACAAAAAGGTTCATAAACATGTCCAATCATCCTAATATGGTGTAATAGTAACAAAGGTTGTGTTTCTAACGTTTCCGTTCTGGACATGAATGTTGTGAAATAGACGACACCCGTAACATGCAAGAATCAAAAGTTCGCTTCCGAAACAAAAAAGTTCAAAATGTGACAAATAAACATAATATGGTGTAAAAGTACCAAGTGAGTGTTTCTAGCATTTCCGATCCGTACACAAAGTTTGAAAAATAGACGACACTTGTAAATGCAAGAAACAAAAAAGTTCAAAAATGCGCCCAATCATCCTAAAATGTATAATAGTAAAAAGGATGTGTATCTAACGTTTATGTTCCTAGCACGAATGTTGTCACCCGTAACATGCAAGGAACAAAAAGTCCAAAAACATGCCAAATCATCGAAATATGGTGTAATACTACCAACTGATGTGTTTCAAGCATTTCCATTCCATACACAAAGTTTGCGAAATAGACGACACCCATAACTTGAAAGAGTAAAACTTCGCTTCCAGAACAAAAAGGTTCATAAACATGTCCAATCATCCTAATATGGTGTAATAATAACAAAGTATGTGTTTCTAATGTTTCCGTTCCGAACACGAATGTTGTGAAATAGACGGCACCCATAACATGCAAGAATCAAAAGTTCGCATCCGGAACAAAAAAGTTCAAAAATGTGCCAAATAACCGTAATATGGTGTAAAAGTACCAAGTAAGTGTTTCTAGCATTTCCGATCCGTACACAAAGTTTGCAAATAGACGGCACCTGTAACTTGCAAGAATGAAAACTTCGCTTCTTGAACAAAAGGTTCAAAATCGTGCCTAGTAATCCTAATATGGAGTAATAGTAACAAAGGATGTGTTTCTAACGTTTCCGTTCCGGACATGAATGTTGTGACATAGACGACACCTGTAACATGCAAGAATCAAAAGTTCGCTTCTGGAACAAAAAGTTCAAAAATGTGCCCAATTATCATAATATGGGGTAATAGTAACAAAGGATGTGTTTCTATCATTTCTGTTCCAGACACGAATGTAGCGAAATAGACGACATCCGTAACATGCAAGAATCAAAAGTTCGCTTCGGAAAAAAAGTTCAAAAATGTGCCAGATAACCGTAATATGGTGTAAAAGTACCAAGTGAGTGTTTCTAGCATTTCCAATCCGTACACAAAGTTTGCGAAATAGACGGCACCCGTAACTTGCAAGAATCAAAACATCGCTTCCGGAATAAAAAGGTTCAAAAATTTGCCCAATCATCCTAATATGGTGTAATAGCAACAAAGGATGTGTTTCTAACGTTTCCGTTCCGGACACAATTGTTGTGAAATAGACGGCACCCGTAACATGCAAGAATCATAAGTTCGCTACCGGAACAAAAAAGTTCAAAAATGTGCCAAATAATCGTAATATGGTGTAAAAGTATCATGTTAGTGTTTCTAGCATTTTCGATCCGTACACAAAGTTTGTCAAATAGATGACACCCGTAACATGCAAGAATCAAAACTTCGCTTCTAGAAAAAAGGTTCAAAAACGTGCCCAATCATCCTAATATTGTGTAATAGCTACGAAGGATGTATTTCTAACGTTTTCGTTCCTGACATGAATGTTGTGAAATAGACGGCAGCCGTAACATGCAAGAATCAAAAGTTCGCTTCCGCAACAAAAAAGTTCAAAAATGTGCCAAATAACCGTAATATGGTGTAAAAGTACCAAGTGAGTGTTTCAAGCATTTCCGTTCCGTACACAAAGTTTGCAAAATAGACGACACCAGTAACTCATAAGATTAAAACTTCGCTTCTGGAACAAAAAGGTTCATAAACATGTCCAATCATCCTAATATGGTGTAATAGTAACAAAGGTTGTGTTTCTAACGTTTCCGTTCTGGACACGAATGTTGTGAAATAGACGACACCCGTAACATGCAAGAATCAAAAGTTCGCTTCCGAAACAAAAAAGTTCAAAATGTGACAAATAAACATAATATGGTGTAAAAGTACCAAGTGAGTGTTTCTAGCATTTCCGATCCGTACACAAAGTTTGAAAAATAGACGACACTTGTAAAATGCAAGAAACAAAAAGTTCAAAAATGGGCCCAATCATCCTAAAATGTATAATAGTAACAAGGATGTGTATCTAACGTTATGTTCCTAGCACGAATGTTGTCACCCGTAACATGCAAGGAACAAAAAGTCCAAAAACATGCCAAATCATCGAAATATGGTGTAATACTACCAACTGATGTGTTTCAAGCATTTCCATTCCATACACAGAGTTTGCGAAATAGACGACACCCATAACTTGAAAGAGTAAAACTTCGCTTCCAGAACAAAAAGGTTCATAAACATGTCGAATCATCCTAATATGGTGTAATAGTAACAAAGTATGTGTTTCTAATGTTTCCAGTTCCGAACACGAATGTTGTGAAATAGAAGGCACCCATAACATGCAAGAATCAAAAGTTCGCATCCGGAACAAAAAAGTTCAAAAATGTGCCAAATAACCGTAATATGGTGTAAAAGTACCAAGTAAGTGTTTCTAGCATTTCCGATCCGTACACAAAGTTTGCAAATTGACGGCACCATTAACTTGCAAGAATGAAAACTTCGCTTCTTGAACAAAAAGGTTCAAAATCGTGCCTAGTAATCCTAATATGGAGTAATAGTAACAAAGGATGTGTTTCTAACGTTTCCGTTCCGGACATGAATGTGGTGACATAGACGACACCTGTAACATGCAAGAATCAAAAGTTCGCTTATGGAACAAAAAGTTCAAAAATGTGCCCAATTATCATAATATGAGGTAATAGTAACAAAGGATGTGTTTCTATCGTTTCCTGTTCCAGACACGAATGTAGCGAAATAGACGACATCCGTAACATGCAAGAATCAAAAGTTCGCTTTCGGAAAAAAAGTTCAAAAATGTGCCAGATAACCGTAATATGGTGTAGAAGTACCAAGTGAGTGTTTCTAGCATTTCCAATCCGTACACAAAGTTTGCGAAATAGACGGCACCCGTAACTTGCAAGAATCAAAACATCGCTTCCGGAACAAAAAGGTTCAAAAATGTGCCCAATCATCCTAATATGGTGTAATAGCAACAAAGGATGTGTTTCTAACGTTTCCGTTCCGGACACAATTGTTGTGAAATAGACGGCAC
Organism: Zizania palustris; assembly: GCA_019279435.1. Lineage (NCBI taxonomy): Eukaryota > Viridiplantae > Streptophyta > Magnoliopsida > Poales > Poaceae > Zizania > Zizania palustris. The sequence goes on from JAAALK010000038.1 coordinate 29,576, forward strand.
CCGTAACATGCAAGAATCAAAAGTTCGCTACCGGAACAAAAAAGTTCAAAAATGTGCCAAATAATCGTAATATGGTGTAAAAGTATCATGTTAGTGTTTCTAGCATTTTCGATCCGTACACAAAGTTTGCCAAATAGATGACACCCGTAACATGCAAGAATCAAAACTTCGCTTCTAGAAAAAAGGTTCAAAACGTGCCCAATCATCCTAATATTGTGTAATAGTTACAAAGGATGTATTTCTAATGTTTTCGTTCCTGACATGAATGTTGTGAAATAGACGGCAGCCGTAACATGCAAGAATCAAAAGTTCGCTTCAGCAACAAAAAAGTTCAAAAATGTGCCAAATAACCGTAATATGGTGTAAAAGTACCAAGTGAGTGTTTCAAGCATTTCCGTTCTGTACACAAAGTTTGCGAAATAGACGACACCAGTAACTCATAAGATTAAAACTTCGCTTCTGGAACAAAAAGGTTCATAAACATGTCCAATCATCCTAATATGGTGTAATAGTAACAAAGGTTGTGTTTCTAACGTTTCCGTTCTGTACACGAATGTTGTGAAATAGACGACACCCGTAACATGCAAGAATCAAAAGTTCGCTTCCGAAACAAAAAAGTTCAAAATGTGACAAATAAACATAATATGGTGTAAAAGTACCAAGTGAGTGTTTCTAGCATTTCCGATCCGTACACAAAGTTTGAAAAATAGACGACACTTGTAAAATGCAAGAAACAAAAAAGTTCAAAAATGCGCCCAATCATCCTAAAATGGTATAATAGTAAAAAGGATGTGTATCTAACGTTTATGTTCCTAGCACGAATGTTGTCACCCGTAACATGCAAGGAACAAAAAGTCCAAAAACATGCCAAATCATCGAAATATGGTGTAATACTACCAACTGATGTGTTTCTAGCATTTCCATTCCATACACAAAGTTTGCGAAATAGACGACACCCATAACTTGAAAGAGTAAAACTTCGCTTCCAGAACAAAAGGTTCATAAACATGTCCAATCATCCTAATATGCTGTAATAGTAACAAAGTATGTGTTTCTAATGTTTTCCGTTCCGAACACGAATGTTGTGAAATAGAAGGCACCCATAACATGCAAGAATCAAAAGTTCGCATCCGGAACAAAAAAGTTCAAAAATGTGCAAATAACCGTAATATGGTGTAAAAGTACCAAGTAAGTGTTTCTAGCATTTCCGATCCGTACACAAAGTTTGCAAAATAGACGGCACCTGTAACTTGCAAGAATGAAAACTTCGCTTCTTGAACAAAAAGGTTCAAAATCGTGCCAAGTAATCCTAATATGGAGTAATAGTAACAAAGGATGTGTTTCTAACGTTTCCGTTCTAGACACGAATGTTGTGAAATAGACGACACCCGTAACATGCAAGAATCAAAAGTTCGCTTCCGAAACAAAAAAGTTCAAAATGTGACAAATAAACGTAATATGGTGTAAAAGTACCAAGTGAGTGTTTCTAGCATTTCCGATCCGTACACAAAGTTTGAAAAATAGACGACACTTGTAAAATGCAAGAAACAAAAAAGTTCAAAAATGCGCCCAATCATCCTAAAATGGTATAATAGTAAAAAGGATGTGTATCTAACGTTTATGTTCCTAGCACGAATGTTGTCACCCGTAACATGCAAGGAACAAAAAGTCCAAAAACATGCCAAATCATCGAAATATGGTGTAATACTACCAACTGATGTGTTTCTAGCATTTCCATTCCATACACAAAGTTTGCGAAATAGACGACACCCATAACTTGAAAGAGTAAAACTTCGCTTCCAGAACAAAAAGGTTCATAAACATGTCCAATCATCCTAATATGGTGTAATAATAACAAAGGATGTGTTTCTAACGTTTCCGTTCCGGACACGAATGTTGTGAAATAGATGGCACCCGTAACATGCAAGAATCAAAAGTTTGCTCCCGGAACAAAAAAGTTCAAAAATGTGCCAAATAACCGTAATATGGTGTAGAAGTACCAAGTGAGTGTTTATAGAATTTTCGATCCGTACACAGAGTTTGCGAAATAAACAGCAGCCGTAACTTGCAAGATTAAAACTTCGCTTCTCGAATGAAAAGGATCATAAACATGTCCAATCATCCTAATATGGTGTAATAGTAACAAAGTATGTGTTTCTAATGTTTCCGTTCCGAACACGAATGTTGTGAAATAGACGGCACCCATAACATGCAAGAATCAAAAGTTCGCATCCGGAACAAAAAGTTCAAAAATGTGCCAAATAACCGTAATATGGTGTAAAAGTACCAAGTGAGTGTTTCTAGCATTTCCGATCCGTACACAAAGTTTGCAAAATAGACGGCACCCATAACTTGCAAGAATGAAAACTTCGCTTCTTGAACAAAAAGGTTCAAAATCGTGCCTAGTAATCCTAATATGGTGTAATAGTAACAAAGGATGTGTTTATAACGTTTCCGTTCCGGACATGAATGTGGTGACATAGACGACACCTGTAACATGCAAGAATCAAAAGTTCGCTTATGGAACAAAAAAGTTCAAAAATGTGCCCAATTATCATAATATGAGGTAATAGTAACAAAGGATGTGTTTCTATCGTTTCCGTTCCAGACACGAATGTAGCGAAATAGACGACATCCGTAACATGCAAGAATCAAAAGTTCGCTTTCGGAAAAAAAGTTCAAAAATGTGCCAGATAACCGTAATATGGTGTAGAAGTACCAAGTGAGTGTTTCTAGCATTTCCAATCCGTACACAAAGTTTGCGAAATAGACGGCACCCGTAACTTGCAAGAATCAAAACATCGCTTCCGGAACAAAAAGGTTCAAAAATGTGCCCAATCATCCTAATATGGTGTAATAGCAACAAAGGATGTGTTTCTAACGTTTCCGTTCCGGACACAATTGTTGTGAAATAGACGGCACCCGTAACATGAGAGAATCAAAGTTCGCTACCGGAACAAAAAAGTTCAAAAATGTGCCAAATAATCGTAATATGGTGTAAAAGTATCATGTTAGTGTTTCTAGCGTTTTCGATCCGTACACAAAGTTTGCCAAATAGATGACACCCGTAACATGCAAGAATCAAAACTTCGCTTCTAGAAAAAAGGTTCAAAAACGTGCCCAATCATCCTAATATTGTGTAATAGTTACAAAGGATGTATTTCTAATGTTTTCGTTCCTGACATGAATGTTGTGAAATAGACGGCAGCCGTAACATGCAAGAATCAAAAGTTCGCTTCAGCAACAAAAAAGTTCAAAAATGTGCCAAATAACCGTAATATGGTGTAAAAGTACCAAGTGAGTGTTTCAAGCATTTCCGTTCTGTACACAAAGTTTGCGAAATAGACGACACCAGTAACTCATAAGATTAAAACTTCGCTTCTGGAACAAAAAGGTTCATAAACATGTCCAATCATCCTAATATGGTGTAATAGTAACAAAGGTTGTGTTTCTAACGTTTCCGTTCTAGTACACGAATGTTGTGAAATAGACGACACCCGTAACATGCAAGAATCAAAAGTTCGCTTCCGAAACAAAAAAGTTCAAAATGTGACAAATAAACATAATATGGTGTAAAAGTACCAAGTGAGTGTTTCTAGCATTTCCGATCCGTACACAAAGTTTGAAAAATAGACGACACTTGTAAATGCAAGAAACAAAAAAGTTCAAAAATGCGCCCAATCATCCTAAAATGGTATAATAGTAAAAAGGATGTGTATCTAACGTTTATGTTCCTAGCACGAATGTTGTCACCCGTAACATGCAAGGAACAAAAAGTCCAAAAACATGCCAAATCATCGAAATATGGTGTAATACTACCAACTGATGTGTTTCAAGCATTTCCATTCCATACACAAAGTTTGCGAAATAGACGACACCCATAACTTGAAAGAGTAAAACTTCGCTTCCAGAACAAAAAGGTTCATAAACATGTCCAATCATCCTAATATGGTGTAATAGTAACAAAGTATGTGTTTCTATCGTTTCCGTTCCAGACACGAATGTAGCGAAATAGACGACATCCGTAACATGCAAGAATCAAAAGTTCGCTTTCGGAAAAAAAAGTTCAAAAATGTGCCAGATAACCGTAATATGGTGTAGAAGTACCAAGTGAGTGTTTCTAGCATTTCCAATCCGTACACAAAGTTTGCGAAATAGACGGCACCCGTAACTTGCAAGAATCAAAACATCGCTTCCGGAATAAAAAGGTTCAAAAATTTGCCCAATCATCCTAATATGGTGTAATAGCAACAAAGGATGTGTTTCTAACGTTTCCGTTCCGGACACAATTGTTGTGAAATAGACGGCACCCGTAACATGCAAGAATCATAAGTTCGCTACCGGAACAAAAAAGTTCAAAATGTGCCAAATAATCGTAATATGGTGTAAAAGTATCATGTTAGTGTTTCTAGCATTTTCGATCCGTACACAAAGTTTGTCAAATAGATGGACACCCGTAACATGCAAGAATCAAAACTTCGCTTCTAGAAAAAAGGTTCAAAACTGTGCCCAATCATCCTAATATTGTGTAATAGTTACAAAGGATGTATTTCTAATGTTTTCGTTCCTGACATGAATGTTGTGAAATAGACGGCAGCCGTAACATGCAAGAATCAAAAGTTCGCTTCAGCAACAAAAAAGTTCAAAAATGTGCCAAATAACCGTAATATGGTGTAAAAGTACCAAGTGAGTGTTTCAAGCATTTCCGTTCTGTACACAAAGTTTGCGAAATAGACGACACCAGTAACTCATAAGATTAAAACTTCGCTTCTGGAACAAAAAGGTTCATAAACATGTCCAATCATCCTAATATGGTGTAATAGTAACAAAGGTTGTGTTTCTAACGTTTTCGTTCTGTACACGAATGTTGTGAAATAGACGACACCCGTAACATGCAAGAATCAAAAGTTCGCTTCCGAAACAAAAAAGTTCAAAATGTGACAAATAAACGTAATATGGTGTAAAAGTACCAAGTGAGTGTTTCTAGCATTTCCGATCCGTACACAAAGTTTGCCAAATAGATGACACCCGTAACATGCAAGAATCAAAACTTCGCTTCTAGAAAAAAGGTTCAAAAATGTGCCCAATCATCCTAATATTGTGTAATAGTTACAAAGGATGTATTTCTAATGTTTTCGTTCCTGACATGAATGTTGTGAAATAGACGGCAGCCGTAACATGCAAGAATCAAAGTTCGCTTCGCAACAAAAAAGTTCAAAAATGTGCCAAATAACCGTAATATGGTGTAAAAGTACCAAGTGAGTGTTTCAAGCATTTCCGTTTCGTACACAAAGTTTGCGAAATAGACGACACCAGTACTCATAAGATTAAAACTTCGCTTCTGGAACAAAAAGGTTCATAACAGGTCCAATCATCCTAATATGGTGTAATAGTAACAAAGGTTGGTTTCTAACTGTTTTCCGTTCTTAAACATGAATGTTGTGAAATAGACGACACCCGTAACATGCAAGAATCAAAGTTCGCTTCCGAAACAAAAAGTTCAAAATGTGACAAATAACGTAATATGGTGTAAAAGTACCAAGTGAGTGTTTCTAGCATTTCCGATCCGTACACAAAGTTTGCAAAATAGACGGCACCCATAACTTGCAAGAATGAAAACTTCGCTTCTTGAACAAAAAGGTTCAAAATCGTGCCTAGTAATCCTAATATGGTGTAATAGTAACAAAGGATGTGTTTATAACGTTTCCGTTCCGGACATGAATGTGGTGACATAGACGACACCTGTAACATGCAAGAATCAAAAAGTTCGCTTATGGAACAAAAAAGTTCAAAAATGTGCCCAATTATCATAATATGAGGTAATAGTAACAAAGGATGTGTTTCTATCGTTTCCGTTCCAGACACGAATGTAGCGAAATAGACGACATCCGTAACATGCAAGAATCAAAAGTTCGCTTTCGGAAAAAAAGTTCAAAAATGTGCCAGATAACCGTAATATGGTGTAGAAGTACCAAGTGAGTGTTTCTAGCATTTCCAATCCGTACACAAAGTTTGCGAAATAGACGGCACCCGTAACTTGCAAGAATCAAAACATCGCTTCCGGAACAAAAAGGTTCAAAAATGTGCCCAATCATCCTAATATGGTGTAATAGCAACAAAGGATGTGTTTCTAACGTTTCCGTTCCGGACACAATTGTTGTGAAATAGACGGCACCCGTAACATGCAGAGAATCAAAAGTTCGCTACCGGAACAAAAAAGTTCAAAAATGTGCCAAATAATCGTAATATGGTGTAAAAGTATCATGTTAGTGTTTCTAGCATTTTCGATCCGTACACAAAGTTTGCCAAATAGATGACACCCGTAACATGCAAGAATCAAAACTTCGCTTCTAGAAAAAAGGTTCAAAAACGTGCCCAATCATCCTAATATTGTGTAATAGTTACAAAGGATGTATTTCTAATGTTTTCGTTCCTGACATGAATGTTGTGAAATAGACGGCAGCCGTAACATGCAAGAATCAAAAGTTCGCTTCAGCAACAAAAAAGTTCAAAAATGTGCCAAATAACCGTAATATGGTGTAAAAGTACCAAGTGAGTGTTTCAAGCATTTCCGTTCTGTACACAAAGTTTGCGAAATAGACGACACCAGTAACTCATAAGATTAAAACTTCGCTTCTGGAACAAAAAGGTTCATAAACATGTCCAATCATCCTAATATGGTGTAATAGTAACAAAGGTTGTGTTTCTAACGTTTTCGTTCTGTACACGAATGTTGTGAAATAGACGACACCCGTAACATGCAAGAATCAAAAGTTCGCTTCCGAAACAAAAAAGTTCAAAATGTGACAAATAAACGTAATATGGTGTAAAAGTACCAAGTGAGTGTTTCTAGCATTTCCGATCCGTACACAAAGTTTGCAAAATAGACGACACTTGTAAAATGCAAGAAACAAAAAAGTTCAAAAATGCGCCCAATCATCCTAAAATGGTATAATAGTAAAAAGGATGTGTATCTAACGTTTATGTTCCTAGCACGAATGTTGTCACCCGTAACATGCAAGGAACAAAAAGTCCAAAAACATGCCAAATCATCGAAATATGGTGTAATACTACCAACTGATGTGTTTCTAGCATTTCCATTCCATACACAAAGTTTGCGAAATAGACGACACCCATAACTTGAAAGAGTAAAACTTCGCTTCCAGAACAAAAAGGTTCATAAACATGTCCAATCAGCGTAATATGGTGTAATAATAACAAAGGATGTGTTTCTAACGTTTCCGTTCCGGACACGAATGTTGTGAAATAGATGGCACCCGTAACATGCAAGAATCAAAAGTTTGCTCCCGGAACAAAAAAGTTCAAAAATGTGCCAAATAACCGTAATATGGTGTAGAAGTACCAAGTGAGTGTTTATAGAATTTTCGATCCGTACACAGAGTTTGCGAAATAAACAGCAGCCGTAACTTGCAAGATTAAAACTTCGCTTCTCGAATGAAAAGGATCATAAACATGTCCAATCATCCTAATATGGTGTAATAGTAACAAAGTATGTGTTTCTAATGTTTCCGTTCCGAACACGAATGTTGTGAAATAGACGGCACCCATAACATGCAAGAATCAAAAGTTCGCATCCGGAACAAAAAAGTTCAAAAATGTGCCAAATAACCGTAATATGGTGTAAAAGTACCAAGTGAGTGTTTCTAGCATTTCCGATCCGTACACAAAGTTTGCAAAATAGACGGCACCCATAACTTGCAAGAATGAAAACTTCGCTTCTTGAACAAAAAGGTTCAAAATCGTGCCTAGTAATCCTAATATGGTGTAATAGTAACAAAGGATGTGTTTATAACGTTTCCGTTCCGGACATGAATGTGGTGACATAGACGACACCTGTAACATGCAAGAATCAAAAAGTTCGCATATGGAACAAAAAGTTCAAAAATGTGCCCAATTATCATAATATGAGGTAATAGTAACAAAGGATGTGTTTCTATCGTTTCCGTTCCAGACACGAATGTAGCGAAATAGACGACATCCGTAACATGCAAGAATCAAAAGTTCGCTTTCGGAAAAAAAAGTTCAAAAATGTGCCAGATAACCGTAATATGGTGTAGAAGTACCAAGTGAGTGTTTCTAGCATTTCCAATCCGTACACAAAGTTTGCGAAATAGACGGCACCCGTAACTTGCAAGAATCAAAACATCGCTTCCGGAACAAAAAGGTTCAAAAATGTGCCCAATCATCCTAATATGGTGTAATAGCAACAAAGGATGTGTTTCTAACGTTTCCGTTCCGGACACAATTGTTGTGAAATAGACGGCACCCGTAACATGAGAGAATCAAAAGTTCGCTACCGGCACAAAAAAGTTCAAAAATGTGCCAAATAATCGTAATATGGTGTAAAAGTATCATGTTAGTGTTTCTAGCGTTTTCGATCCGTACACCAAGTTTGCCAAATAGATGACACCCGTAACATGCAAGAATCAAAACTTCGCTTCTAGAAAAAAGGTTCAAAAACGTGCCCAATCATCCTAATATTGTGTAATAGTTACAAAGGATGTATTTCTAATGTTTTCGTTCCTGACATGAATGTTGTGAAATAGACGGCAGCCGTAACATGCAAGAATCAAAAGTTCGCTTCAGCAACAAAAAAGTTCAAAAATGTGCCAAATAACCGTAATATGGTGTAAAAGTACCAAGTGAGTGTTTCAAGCATTTCCGTTCTGTACACAAAGTTTGCGAAATAGACGACACCAGTAACTCATAAGATTAAAACTTCGCTTCTGGAACAAAAAGGTTCATAAACATGTCCAATCATCCTAATATGGTGTAATAGTAACAAAGGTTGTGTTTCTAACGTTTTCGTTCTGTACACGAATGTTGTGAAATAGACGACACCCGTAACATGCAAGAATCAAAAGTTCGCTTCCGAAACAAAAAAGTTCAAAATGTGACAAATAAACGTAATATGGTGTAAAAGTACCAAGTGAGTGTTTCTAGCATTTCCGATCCGTACACAAAGTTTGCAAAATAGACGACACTTGTAAAATGCAAGAAACAAAAAAGTTCAAAAATGCGCCCAATCATCCTAAAATGGTATAATAGTAAAAAGGATGTGTATCTAACGTTTATGTTCCTAGCACGAATGTTGTCACCCGTAACATGCAAGGAACAAAAGTCCAAAAACATGCCAAATCATCGAAATATGGTGTAATACTACCAACTGATGTGTTTCTAGCATTTCCATTCCATACACAAAGTTTGCGAAATAGACGACACCCATAACTTGAAAGAGTAAAACTTCGCTTCCAGAACAAAAAGGTTCATAAACATGTCCAATCAGCGTAATATGGTGTAATAATAACAAAGGATGTGTTTCTAACGTTTCCGTTCCGGACACGAATGTTGTGAAATAGATGGCACCCGTAACATGCAAGAATCAAAAGTTTGCTCCCGGAACAAAAAAGTTCAAAAATGTGCCAAATAACCGTAATATGGTGTAGAAGTACCAAGTGAGTGTTTATAGAATTTTCGATCCGTACACAGAGTTTGCGAAATAAACAGCAGCCGTAACTTGCAAGATTAAAACTTCGCTTCTCGAATGAAAAGGATCATAAACATGTCCAATCATCCTAATATGGTGTAATAGTAACAAAGTATGTGTTTCTAATGTTTCCGTTCCGAACACGAATGTTGTGAAATAGACGGCACCCATAACATGCAAGAATCAAAAGTTCGCATCCGGAACAAAAAAGTTCAAAAATGTGCCAAATAACCGTAATATGGTGTAAAAGTACCAAGTGAGTGTTTCTAGCATTTCCGATCCGTACACAAAGTTTGCAAAATAGACGGCACCCATAACTTGCAAGAATGAAAACTTCGCTTCTTGAACAAAAAGGTTCAAAATCGTGCCTAGTAATCCTAATATGGTGTAATAGTAACAAAGGATGTGTTTATAACGTTTCCGTTCCGGACATGAATGTGGTGACATAGACGACACCTGTAACATGCAAGAATCAAAAGTTCGCTTATGGAACAAAAAAGTTCAAAAATGTGCCCAATTATCATAATATGAGGTAATAGTAACAAAGGATGTGTTTCTATCGTTTCCGTTCCAGACACGAATGTAGCGAAATAGACGACATCCGTAACATGCAAGAATCAAAAGTTCGCTTTCGGAAAAAAAGTTCAAAAATGTGCCAGATAACCGTAATATGGTGTAGAAGTACCAAGTGAGTGTTTCTAGCATTTCCAATCCGTACACAAAGTTTGCGAAATAGACGGCACCCGTAACTTGCAAGAATCAAAACATCGCTTCCGGAACAAAAAGGTTCAAAAATGTGCCCAATCATCCTAATATGGTGTAATAGCAACAAAGGATGTGTTTCTAACGTTTCCGTTCCGGACACAATTGTTGTGAAATAGACGGCACCAGTAACATGCAAGAATCAAAGTTCGCTACCGGAACAAAAAAGTTCAAAAATGTGCCAAATAATCGTAATATGGTGTAAAAGTATCATGTTAGTGTTTCTAGCATTTTCGATCCGTACACAAAGTTTGTCAAATAGATGCACCCGTAACATGCAAGAATCAAAACTTCGCTTCTAGAAAAAAGGTTCAAAAACTGTGCCAATCATCCTAATA